>JAMPIV010007207.1:0-197573 GCA_024509875.1 Oreohelix idahoensis
TCTTTGTCTATTAAAACCAGTCTACTCTTATAGATTACAATGGACGCTCCCCCCGAACACCTGGCGTGCGTATTTCTACAGAAGTTCGGCGAAAGACGTAATCTAGAGAAGACAAAAGAAATCGTGGCGAAAGTTCCCCAGGCCTCAAAGGGTACCAGCCGCTCGTCAACCAACGTTTTAACGCGAACAGAGAAATTCCCCTGTTGGACCCACAGAGGGCCCCCGCCACTAACCTCCCGTTGCTTTCACAGAAACCGTCTTGGCTCGTTCTCACACTTAAAGCGGACCCGAGAAATGTTTCTCTGGTCGAACAGGTGCGTGTAGATAACATTACGTCTAGCGTTAGCTGACCGCAGCTGGCCAGCGTAAACAACCTCGGGTGGGGTTTGAGAGGGTGAGAAAGTTTGGCCACAAAGGTAGAAAAGGAAAGAAAAAGAAAATACAAAATGTCTCGGAAAACAGAACATTTAAAGGAGTAATCAAATTATGGACAAGATGGTAAAATAAATTATCTTTCACGTGACAAGTGCCCCCCCCCCTTTTAAAGTTCGAGGAATACGGACAAAAATGACAGTAATTTATCTTTTCCATCGTCTTTTGTTACCTGTCATTGGAACATCCTATACTCATAAAACCAAATACGTTTCCAATTTCTGTCTGTCTGTATGACTAGCTCCGAGTTCATTTCTTTTCTTCCCTCTGTCTAATAGACGTTCAGCGAATGGGATTTTGCGAGGCCAGTCGGCACTGACGCCCTTCCGTTTCCGTGTGAACCTGACCTTGCTTCCGCAATTCGCTGTGCCTGTTTATGGTCCGGAAAATTATCCGCACCTGTTGTGAGTTTCGGCCCCGCCTGAACTCACTGGCCACTGCGTAGATAATCCGCCTGTTACATGCAGTGTAATCGTTGCTGGACTCGGGCTGTTTAATTTCCGTTATGGGGTTACCTGTCGCGGACTTGAATAACCCTGTATAGCTGCAGTCTATAGGGACTTTTCGCGCGCGTATAACCCTAGTTGGTAAATAAAGCCGTTCGTTGGCCGAAGAAATGCTAGCATTTTCCTTCTGCCTCTCCACACCTACTCCGCTGTTTCGGCGGGAGCATTGATCAATCTTCAGACCTGTGCCGTCTAAAGGCGGGTCTGGAGCTTTCCTTGCCTTGCCAGTCACAACTCTGGCTTGGTCAACGGAAATGATCAAGTTGTTCTGTAATGGCCTGGCGGAGGCGACTACTTTGCTGTCCATCAGTGGGGTTGAGACCACTGGATAATGCGATTTGAATGAGAAAACTCTGCTGCCTGAAGCAAAGAGTAATCGATCGCATTCTGGGGTTCTACTAAATCATAACAGATCTCCGTAGCTTCTATCCGTGAAGACAGATAGGTAATATCTGCGAGTTGCAGAGTTTGTTGAGTCGCTTTACCATTACTAGCATGACGTGAGCCAAGGCTCTCAACAATGGCTCCTTGTACAGTAGTAAGGCAGCTTTTCTCACTGTCTTCTGCCCTGAGAAGTGTGAGAGACTCAAATGGAATACCAGGGATCCCTTCGCCTGGAACCCTGTGTCCACCATAAACGTCAACTTTGCCCTCCCCTGAGGAAGTTACTGGCGTCAGTTGAACTTTGTCCTGCAATGCGAGATCCACTTCCTGGTTGACAGGCCCCGCAGACTGCATGCAAAAGACTGGACGGTTTGAGATCCCGTTTGATCGCGAAGTGCCCGAGAGAAAACTCTCGGTGTGTTTTTCCAAAGTTCCTTGGAACGGTTTGGAAAGTTTAACCCTTTTAGCAGGCGACTTATTCTTGCACCTTTTAAGCTCAGGGTGATAAGAGGAGCGGCGCCTCCTTTCTACGATCGTGAGTTGGAGGGATACGCCTCTGCATATGGTTTTTCGCTGTCCGCCGGGAATCTTGCGAAATATAACGTGATAGGGTGTGGCTCCCTTTTCTCGACGTCACGTGTCGGTTAGGTGCTGCTCGGTCTGGAGCGTGAGAGGCTCGGGGTTCGCCGCTTGCCAGACGGGAACAATCCGTATTACAATGCTTGTTAGCACCTCTCTCACCTTTGAGCAGTTTCCATGCCTGGGAACGTTGCGTAATTTTCCCCGTGGCCTTAGGTCTGCTATCCCGACGTAAATTCTTTCCTTGTTCGGGCTTCGGATCCAAGTCCAAAGGAAAGTCAATTTTCTGGAGTTGGGGTTCGGTTTTAGCAGGCAAGTTTTCTTTCATGGGCGCAAGGTTTGCAGGGGCGTTGACCGTTAAGGGCACAGTAGAAGGGGAAGTAGAGTGACTACATTTAGTATCTGTTTCCACCCTCCGAATTTGGCTATCCAGTTCATTCATTCTGATTTGGTGTAGCCTGTCCCTTTCTTGTCTTTCTCTGTCCCTTTCTTGGCGCTCTATTTCCCATTGCTTGTCCCGCTCTTGTTTTTGCTTTTCCCTTTGCTTCTCGTCTTCTATCACTTCTTCTACATACTGTCGGGTGAATGCTTCACTCTCCCCAGTTTGTTTACAGGACCATGCTAAGATTAAACGGCTGTCAAACCAATTGTCTACCTCGTATTGATCCTGCAGGCTTACTGCAAATTCTAGAAAGGGCTGGATTTCGCTATCCTTGTACTCCATGTACTTAGCTACCTCGAGGGCAATCCTATGCACTTTATCTAGATCGGCCATTATATCAGGGTGAGCAAACACTATAGAAGGATAGAACCTAGAGATCTTAGTTACCTAGTCCACTACGTGCTGATTAACTTAATAATCAATAAAATCTAGGCTAGCCTGGGAACTTTAAAAAACAAGAAAGTTTGTAGCTACTCTGATCGACAAGCAAACCCAAAAAACTCCAAAAAATGTAAGTGATGTAAAAACTTACTATCACTTCACCCCAGTTCTGTCAGTACTACGCTATTGAGAGGATTGGTTGCTATCATCCGAATGAACACCCTCCCTTGGTACAAATGCAAGCTAGTAACTGACTATCTGTAGCTTCTTATCTTTGATTAAAGAGCTACTCCTGAAAAAATATTAACCCTTAAAAAAAAAAATTTTTTCTGACTTTTACAACAATAGTCGTCAGATTTGTCAACCAAAAACTCAGCAGTGATACCATCAACCTTTACCAGCTGTCTCATGTGTAGCATGAACAATAAATGTAACTTAATATTTATGATTGCTGTGGAGAAAAAACGCTGTTCAGACTTCCTCCAAAAGAAATAGTTCGATATGTCTAGGGGAAAGAAATTCCTATAATCTGCCGAACACTAAACTCTAAGAATCCAGATAGAATCTTGTGAGAGATTCATCCTCGGATCGAGCACATATTAAATGTCGTACTAGATGGGTTCTAGAATCTCGGACGGGCTCCCAATTGTCGTGGTTGAGTTGGAGTGTAGAGTATTTGTCGAGTTGGACAACTGTAGTGAAATCGACAAGGGATAGTGGACTGACAGAGTTATAGATTACACTTTAGATAAGGTGTAAATAGGAGATGGACTTGAGACAACCTGGAAGAAGATTTATTCAAATGATCTCTCTCTCCAGGCCTCAACTCACTTTACTGTCTAAGCATCTCCTGCTCTCTCTCTTTTCTCTTATCATACATAGAGATTATAGTAAAGAGCTAAAAATACAAATATGGATGGAAAGGTCGTGAACAGCGCATTAATAAATGTGTAAAATTTATTAAAGAAGAAAAAGCATGGAATTAATGCATATCATCACAACAACATAAAATTTCATCAATAATCAAATATTCATCGATAATCATATACACCAACAATCACACACACAGATCACCATTCATAAAACCTGTAGAACACAAAGAGAAATAAATAAACTGTCTGCCAGTCTGTCGGTTTTCGTGGGACCAAGTACAATGCTTCAGACAGTGTCTTTTTTACGTAAAGATATACTCCATGGGTGATGGACTTGACCTGTATAAATCCACTGTAGTCGCTATTGTTGGGGGCACCCCTGATTTCGCGATGGGACTGGAAGACTGTCTATCTCCTGCTGACCAAATAAACAAACTGAGCGACAGCATGTCCGTCCGCTTTCGTGGGACCAAATGGGATAGCTCCAATGTCTTTACGTAAAGATATACTCCATGGATGATGGACTTGACCTGTAAATCCAATGTAGGCGCTATCTTTGGTGACACTAATTTGCGTGAGGGGCTGGAAGACGCTGTATATCTTTGCTGGCCGCTCCTAAGTGCGAGGTTTTAATATATCCAGGAATAAATACACAGGACGAAGTCACTTGAGGACAAATTGTCCCTTGCGCGCTTATCCGGCGCTAGAATCGGCTTTCGTACTTGGTATAAATCCTGTTTAAACTGGTTTGGCTGTGGTTTGCTGAGTGCCCCGTTTAGGCACAACAAAGGCGGGTGATATGGAATTCTGCTATAGGCATGCTGAGCGGGTTTGATATTCTGGAAGCCGCAATGCTCTGGCTGGTAATCCAATAGGCGAGTAGAGAACTACTACTGCGTTTGGCGATTCCAGATTTAGCGTTGGCTCCGTTGCACTGCGTGAGCTTAACTTGGCGTTGACAAAAAGGGGTTTTGATTCAGGAACGGGGTGTGACGATTCGTGACGCTAGCGGTATTCAGAACCCTCTAGATCGAAGAGAATATTTCGTTCTTCGCCTGACTGGAATCTGCTCTCGCGAGTCGGTCCCCCTGGAACTGAGACCCAAAAGAGACACCTTTTAACTTCAAGCAACGCTAAAATCAATCTAACTTTATACAGAAAGTTTCGCTCCACTATGGGATTAAATTTATTGTAGTTATTGCTATGATAGTTTAGGGCTGTCTTTAACCATGTCTCCTGTTCCTTAAAAATATCAATTATCAACACGCGCCCGCATAGGCTTAATATCTTTTGCACACCCATGTAACTGTCATTAAATATTCTGACAGCAAAATCTACTCCTCTTCTCCCAATCTCAACATACAGGAAACCTAACATGTAGTTACAGTTAAATTAATATGCTTATTCATCTTACAACATTAAATGAATTTACATAAACCGATTACAGCATTTGACATTACACAAATAAATCGTATGTCCCCTTTGGGAAATATATTAGCATTTCCACAAAATGAGTACAAAGAAAATGCAATGTTCTTGCTATAATAATACAGTTGTGGCTAGATCATACGATATAATTATATCTATGCCTGGTGACTGCTTTCCGTGAAAGTTATAGACTAGTGCCTAGCCACACAAGTAAGCATAAAATGATCCTCCCTTGCCACTAGAAATATCTATCAAAAGGAATAAGTGACTATCTCCTATAATCCCGAGTTATTACCTGCATCTCACTATTCCGTTTTAAAGTGAACAATCCACACCTGACATTATCTTACAGAAATGACAGTTAATTTTGCTGACTCTTAACCCAATGGTAAGCATTCGTGGACTGATTCTACGCCTAATATCTGTTATTGTAAGTTTAACATTTAACCCATGATAAACCGTAACAGTGTAAGCACCACTTAATAGGCCGTAGACAGCGCTACCTTATCACTGAATAAATTACTAGGAGAAGTCCTCAGAAATAAATTCACTTCCCTAACAGATATATATAAAAGCTAACATGAATATATCATATTTATAAGATATGTCAACTCACCCCGAAAAATGCCAAGAAATAGGCGAAAAACATTTAGTTCTGTGTTAATGTTTGCCTTATTTCCATAATGGTCTATCTCGGGCCAGGAAAATTTACGAATGTCTTTGTCTATGTTGTTGTTGTTGTTGTTTTCGTCTACTATGTTGCTGTAATACCCTGTTCAACCTGAAAGTTGGTTATAATTGGGGTATATTGTGTGTTAGGTTCTTCGGTGCTAGTCGTCTGTTAGTCCTGAAAAGGACTAGTCCTGAAAAGGACCACTAGCTGGTTGTCTGGTTTCCTCTTCGCTGCTTGTCGGTCGTGGTGTGCTCATTTTCTGCCTTCCTATCTGTCTTGTGTCGTTTTGTTAGTTTTTGCTTTCCTCGTTTCTGTTTCTCTTGTCTTCCTGCTTTCCTGTATCTGTAATAGTGTTTTTTCTATTATTGCTGGTAGAAGTTTTTCAAGTGTTTCTTCGATGACTTCTTCGTCTGATTGCTCGTTTGTTTTGGTCGCTATTGTGTTTGCTGTCATTTCCTCGATGGCTCTTCGCTCAGTTTCAATTCTCTTGAGAATTTTTGAGTTTTCTTCCGTCAGTTCTGTCAGCCTCTTTTCATCTGCTTCTATCTGCTGTTGAAGGCTTTGCATGTCTTTCATCATTTTTCTGACGTTTTGTAGTTCTATTACATCATCACCGTTGTCTTTGTCGTCTTCGGGAGCCTGCTTGTTTCTGTTTACGACCTGTAGTTTCATTTTCATATCTTTGACTTCAGCGGTTAGTTTGTGTAACTGTCTTCTGTCGATCATGCTTTGTTTTTCTGCACCATCCGCAGCCACTCTGTTTTTTGCCTCTTTGAAAGGTATGTTTTTGGACACGGCCTCTTTCAAGATGTTCTTTGTTTCCTGGAACATCGGGCATCCTCGGTACCTAGCCCCGTGGTTTCCGAGGCAGTTTGCACAGGTTCTGTTTGGATTTATGGCCTTGTAATTGTTATCCTCCTTCGCTTTGGTACAGTCGCGATATGGGTGGTTACCCGCACAATACCGGCAAACTGCATTTCTCCTGCACGTTTTCTTGGTGTGTGAATATTTCTGGCAGTTAGAGCACTGCATCACCGGAGGGATATATGCCTCTGTCTTTTTTGTTGTGGTTTCGAGCGTCAGTCTCTCGGGTCTTGTCGATCCTTCAATCGTCACTATCATCAGGTTGGTGTCTTTCTTGTCCCATGTTTTTAGCCTTTCTACCCGTGTGATTTTGACGTCTGCGTTTTCAGTTTGAAGGTGTCTGTGGACCTCGGCTTCGGAACATCTGGTATCCACCCCTCTGATGACGAACTTCTTTGTTGTCTTGTACTTTTCCACCACCACTTTTATTTGGTGGGGCAACTGGATTTCCTTTGGACCGGATTCCAGTTCGATCATCAGCGAGGTTGTTTTGTCTGTGTTGTTGAGAGAAAGCACTACTCCCTTTTCGTGCCTCCCTACTTTGGCGATACCTCTCCGTCCAGTTATCACCTCGAGGATGTTGATCACTTTGTTGTCGGGTAGGGCCCTGAGTGAGGCCTCACTTCCTGACGTCTGGGTGATCTTAACAATCCTCTCCTGTATCGTTTCTGAGTTGCTTGTATTTTTAGTGTTTGGTCTTTGTTTCCTTCTACAGGCTTGGTTCGAATCTTGTTCTTGGTTATTCGGTGTGATATCTTGCGTCTGAGCCCTTGAGTTGTCAGCTGTTGTTTCCTCAGGATCAGGAATGGTAGCTTGCTTCTCAGTGGTTTCGATGTCCAGCACACCTGGGGCTACTTCTACTGTTGCTTCTTGAAGAGCGAGCCTAAGGGACTCGTCTCCGTCTTCAAGTCTTCGAAGTGCATCTAAAATGGTCTCTGCGATATCTTCCTCTTGTACCTGTCTGTGTTGAGGAGCTGCCTCTATCACTTCCTTCATAGTGCTTGCAGGTGGGTCGGCTGTCATCTCGGCATCGTGCGGCTTCTCTGTCATAGATCGGGTTTCTGCTGACGAGTCGGGTACGTGTGGTGGTGGCAGCCTGGATATAAGCTGTTGTTTTCTTTTCTCCAGCTGTCGTAACGCTCTCCAAACTTCTTTATGTTCTGGGTCTTCTTTATCTAGGCAAGGGGTCGGGCCACTCAGACTCTCAGTCGGGTCGACGCATGTCACAGCTAACTCCGTCGTGTCCGGAGTTATAGAAGGGCCGGTCCCGGCACGAGTACTTGGGGCAGTCTTG
Source organism: Oreohelix idahoensis (assembly GCA_024509875.1). NCBI lineage: Eukaryota > Metazoa > Mollusca > Gastropoda > Stylommatophora > Oreohelicidae > Oreohelix > Oreohelix idahoensis. The sequence goes on from JAMPIV010007207.1 coordinate 7,856, forward strand.
CTCTCTGGCTGTCTGTCATTGTTGATTGTGATATTGTGATTACCCTGGCTGTTCTGCGCTGGTGGGCTGGTGTAGACCTTCCTCTTTTTAGCGTGTGGCTTATGTCTGGGCATTTTGACGATAACGCGATCTTTACTCGAGTAGTGGCGTCCTGAGAAGGACGTTGGTGTCTTGTGTGTGATGTGAATCGACAATGTGAATAGGAAAAGTGGTTAAAACCAGTCTACTCTTATAGATTACAAGGGACGCTCCCCCCGAACACCTGGCGTGCGTATTTCTACAGAAGTTCGGCGAAAGACGTAATCTAGAGAAGACAAAAGAAATCGTGCGAAAGTTCCCCAGGCCTCAAAGGGTACCCGCCGCTCGTCATCAAACGTTTTAAAGCGACCAGAGAAATTCCCCTGTTGGGACCACAGAGGGTACCCGCCGCTAACGAACCGTTTCTTTCACAGAAACCGTCTTGGCTCGTTCTAACACTTAAAGCGGACCCGAGAAATGTTTCTCTGGTCGAACAGGTGCGTGTAGATAACATTACGTCTAGCGTTAGCTGACCGCAGCTGGCCAGCGTAAACAACCTCGGGTGGGGTTTGAGAGGGTGAGAAAGTTTGGCCACAAAGGTAGAAAAGGAAAGAAAAAGAAAATACAAAATGTCTCGGAAAACAGAACATTTAAAGGAGTAATCAAATTATGGACAAGATGGTAAAATAAATTATCTTTCACGTGACAGAGGGGTAGACAAGGGGGAGAGAAATTATGGGATGGCTTAACACTAAATATATTTTAGCAGTGGAAATCTAAGAATGAGTGAGGAGAAAACTTTTTATGTCCAAAAATCAAGTCTGTTTTTAGATTGTAATGCCAATATTTTCAAATTCAAACTAAAAAGCTTAGTAGTTGGATCTCATTGGCCAACGCATTTTATATTAAGGAAAACTTAGATAGGCGTGACGCCATTTGTATAAATCAGTCCCTGGAACAGGACGTTTGTAATTCTGTGAAGTGTGACTTGCCTTACTAAATTAAATATATAAAATAAAACAAAAGGGCATCACAGTCCAGCCAGCAGGACATCTGAAGTCTGCTAATCAACGTACCTGTGTTTATTCATAGAATTTATGGTAAGGCATAAATTATTCATATATATATTTTGTTTCAAAATGTGAGTGAGAGATACTGCCATTTCGACAGTAAGTACATAGGTCCTTAGCTGATTTATGCAGGGCTTAGAGGTGGATTTATGCTATAATACATTGCCAGTTTTGTAAAATGCACATGTTTTGTGAAATAAAAATGTTTTCTTAGGTGGCTAGATAGACACAGCTCACCTATCCTATTGAATGGAAGAAAAGAAAGATTAATATTATTATTGCAGATGTAGGGCCGCCTTGAGAGGAGAGACATGTGAACAACACGGGTACACTTTGTAATGGATGAGCTGGGGTGGTCAATTAGATATGACCCAGATCTTTATTTCTTATGTAATATAATTTGTAGAAATAACAGTTTAAGTATGATATCAACAAGGAGGCATTATTTCATTGTTACAGGGTTTTTATCTGGCACTAGCCTGGTGCCAGATGTCTGTGAAAAGCAGTTGAGAAGTCTTTTCATTTCCAGTAGTGACAGGGGTCTACAGAGTCCACCCTGTTACTTTTGGGCCATTATCAAAGTGTTCGTTTTACAGCAAGAATACGGACCTTTCCAGTTGTGCCAGTTAAGTATAATATCTGGCACAGGACGCTTCATCAGCATCAAAGACTAGAGCCCCTTGTGTAACATAATAAAAATATTCCCCAAAGAATTAAACACTGAAAATTGTGTATTAAAGAACTGGGGATGATAAAATAATCCCAAACAGCCATCCAGTGTTAGAAACCAGTAATAGTAAAAATTTAGTGATACTATTAGTATATTTTAACATTATATGTTTGGACAAATGGTCCCTTTGGGTTAAAACTTTGCATTTTATGTATATACCTTGAGTTCTTTTAATTTTGAAAGTCCTGACCAGAAGAATACTAGGTTCAGGACTAATAAAATTGTATAGAAAAGAATTACCCATCAAAATTTAACCCAGGTGTTATTTCAATTGATCATAGAATTTAATAGTTGTTTGTATGTGTGTGTGTTAGTGTAAAATTTCCATCACACCACACTTGCATAACCCTAGACATTAGACGTAGCTACCATACATACTAGTCAAGAATAGGTCTGATTGAGATCATAAGGTGGTAGCAGAAAGGTTACCTGATAACTCAACCCATAAATTGTTATAATCAGGTACCTTCACAGCTGACCTCATTCAGAACAATAGTGAAACATAACAACTACATTTCATAACATCAAAAACCATCACAGTAGAGAGCTTGTACCAAGACTACAGTTCCAGTGGTAGAGAGCTTGTACCACTACAGCAAACTCCACTTTCACACTGTTTATTATATTCAGGAAGCTGGCACTAGCATAGTGCCAGTTAAAAAACCCTGCAACACGAAGATTATGGTTTGTCTTAACATAATATCTAATCCACCAAATCCACAATTAATAATGCATTCAAAATAAAAGAACAGGGTCAGATCTCTCTGACCAACCCAGCTCATCCAATCTAGATTGATGGAACAACGTGTACCAGTTTTCACACTCCTCTCCTCTAATGGCTACAACACCTATGCCATTATCATTGATCTTTTTCCATAAAATAAGGTAGGTGATATGATCCCTGCTGACAACCTAGGTAGTCTTTTGGTTCTACCCCTCTGGTAGTTTGTTAATATGGTGGAGCAACAAATAGGCCTTGCATAAGTCTGCTAGTGACTTATGTACTTACAGTCGTAAAATATCTTCATTACCCAAGTCGTACAACACAATTAATAATATAAATAATGTTAATGATTTCTGTCTTACCACAAATTCAATGAATAAACACAGGAACGAGGACTTAGCACAGATTCAGCTTTGCTGCTGGCGAGACTATGAATTTTTATTTATTTAGTTTAGTTTTATTTAAAATTCACACTTCTAGTACATCGTCCTGCTCAAGGGACAGATTCTTAGACAAATGGCGTCCAGCCTTCAAAGTTTTCATTGATATTAAATGTGCTGGCCAATGAGATCATGCGACTATCAATTTTGAATCGAAATTTAAAAAAACAAAATTCCAAACAACTATGTGCTACTCTTCAAAATATATTTAGTTTTGGGCCAACCAATAATATCTCTCTCTCTTCCTAACTCCACCCAATCAGATTACATGTACCCTCTTCTGCCTCATTTCAAACACGCGTTCAAAAAATGTTATGGATAAAATAAGCAGGCATGAGTCCGTTCGTCAGTCTGTCCTAACCTATATAGTAGTATTGCAATATCTTGGTTATTAATTGGACGATTTTGTAAATTTAAAGATATTATTGATCAGGAGACCATATTCCATTAATATATCTAAGTTTTATGACCCGATTCCTTTTAGTTTGTAATTCCATATTTTTCCTTTTAAATAAATATACACCATCTTTTTCCCTCTCTCCAACGCTTTTTTTCAAACTAAAACGACAATGTCTGGGTTTCGTCAAAATTTACGCTACAATACAGGAAATGAGAGCGGTATGTGTGTTTATATATTTCCACTGCGTGACTATAGGACGATACAAGTATTGGCCTTGCGTCGTATTTTCAAATCTGCCACTAGCAATATCGCGCGTACGTTACAATTTGTGATTCCAAACAACGCGTGCTGATGGTAGCATTCTGTCGCTCCTTTCCCCTCTTTTCGTGTCTCCTTCCGTCTAGAACAAAAATTACGCCTCGATTTGTTTCAAACATGTTACATTTATTTTCTCCACAGTAAGGCCTATTGAAAGCGATATGTTTGCAGGCGGGGCGAAGAAGCTAATCGCAACCCAATATTTTATTTCTACCTTATTTTGACTTTATACTATATAATGTTTTATCTAATTTATCGATTGTATTGAGGATATCACTACACTGACCATAAACGGTAATCGGGAACTGCTAGGAAAGGGGGTTAACCAAACACCTATTGTCCATGTGTTCACTCCTGAAGGAAGAGAAATGATACGTGCCGATGGCATGGACGAAATTAGATACCTGCTGATGATTCAGAAAGTACCAACTTTGCTTTGTTGCGGAATTTATTGTCTCAGTATTTGCGGGGGCTAGTGGTAACTAGATATTCGCAGATTGGTAATAAATAAGAGAAAAGGTTCAAGGGAGCAAGTTTTTAACGGTACATGGCAGTAGAAATCAGTCTTTGAACCTCTGAACCGGCTTTCCTACCTTACATTCAGACTTTCTTAAATCGACTGGCGCGATGTACGTTTCTCGTCTATTTCAACTTTGCGCTGGCTATGAGCAAAACCAACAAACTTTCTCCGCTTTTCTTGTGAACAGTGGTTTCAAATAAGCGTGTACCGGGTATCAAACAATTTCATCCTGTCGATAAGGTAAGTTTTCTTACTTATATTTTTTGTTTGTTTGCACAGAGCTAGCATCAGTTTTACTAACATTAATTATTAATTAAGCAGATACATTTTGATACAGATTTGCCGTATATTGAATATTGCTGTTCAATACATTATATTACATCCTTTTAATTTGTTACCGGGATCTCCACACTTTGTAGTTAGGCTACTGTCTCCTAATTTTTAAATCTGAAGACCTATCAATATAGTGCGTTATTTTATATTTTGTTCATATTAAATAACTGTTATTATACTTTATGAAATGATTATTGGGTTATTTCAGTGTTGGGGTGGCTGTTGCTAATTGTGTTGTTTTTTTTTTCTGATTGTTGTATTTTTCTAATTTATTTATGGCTGTGGTTAAGAAACTTTATAAAATAGAAGAGTAAACTGGTAAGAACATCTGTGTCAACATTTCTGTAAAGCCACTTTTAAATCAGTTTTTGTTGTTTACTCGACGAACATTTTTCTATCTGCAAAATTGTAAAATCAATTCTTTGTTTCAGAATTCAGAACAAATATGGCACAAACAGAACAAACCAAAAAGAAGTGCAGACAATACTGCGTGGAATATCTGAAATATGGATTTATTCCAGCACTAACTAACCAACAACTGCCAATGTGTCTATTATGTGAGAGGGTCTTTTCAAATGAGGCGATGAAACCTTCCAGACTACTTGCACATTTGAAAAAAATTCACCCAGATAAAACAGATAAAAGTTTGACATATTTTCAGTCACTTCGTGAAAACTTTCAGAAACGTAAAACTGTCCGTGACATGTTTGTCAACACTTCACAACAAAGCTGTGATGGTTTGCGAGCTTCATACAAAATTTCATTGCTGATAGCTAAATCTGGAAAGTCTCACACAATCGCAGAAAAATTGATTTTGCCAGCTATAAGGAAGTTTGTGAGTACAGTTATGCATAAGTCACCTGAACAAATAATTAAAGCAATTCCGCTCAGCAATACCTCTGTTCAAAGAATAGATGAAATGGCTGAGAACGTTGAAAATACATTGTGCAACATAATTAGGACAACAGAATTTGCATTGCAGTTGGATGAGTCAACTTTGCCGGGCAACGAATCTTTGCTTCTTGCCTATGTTCGCTTCGTAAAAGATGAAAGCTTGGTTCAAGAGTTGTTATTTGCTAAGCAAATAGTAACTGATACAAAAGGAGAGTCAATATTTCGTGTAGTAGAGAATTTTTTTTTTTCAAAGAGAAGGACATTCCGCTTACTAACATTCTTGCTTGTGCAACAGATGGGGCACCATCAATGATAGGTTGTTACAGCGGGTTTATCGCTTTCTTAAAAGAAGCTGTACCTGGTATATTTACAATACACTGTAATTCACAGACAACATCTTGTCGCAAAAAATCTAAGTGATCGGCTTCACAAATCATTAAATACTGGTATCACAGCGATTGCCCAATGGGCTGATCACCCGTTGGCTTGTCACACCGATTACGGAAACAACGGCAGATGGATCTATTTGTTGTTGCCCTAAAGACGCCGCTAGGCGTGATGGGAAACTACAACAGAGAAAATCAATCTGCTGTTGCCCTTAAGACGCCACAAGGCGTGATGGCCTCTGACTGCTTGGTCGGTCTTTGGCTAAGGACGGAAGAAGAAGAAGAAGATCACAGCGATTAACAAAATTAAGTCCCATGCTCTCAATTCTCGACTATTTCGAGAGCTTTGTACTGAGAATGATGAACAGTTTGAACGTTTGCTGATGCACACAGAAGTCAGGTGGCTCTCAAAAGGAAATTGTCTGAGACGCTTTTATGTTCTTTTTGAAACTGTGGTAGAATTCTTCAGACTCGCATGCTTCGCTCAGTACAGAACTAACGAATATCAGGCATGACATTGAATATTTGTCAGATTTATTCACAGAGTTTAACGAAATAAATCTACAACTGCAAGGAAATGATATTAATCTTATAAAAGTCAAATCTCCACGTTTCTGGCCAAATTAACGCTATTCAAACGTAATATTGGCCGTCGCGAGTTAATCCAATTTCCCAGCTTATTAGAGTTAGAAGAGAAAGACAAAATATCAGAGGATAATCTTCAAGTATATTGTGCACACCTAGATATACTGCATAAAGACATGTCTCAGAGGTTTCAGGATCTTCTTTTGATCACGATTCCAGACTGGATAATAAATCCATTCCTGGACACGTGCAATGAGGAACGAGGAAGGGTGGAAGAGGAACTGATATCGCTACAAAATGAAGTTTAACTTATGTCAATGTTCAAGAAATCATATCAAGACTTTTGGTTGCAGAAAGAAATCTCTGAACGCTACCCTGCAGTGTGGGGAAAGGTTAAGATGTTCTGTATTGCCTTTCCAACATCGTATTTAGTAGAGCGTGGTTTCAGCTCGGTTGTCCAACTTTTTTCGAAGCAGATTACTGAACGTGGGGATCTGAGACTCCTTCTAAGTAACTTTCAGCTTGATGTTGAGAAGCTGATATCACTACACCAGGCACTTACATCTCACAGAAGTTAAAAATGAAGTAAGTTTGTTACTAATTTACTTTCGCATTCTACTGTTTGTTTTACTGCATTAAGTAATTAAGTTTTTCTTTTTAAATTAAGTTAATAAATAAGCATATCTGTAGCTTTATATTAGAATGTGATAAATTGAGCAATTAGTTGTTAATGTATTAACAGTTGCTCTTATTTTTCACTCTTTACATTTTTTATGTACTGTGGAGAAAGCAGGGGAGGGGGAGCGCGGGGAACATGCCCTGGGAGCCAAGGGGGCAGTGACCCATAAATGTTTGGGAAACACTGGTATACGCTGTCATGAACGTGTCACCGTTGGGTTCGCCAGAGCATTATTTATGCTTCAGGCAAGGTTTAGATGAACAGTGATTCGGTTTTAGCAAAGTAAAAGAGTGTGGAAAATGGTTTTGGAAAAATGAATAGATTGGGATACAGACTGTTTGTCTTAGTTGAAGGGAGATAAAATGTTGCATAGAGATACTTTTGTAAAAAGGGAGGAAACTCTGTAAATCACGGTTGGTTAAAAACAAGGCCGAATTAGACTTAAGCAGGTTTGGTGAGTCCACAGCTATGGTTAAGAAAATTAGCATAAGAAGATTTTTGTAGTAAGCCTTAAAGAAGAGAGTATAAGATTAAGGTAAATTATCAAAGGGAGACAACGGAGAATTAAGTCCCTTGTAGGTTTTAGTGAGCTGAGAAGGAAAAAACGCACGGGAAAGACTGAGGGGAGTTTAAAATAACAGAAGACAGTTCACTGAAGTTCGCCTACATGGTAAATAAGCGTGAGCATGTTTGTCAGTGAGTGGAAATAAGGCGGACCAATCGTTTTAACTGGAAAACAAGGGAGAGATCAGCTGAGAACAAGTTACGGCACGCTGTTGAGCGGTCGTGTTTTAGCAGTTCAGGTGTGAGGAACCGACGTGGCAAGATTGTGTTTCTGCCGAGTTCTCGAGTGTAAACTCTGTGGATGACAGAAGTTTTTCATAAATAGGTTTAAACATCTAGATTGAATAGCGGTAGCAATTCAGGAGATTAGAAAGAACTGTGATTAAAGTATAAGTCTAGCATTTAGGAGTGATAGTAGGGATTGTGATTATTGTGAGGATTCTGTGTGATCACAGTAAGTACGCTCTTCTCTCAATTTTTTTGTAGAAGAAATGTTTCAGAAATCCAGATGAAATTCTACAAGGGTAATGAAGCATACAATTAAGCAAGATCATGATGAGAAGGAATGCTGATGAAAGTACAAGATTAACTACAAAGTGGATATCTTTTTTTTTGACTAAGTAAGAGTCTAAGAGGAGACATAGAAGAACAGTAATCTGATAGCCACATTGGGCTTTTGCACAAATGAATTATAAGGCATCGTCAATGTAAGTATGACGAGTAAGAAACTGAAGAGTAATGACATTTGCACGATAACTCATGCGCTCTCTCTCATGTGTAAGTATATGGAGGCTGTTATAGATGCATCTAATTATTGATTTGCTTGTATGAATTATGAACTGATTGTATTAAGATTAATTGAGATACACCTGACAGAGTTAGTCAGGAGGGAATAAGCAAACAATAAGTTAAGGAGGCGCTTGGAAGAGGCCTGAGAGGATATGAAGCATTGGAGGAATAATTTGCGTGGACTATACAAGAAATTGTTTGTAAGAAGAGACTCATATGTATACACATCAGATAGCAGTATACAGGGGACAATATGAAATGATAGTAATGGAGAATTGTACCATATGCCTCCTATTGTAAATGGAATTTATGATATGTAAATAAATCAGTTTTTGATGGACACCATTAAAGTCGGGCTTAATCTATAAAGGTTGTTGAGTGGAAGTGTAAACAAGGTGTTAGCTTTGAGAAAGAAAACCACTATACGAAGTTAGTCACTGAGTAACAACTACGAAGGGATAGAACAAGCCAAGAGTTGGAAATAAGACGGACCATATGGAAGATATACCAGCAAAGAGAATAACATCTTGATGATGATATAGCTAGGCCTGCCATCAGTCACCTAGTTAAATAGATCGCCACCTAGTAACATTGAGAAGAGGTAGCGCTGTTACACGTTGTATTCTAATTGGCGCCGTGACCACTCCTTCTACAGTGACAACATGGCTACACCACTTCCCGATACAATACATCAACAACATCAACAACAGCCCATACCAGCCCCACTACCAACGAAACAAGAGTTCACAATGGCTGCCTTGAAAACTATTACTGAAACGATGTACGATGGGAGTCATCGTTCGAAATACAGCCAAATCAGATCAATCGTGACACCATTTGCAGGAGATTCTAAACAATTTAGAAAATGGCTAAAGTGTAGCCGTGTATACCGTGCTTTATTCAGAAAACAGACTATATTCTAACAAGACAGAGGAAGCACAGACCACCCCATAATTTTATATTTTATGAGAAACAGAAAATAATAAATTATAGTGTCACATATTTAGGACAGAGTCGCTTCCACACGCCATTTCTAATAATTGGGTGATTTCCCCTGACCAATCGGATAGCTCAGATTTACCCCGGGGAATATAGAACAGCGACGCCATCTGGCAGTCAGAATGAAGGAGTGAAACTTTGGAGGACGTGTCTGGTCCAGCTCTACATATTCCTTAGTTTGAGGAAATCAACTGCAACATTTATTATGAAATGTGTAATTCAGGACATTGAGTGGTTTTATATTCCTTACTTGCGTAAGTAGTAACTATCATTCCACGCATATTTTTGAATAGAGCTTCCAACTCTGGTTGCAGCAGAACTAGGTTCGAAGATTGAGTCAATTTGCAAAACTAGTCTTACACCTAAAACCATGCTGAGCTGAAAATACCTTTGTGTTGGAAAATATTTAACTCAAGGAATACCTATGATAATAAAGAAACCAAGGACTAATCTGAAGGGATGAAAACATTATGGTAAAATGATGCCGTGACCACTTCTCTTTAAAAAGCAAAAACCCACCACTATAAGTCAAACAGAAAATAGCGAAGATGGATCAATTAATGGAAAACTTCCAGCAACTTGGGGTAGAACAGCAGCAGCAACAGGACCAATCCTCTACAAAGAGCAGAGAAAATCCAACTATAATCAACCCTAGGGCATAAGGAAACCACGATTAACAAGGAATAAATAAGACTAGAAAATGTATCGACAACAAGAGTATAGGCAGGCCAGCCCATACAGGTATCGTTTTACACATGAAAATACCTGGACAATGCATAACAAACACGTTCCGCGCCACCCGCCCAATTTCAACAAGAGAAATGAATATTGTCTGCCAGGAAGTTATCCTAAAGTAGACGCACATCCCACTGCCCCAGATAAATATGTATATGGCTCGCATACTGGAAGCTATTATGCTGTAGACCTACAGAAACCTAATGCAGGTTCTATTGAAAAGGAAGAAATGTTATACAACTCTACAACGGGAGGTTGCTATACCTCTAAACACGTACACAGACGAAGCGAAAACCCTTCACATGAAGGAAACAGAAAATCCTACACCCCGGATGAAGATAATGACAGTTGTTCAACCCATCGTAAAGTAACATACGCGGATAGGCGAAGTTACAGTGTTTACAGTAGAAACAACATATATCAACGTAAAAGTCGTCCTCAGCTTGACAGAGATAGACGATTTATTGATTACCGGACATACGAAAAACCACATAGCACATGGCAGAAACGGAGGTATCAGATCCACGCTGTTCCCCGTTCGAATCCCCAGCACACAAAATCCCATGCCCCCATGAGACAAACACCTCCATATTATCGCCACAGAGGAACAGAAAGCAGACCTCGTATACTATCATCGATCAGGTATAATGACAGAACATCAAGGCACACGACGGCAGCTGACAAACACTGGAACACATTGAATAAACAAGCTCAAAGAATGACTGTACGAAATTTCATAAATGAAGTTAAAACAAGAAAAATTTGGGAGTTTCGTAACATGACATCTAGGAACGGACAAGTTTGCCTCCTAACAACAGACGGGTGGAGAGCACACATCGGTCCCATAACACCAGGAATGACAGCCAAGACATACCAACAAGTAAATTTAGCACAATCAACTCCTTGGAATACTCAACCCAGGCCAACAAAACAAGTACCAACAACAAATAAAACCAAGTTAATTTGTGCAAAAACAACGATGGTTTGTGTAGCAACACAAACAGACCTTCCTAAAGCAACTTATATCCATACTCAAACTTACTCCCGCAGTGATAAATCGTCAGCTGATACCTATCACACCCCCAGTTCAGATCCTGAAGAAACTATACCCAAACAGATTGTTGAACCATATACCAGCAATCTTTATGAAGACGAAACGCAACAAGAAATGAGAAACTACAGTGTCAACCCCGGCACAGCTTTGTCAGACCCCAACGAACAGAATGACAGAGAAATAGTGGAACTATACGAACAAGAAACAGACATTGATACAGCCAGTTCTATTGAAACCAGTGATGCAGATAGCACCTTATTGGTACCAAACTCCAAGGTACATGATGACGACACAATGTCCTGTATATCAGACTCAGATAGTGGTATCGAGTCAATATTCAGCATCCCACCAGGACAGGTTCACACCACAGTTGAATCGTTTTTTCCTGAGCCTCACGAATCGCCTCCTGTGGCCACATTTGTAGAAATGCCACAACCGCCAGTCATGTCACCTCTAGCCACACATTCCCAGGCTACATTGCCATCATCACTGATTTCCTCTGCGCCCCAACAATCAGTCAATGTCGTGTCACCTTTACCTACAGTACAACCATTGACGTTTTCTTCAGTCGCCCATCAACCTCTCAACGTCAACAAAACCATCTCCAGTACTGTACCCGCTGTCAACCCCATCAACAACGCTACCTCCAGTACTGTGCCCACTGTCAACAACGCCATACCCAATATTGCAACCACCACCAAACAGGACGATCCCAATTCGGCCCTCCTTATGGCACTGCTGGAATTGGAGAAACAAATCAACAAGCGGGCAGAGACTATGAGAAATATCGTTATAACCCCCTGGTACTGAAACGGTTCTGAGAGACACGCCCCTCAAGTCTTCAATGTACATGCCATCCCATGTACGGTCACCGCGAATGTGCACTTACGTTTAACAATGTACTAACTCTCCCCATGTACTCTATTTTCAGTTTTTGACAGTTCAAATGACTTGCTTACAGACTAAGATGTCAAAGCCTCACTGAGAAAGTTATTTTTTCCAGACTTAGAATACTGATGCCCAGAAAGAAATCAAGACCAGCCCACGGAAGATTCTAGTTAGACATTTTTATTTGGATTATTGAAATAAAGATGACACAGATGATACAATGTTCTTTGTTTACAGACACCCTTATTAGTCAGACAGTTTTTAATATGTAGAATGTTACACAACTTTACCTATAACACATGTGTCACACTATGCTGTTGTAACATTGATCTCTACTTTTGAAACTAATCATATTCCATGTTTCATTCACCAGACTTCTTGTCCTTGCAGATCCAGAGTCCTGTACTTTCGCATCTTAGTGCATTTTCATGCAGACACTTTACACCAGTAGTTTTTTTTTCTTACCTCATACTAATATTTTTGTGATCTTATTTATGCTAAACTCCTTTATTCCATCACCTTGATCAATCATACTGTTCCTACTATGACATCTCTTAACAGCATATTAACTCATACCCAAAACTAGTATTGCATGTTATACTATCTTTCTCCACAGGATTATTTATTTTTCCTATGTATATTATTATTTTAGACCCAGATGTATATTAGTACTGTCAAGAATTTTAAACATTCTCCTAAAGAGATTCCATATCCCAACCTTGACTCTCTATAATAATATTTTTCTTCACTCCACTGTTACAACATCTTTAACTTACTATTTTTCCATTCCACTAGATTGAGACGACATTCTAGACTTGTGATCTTTTAATCCCAATCATATTCATTCCTTGGAATTACAATCATGTTGTAATCAGGAGATCCTTGATGTACCCTTTCCTCGCCACTTATTGACAACAGATACTGCTACAACATTCATTCTATTCTAACCTAAACTATTACTTGCAGCCCTATTGGTTAGGATTTACTATTAGGAATGTTGATAGTATATCTAGTGTTTAGTGAATTGATTTTTATCATTCTTTAGTACTTGTGATACAAACAGAAAAGAAATCACAAGAAAAGAAAAGAAATCACAAGAAAAAAAAAGAAAGGAAAAAGAAAAAATGAAAAGAGACAAAACATAACAGAGAAATGAGAAGAGAAAAACAATTAGAATTTTTTTTAATAAGATGTATTATGTGTATATGCCACCCTCACACATTTTGATGATGATAAGCCAATATTGTAAAACATTGACTGCCCTGAGGTTAGCAGCTGACATAAAAGAAAAGAAAAAGAGAAAATAAATCACCCTATACCAGTCATACACCCCACCAACATGATCTCTGATACTACAACAATATTTTGTTGATACTGCCTATCACAAGTACACCAATGACATTTGCGCATGCTGATTTTCTGCAAATGAAGAATCCTTTGAGAGCATTAGTATATGCTAACCCCAGATTGAACAAATTGCACCTATTTGTTGATGATGCCTTTGCCCATGTTAAAGAAATAGCATTTGCACATGCTGACCTAGCAAATGAAATACCCCTCTACAGCATTTGTATATGCTGAACCCACCTTGAACACCCATTACCGGATGATAACCACTAATGACACATGAGATGAAGAAGCAACTGTTTGTGTATGATGAAGATGCAATTTGCTATTAAGGTGAAACTTTATGTCATGTTGTCACAGCTGACGTTTGGTTGTAATGTCGATACATAAATGCCCCACAGTACTGTCCACTAATAAATACAATTGTAGTCTTTCGTAGTTACGAAATAGACGAGAAAAATACTTGGAAATTTTTATGGATTTCCACGGACATAGATCAAAGCAAGGGACAAATGATTGCCATTAAAGGAACCATAAGAGTATGGATTACCAATGAATACGAGATACATATGGAATATGAACATTCTATGAGAACCACAAATATACGAAAAAAAAGGGCATATGAATAAAATAGTTGCATAATTACCGCATCCAGCAGAAAATAAATGATAAGATTACCTCCGTATAGGAGAAGACATTTCCTTGATGTTTACATATGCTGTGTATTATAACCATTGTCATAATAAGGTAGATAGCAAATGATAATTGCTTGCTGATATTTATATAGAAACGGTTGTTATAATTTGACTGAATAATCATAGAGCCAAATATGACTGATACATTTTGACGGCGATTGGATCACTCAAAATGATACATGGATGGAATTCAATGTTGCCCATAGGATACATGGATTGAAAATAATGATGTTACCCCACGGACAAATGGGTAATGGATCAACACAGTGGAGATATATAAAAGAAAAAGAATACCTGGATTTGAAATACATGAAGACGAGTCATGGATATATAAAAAAAAATATATATATATATGTATATATATTCCCTCATGCCCCACACCTGCAAATAACTTAGAAAATTTAAATAGGTTGCCCATCTGGCTGTAGTCAGCAGATGTAATAAACACCGCAGGACTCTGACAAACCCTCGACCTGCGAAGGCAGAGTTGGTGTTGATATACTGAATATATGTACAAAACTATTTTATCTCATGTTGTCATAAAATTGGAAAAATGTTGTTGATGTTTACAAAAATGATTATTGTTTAACTAATGTTGTAGAAGGCATTGCTAAGTATCGTACATAAGGAACCATTAAAGAGGAATTTCTAGAAATAACAGGACCACTAGAAAGGATTAAATAAACGATCTAGAGCACCATAACTGACAAATTGGAGGAAAAATGAAGTAATATAGAACCTAATGTACAGAGTCCATGATGCTTTGAAAATTTTTTCATTGTATTTCACATGTTGGTAAAATGTTGTAAACATATTGTTTTAATGCTTACTGATTAGTTGATGTTGGATAATGACTAACTGATAGTTCAAGAAAGACTTTTGAAAAAATATATACTTCAAGGAAGATTGTCTTGACAGAGGATAAAGAAAATAAATCTATCAGTGATTGGACATAACCAAACTCTTAATAACAGGATCACTACTAAACGCATAATTTATATGGATACCTGGCGAAGTGTTGGATACCTTGAAAAAAATAGCTACACATATCACTTAGAGAAAACCCAAGACAAAAAAAAAAAAAAATTCAGAGATAAATAAATAGGAACAAGTCATGAGATTTTTCAATCATTTTATTGTGTACATTATAATTGGTTATCAAAATGAATTGTTTGAAAATGTTTATATTCATGTCTGCCATAGTTTCCCATGTGTCATAATGTGTAAGCGAAAACGTGATGAATCACTACGGATGAATTACTGATTTGTACAATTGGATCGTCATTACAAGGATAATGTGGATATTTGGAATACTTTATACTGGAATATAATTGGAATGCATAATCAGTAAATAAGTAGGCCCAAAACTTATTGGAAAACCAAGATTGAAAATAACATAAGATTCTTCTGAACTACTTGGAGTCTTATGATAGGGAGCATACAATAAGAACGAAGAATATATAACATGCTTCACCCACCATGCCTAATAGAATGATTTCAACTATGTAATGACATTGAGTTAGGACAAGGAGATATCTTATTGCTCATATTTCCCAGTGTTGCCACTCGTCAAAAATTTTTTTGTTGACAATCTATTCTATTAGAAAAAGGTTAGGAATATTTTGTTAGTCAGTGTTGCCAATTAGAAAATTTGGTGAAAAATATTATGATGTGATGAATAAGTTACACTTTTTGAAGTTGATGTCCACTACTAGTTTTTTTTTTACATAGCAGACGACCTCATATAGACATAGGACCCCAGTATAGGAATTAAATTAAATTTTTTGGAAACATTTTTCGACTTAGAAAATTTTTAAAAAAAAAAAAAAAAAAAAAAAAAAAAAAAAAAAAATTTGGGATAGTTTTGGATATTGATAGTATACAAATGTCTCCCTACGGGATACATTTGCAGGGCCCCGGGATCTGTATGTAGCCGTGTATACCGTGCTTTATTCAGAAAACAGACTATATTCTAACAAGACAGAGGAAGCACAGACCACCCCATAATTTTATATTTTATGAGAAACAGAAAATAATAAATTATAGTGTCACATATTTAGGACAGAGTCGCTTCCACACGCCATTTCTAATAATTGGGTGATTTCCCCTGACCAATCGGATAGCTCAGATTTACCCCGGGGAATATAGAACAGCGACGCCATCTGGCAGTCAGAATGAAGGAGCGAAACTTTGGAGGACGTGTCTGGTCCAGCTCTACATATTCCTTAGTTTGAGGAAATCAACTGCAACATTTATTATGAAATGTGTAATTCAGGACATTGAGTGGTTTTATATTCCTTACTTGCGTAAGTAGTAACTATCATTCCACGCATATTTTTGAATAGAGCTTCCAACTCTGGTTGCAGCAGAACTAGGTTCGAAGATTGAGTCAATTTGCAAAACTAGTCTTACACCTAAAACCATGCTGAGCTGAAAATACCTTTGAGTTGGAAAATATTTAACTCAAGGAATACCTGTGATAATAAAGAAACCAAGGACTAATCTGAAGGGATGAGAATATGTCGTCGAACCTAAAATAAAACGTTAGGCCTAACCTAAAGGAAGAAAACGGTGGAAAGAAAAAGTTAGCCTTATTAGACAAATTGAGTAGGCCTATGAGATAAAGATGCAAAAGGGATTTTTGCATCGATGAAAGCATCTGATGATATGTTAAAACTTTATTGTGCTTATTATTGTAAAAACGTTCTGAATTCCAGACTTTTGTTGATATTTGACTTCATGCTGAAAGACATTAAAAGATTTGTTTGAAATAGAACGCTGTTGAAAAGGTGAATTTCTACAGTTTGAGATTAAGCTAAGAAATCTATCCATCTCAGTTAAATTTGCTACATCAACACCTAAGAGAAGAAAATCGAACCTGTTGACCCAGTCTTACAAAGGAGAGGAAAATATATCTCTAGCGGTCAAGGCTAGTTAACCAAACCTACTCTCTATAAAATAAACTGTAAACCCTGCATACCCCGGCACTGCCACAAAAGGAAGTAGACAAATTTGCTACAATGATAAATGCATCCACAGATACGGAACGCAAAAGAATACTACATTTATCATCAGACTCATTGGTCTCTGACTTCTTACGTAGACTGGACAGTGCATATCCCACAGAAACATACGAATCACTCAAGAAAGGGTTAACACAAAGATATAGCGACATTACCAATACGGAGCACGCATGGCCACTCCTCCGCCGCAAAAGACAACAAAACAACGAATCTATTCAGTCTTATGGGGAGAAGTTACTAAATCTAGCAGAAGAAGCATTCTTGGATGGTTTAGCAACATCGCTAGATATGGAAAAACATCTGGTGGGTGTTTTTGTTGATGGACTATTAAGCAGCAACACAAAATTATACATGATTCGAAAAGACCCGAGAACAATAAATGAAGCAATTCAGATAGCAGTTAGGGAACAGAACGTGCAAACCAGATTCAATCAATGCATTGAGCATGACTCCACAGTTGAGACACATACAGAGCAGGAACCCATGGAAATTGGATATTACCGCACACGTTGGCATCGCCCGAGACATGCAGGCAACCAACAGTCAGAAAACATGAATTATACTCGACATCCTCCCAGACAGCAAACCATACAACAAGTCAATACCTCCATTTGTTTTATTTGCGGTTTCCGAGGACACCTAGCTCGCCAGTGCCGACAGCAACATTCTCGCCCATTCCAGAATAATTACAATAACCCACGATATGATGGTAATACTAATACTCAAAATTACAGTCAAAATTTCCGAGGAGCGCGTGCAACTTCCAACTTCACAAGAGGACAAACAAGAAGGTACAATCAGGGAAACGGAACGGTCAACCATTAAGCAGGACCGTTAGTGGTGACTACAAGAGTGATGGAAATAATAACTTTTCCCATCGTAGGTCCAAAGATATAAAGAAAAACAACATGATTTCACAAACAATAATTCCTCCTCAAAGGATAAATATTACACCAGATCCTAGTTCTTATCTGATCAACATTAACAACAAGAATTATCGAGCACTCGTGGATACAGATGCTTCAGTCAGCCTGATCAGAGAACAATTATATAAACAAATTAAACATTTAGTAAGTTTTCGACCCTCAAAAACATGTATGTCATCAGTGACAGGAGAACCTATGAAATCTTGTGGTATCACAGATATTACCTTCCACATAGGACAACAACAGATTAAACATTCCTTCATAATCACTCGTGGAATGTCTAGAAATTTTATCCTAGGTAGAGACTTCCTCAATAATCATAATGCCAGAATATATTTCGACCTCCATAAGATTAAAATCAACGATGAATACATACAACAGCAGAATGATATAGATATTGCATCCTTGGTGCGTTTGACAGCCCCAGTTACGGTGTTACCTAACACACTAGTAATAGTAAAAGGTCGAATCAAGAATTCTAACTATATTAAACCAGGACAAATAATACAGACTGAACCCCTGGAAAATGAAGACATAAACGATGAACCCCTCATGTTTGTTACCGAAGGCATTGCAGAGATATCATCCTCCCGTGATTTTCCAGTTATGATTGTAAACACATCGGGACAAGCGACAACAATACATAGAGGTGCAATAATTGCCAAGGTACAAAGATTATCTTTAATCTCTACAAGAGACAACAGAACACCTGACGTTGGTCAAAGTCAATACCATCATTCCTCCGTTCCACATATATCCCACAATTATGCCTCATGTTACCCTTTCGATTAAGACAGACGATCGCAATGGCATAATACAGACAATAATAACTTTATACATAGGACTAATCGTCAGACTTCAGAAACAGGAACGAGGGGCAAACTAAGAAGAACAATAGAAAGATATAACATATACAGTCAGCAGAATAGGGAGAGACAAAATGGTCAACAAACACATCATAGACACAGAATGAATAACTCTGATTATATACCTGACAGTTGCAGTATTCCGACACGCAGAGAAAGAGGACACATTAATCAAGATGATACACCATACGAGAGAGCGTGTAGAAATGAACCGGAAAATATAGGTGCAAATAGGAAAAACAACGAATACTCTCGTTATGCACACAGAGTAAATCAAATAATACAGCGAAAAGCTAGCGATGGAATATATAGAAGAACAGGAGATAGTAGAAAAAAATCGCATTATATTAATCTTGTCACACATTCCTTATTGCCAACCCCAGAAAAATACTGCCGTAGTGAACGACAGAGCAGAAGGAATAATGGTAGAACACAAGTAGAGTACACTCCATGGCGGACAACCAACAGGAGATACTCAAATGCACCAATGTACCGAAGATATAGAGCAAGATTTTCAAAACCCTTTGATTACTGTCGTGGCGAACGACAGAATGAAAGTGACAATTATAAGAAATATGGACAGTATACTCCATGGCGACAACCCAGTGCAAAATACGCTGAGAAACTATTTGATCAAAAGGAAGAGCCCATGAATTTCAAACCTTTTGAATACCATAACAGAGAACGAGAGAGTAGCAATAACTTTCACAGAAGGGATGGAGAAAACACATACGTTAAGACACCATGGACAAGCCAAGAGTCTCACATACAGAATAAAACACCAGATCGGTTATCACAATTACTGGCAACATTGAAGGTAGACGATCAATATAAGAATAAACTTAGTGCGTTTATCACTAAACACCAAGATGTATTTGCACTAACGGATATGGAGTTAGGCAGAACCAGTACGATACACATGGACATTCAGACTACAGTAGAGGAGCCTATTAGTCTGAAACCTTACCACACCCCTCTGAAGAATCGCGAAATAGTGGAAAAATAAAATCTATAAATGAGATGTTAAGAGCAGGAATTATAGAGAGATCTACATCAACATGGTCATCACCAATAGTAATTGTTACAAAGAAAGACGGAACAAGTAGATTCTGTTGCGACTACCATGCATTGAACAGAATACCTAAAACAATTTCATACCCGCTACCACGCATTGATGATATCTTGGCGACACTTGAACATTCTACATATTTTACCACATTGGATGCACGCTCAGGATTTTGGTGTATCCCTATGACACCAGCAGCGAAGGAAAAATCAACAGTTTGTACACACATGGGTAGTTACAAATGGAACGTTATGCCTTTTGGTCTGAAAGGAAATCCTGCAACATACATGGCATTAATGGACGAAGTTTTGCAGGGAATGCATTCTTTTGCATTAGCCTACATAGATGATGTACTTATTCATACATCAGGTACCGTGGATGACCACTTAAACAAAGTTGAGCAAGTTTTTGATCGCCTTCGACACCACCAAGTAAAACTCAAGTTAAGCAAGTGCAATTTCCTAAAAACAGAAACCAAATATTTAGGATTCCTAGTAAACAAAGATGGCATTCGCCCTGACACAGATAAAGTGGAAGCAATAAGGAAGATGCCCGCTCCCACAACAGTGAAGCAAGTACGAGAATTTATCGGTTGTTGTGGATATTACAGACGCCATGTTATGAACTTTTCGAAAGCCGCTGAACCACTTATCAATCTCACCAAGAAGTATTCTCGATTTAAGTGGACAGAAGAATGTCAGAAATCCTTCGATTACCTTAAAGAAGCACTCACAACAATACCACTTCTGGCACATCCAGATATATCTCGCCCGATGATTTTGTATACGGATGCCTCGAACACAGCAATAGGTGCTTGTTTAGTCCAACCTAGAGAAGATGACGAAACACCTATCATACCAGAGATTCCCAATGAGATGCCTATAGCATTTGTATCACGCGCGCTTTCCAAAACACAGAGACGATGATCAACAACAGAAAAAGAAGCTTTTGCTATACATCATGCCATACAGAAACTTGACTTTTACATCAGAGGTACCAAACTCATCATTAGAACAGACCATCAACCATTGGTGAATTGGCTCACCAAGACACAAGAACAGCCTAAGAAATTACAGACTTGGTCTATGAACTTGCAATCATATGATACAACGATCGAATACATCCCAGGTACCCAGAACACATGTGCAGACCTCCTTTCTCGAATTCCACACACTAGTACTACACAGCAAGACGATCCTGATGCTGGTACTGATATTAACGATAATGCAAAGGAGATCAATGTTATAAATTCCAATAGAGTAGATGTTGATGATAGCACTGTCACAACAGACACTGGTACACAAGAGATAATAGACTTGGATACATTTGATGTATACGCTGAACAGAGAAAAGACTCCGAAATAGTTAAACTTATTCAATAAATAGAAGCGAAACCCACGTCGCTTAAGCAATTCACTATTCTGCCACATGACCAGGTCTTATATCATATCGTTCAAAAACAAGAAGGGAGACTACAAAAAGTAATTCCCCAATCAGTAATACCTCATTTGTTGGTACAGTTCCATGACAATAATGGACATGTTGGAAGAGACAAAACTATGGATGTCATTAAGAAAAGGTACTATTGGACAACAATGTATAAAGACATCATTGAATACGTTAATACTTGTAAAATTTGCAGAATACGAAACATGAGACCAACTAAAGTTCCTTTACAAGAGATGAAACCATCACATTTCCCTATGGAAGTTATAAGCATGGACATTTCTGGTCCGTACCCCATTACCCAGTCTGGGAATGCATACCTTTTGCACATTGTTGATCAATATTCGGTATGGCCTGAAAGTTATCCTCTCAAGAATATAACGTCAGCAACAGTTACTGAATTTTTTCTTCAAGAATTTGTACCACGACATGGTTGTCCTAAGAGAATAATCACAGACAATGGGAAACAATTTGTCGGTAACCCTTTTAAAAAGACGCTCCAGACTTTACACATTCAACATACCACAAGTACGTTCTATAGACCGCAGGCAAATGGACGAAATGAGAGAATGCATGCTACATTGCATGATATCCTTGCCAAATACATACAAGGAAATGTACAGTATTGGGACATATGCATTAATCAAGCCCTCGAAGCAATACGGGTCAACATAAATGAAACGACACGGTTATCACCCTTTTATATGTTATATAGACTTGAACCCACCTTTCCATTAGATAATCTATTGCAACCTCAGAGGAAGTATCAAGGTGAAGATCCCATTGAAGTCATACTACAGGAGAAGTATAGAGCACATCAGATAGCAAATAGTAATGCACAGAAAGCCTTCAAGAAATGGCAGAAGCAGCATGACAGAAGAGCGACATTAGAACAATTTCAAGTTGGAGATAAAGTGTATTACAAGAAGAACGTTCGAGATAATAAATTTGATGCACGATGGTTTGACGGATATAAAGTGTTGTAACAGACAACACCAGTAAACTATACATTATGGAATGAGGAGAAGAACATAACCATCAAAGCACATGCAGCACAGATGAAGAAAGATAATCATCGCCCCACAGCACCACCAGCTTTACAGAGTAGCAGACCACTACGAAAAGCCACGTTGACTCACTATGAGTCTACAGAGTCAGCAAGCACTTCACATAGCGAACACGACACAGACGGTGAGCAGGAAATTGACGAAGAACAAAGCAACACTCCAGATCAATTACAAGATGCTATACGTCGCCTCACTCGCTGCAGAGAAAACTCAGAAGAAGAAGATGATATTCCACCAGCAGAACTGAGAGAAAGATTGAGATACAGAGATAATCGACTACATGAGACAGATAGTACTACATCACTATCAGTGTATGACGACGAACCCCAGACATCGATAACAAGTCAAACATATTTTGGTAGTCAGAGACAGTTACCACCGTCAACTTCCAGTCAACACCAGCCTACACACTCCAGTTGGGACAGCGAAGATGAGAGGCCCTTGAAACCAGCAACGAGAAACAACATAACCCCCCATAGTCGGAGCCTTACAGATGAACATACGAGTCGACAGTTACCACCGTCAACTTCCAGTCAACACCAGCCTACACACTCCAGTAGGGACAGCGAAGATGAGAGGCCCTTAAAACCAGCAACGAGATACAACATAACCCCCCATAGTCGGAGCCTTACAGATGAACATACGAGTCGACAGTTACCACCGTCAACTTCCAGTCAACACCAGCCTACACACTCCAGTTGGGACAGCGAAGATGAGAGGCCCTTGCAATCAGCAACGAGAAGCAACATCATCCACCATACCCAGAGTCCTACAGCGGAACACATAAACAGTAACAAGAACATCATTGACACGCCTTTGGCACCTGTTCAATCAGAACTTGACACAACAGAACGAGAAGAAAGTGACACTGAGTGTATGGATGATACTATCAACACCGAGATTCTTATAGCTACCAAGCGCCCTTACCAACTTTCATCACCAGATTCACCACCAAAAGCGAAGTTGTTACGTCTACCGCAAGAGCATGTACGAGCAAGGTTCAAAAGAAATCATCGTCAAGTACACAAACCGTCTCTAGGTTTACAACA
The DNA here is from genome assembly GCA_024509875.1 of Oreohelix idahoensis. Taxonomy (NCBI): domain Eukaryota; kingdom Metazoa; phylum Mollusca; class Gastropoda; order Stylommatophora; family Oreohelicidae; genus Oreohelix; species Oreohelix idahoensis. The sequence goes on from JAMPIV010007207.1 coordinate 31,467, forward strand.
ACATACAAATATTCGTTCGCGCCCTTCCTCCTGCAGAGCGACTATAAACATGACATCACAATTGATACCAACTTCATCACAGTACAACAGTCGTTTCTCCAATAGAGAAATTACACTGTTAGAGCTTGCAAAAGAGGTTTCAAAATTTATGCAGTAAATGTAATCTTCGCAAAGTACTCACCTAGCTATAGTACTAATTCGCAGCACTCACCCAGCAATAGTGCTTATAGGTACTCCAATCAACATAGTACCCAACGTTAAGTTATTTAATTAAGTTTCTCGGTGGTTAACTTAATCGATATTCATATTCCGGTGCACATATAGACACCTACATCACACACTAATCATATAGAATATTATAAGTGGTGATAAAGCAGATTAATCACATAGAAACATGTGTGACAAAGCAGATTAATCATATAGAATATTATAAGTAGTGACAAATTAGACTAATCACATAGAAACATGAGTAGAACAACTACATGGAATCTCAAGAAGCCTAAACAGTGTTCTCCCAAGGTACAATATTCAGCACACAAGAGGATCAAGACTGATAATTATTAGAATATATAGCATTATATCTATGTTGAGTTGTATAATATGAACTTCAGACATATACTTTTCAGGACCAGACAATGAAAAAAAGGAGAGAAAAAAGAAGAGATGTGATACTGACTTAGTCAAGTTATAATAGAGTAAGAAACTCTCTTTGCACTGATGATGAACGTCCCCACTTGCCATTGCACTGGTTACGACATGGTTGCAGTATTGATATGGTAGGCACTGCCTACTTGAGAGATGATGGTAATGACACTTATATAGCCATGTTCACATTTAATTTCAGACAATGATGTTAGGTACTTTATTAAGTCTGACATACAGGGGTATAGCGTATACAGTTCATACAGAGTTGACGATTTGACTGGTGCATCCAAGGCTAGAATCAGTCGAGCACATCAAACTGTGACTTAGTGACACATATCTTTCACTATCGCCCCAGGACAAGTATTTGGACACGCGTAGATAGTTTCAGACAGAGTTGACAATTTGACTGGTGCATCCAAGGCTAGAATCAGCCGGGCACATCAAATTCTGACTTAGGGACAAATGTCTTTTGCTATATTTAGTTAATGCATGCTTTGTGACGTTACATATTATAACTCTGCTTATCTGACCGGTACAATGCACTACCGACATTGACGGCAGATAATATAGACATTAAGTGGACTGACAAATCTCTGCTTTCAGGGGCAGTTCCCATGTCGACTATTGTACATAGTTAAATAGAACATGTATAGAATTATTGGTAATTGAATAGTTAGATAATATGACGTTCTATATTTATGAGATGATTGATGACATACTTCAGTTGAAGTATTAGTAATTAGTTGTAGTATAGTGTTACCCTTATGATGTTATTTTCCCGATTTTTGGTAATCTATATGTATGGGAGTAGGTATATGATAGTATGATAAGTAGAGAATAGACACTTCTTGATAGAACGCAAATGTCTCCCTACGGGATACATTTGTACGGCCCCGGGTTGTATGTCACCACTGGTTTCGCCAGAGCATTATTTATGCTTCAGGTAAGGTTTAGATGAGCAGTGATTCGGTTTTAGTAAAGTAAAAGAGTGTGGAAAAATGGTTTAGGAAAAATGAATAGATTGGGATACAGACTGTTTGTCTTAGTTGAAGGGAGATAAAATGTTGCATAGAGATACTTTTGTAAAAAGGGAGGAAACTCTGTAAATCACGGTTGGTGAAAACAAGGCTGAATTAGACTTAAGCAGGTTTGGTGAGTCCACAGCTATGGTTAAGAAAATTAGCATAAGAAGATTTTTGTAGTAAGCCTTAAAGAAGAGAGTATATGATTAAGTATAAGATAATTATCAAAGGGAGACAACGGAGAATTAAGTCCCTTGTAGGTTTTAGTGAGTTGAGAAGGAATAAACGCACGGGAAAGATTGAGGGGAGTTTAAAATAACAGAAGACAGTTCACTGAAGTTCGCCTACGTGGTAAATAAGCGTGAGCATGTTTTTCAGTGAGTGGAAATAAGGCGGACCAATCGTTTTAACTGGAAAACAAGGGAGAGATCAGCTGAGAATGATTAGAAGGGAGAACAAGTTACGGCGCGCTGTTGAGCGGTCGTGTTTTAGCAGTCCAGGTTTGAGGAACCGACGTGGCAAGATTGTGTTTCTGCCGAGTTCTCAAGTGTAAACTCTGTGGATGACAGAAGTTTTTCCTAAATAGGTTTATAGATCTAGATTGAATAGTGGTAGCAATTCAGGAGATTAGAAAGAACTGTGATTAAAGTATAAGTCTAGCATTTAGGAGGGATAGTGGGGATTGTGATTATTGTGAGGATTCTGTGTGATCACAGTAAGTACGCTCTTCTCTCAACTTTTTTTGTAGAAGAAATGTTTCAGAAATCCAGATGAAATACTACAAGGGTAATGAAGCATACAATTAAGCAAGAACATGATGAGAAGGAATGCTGATGAAAGTACAAGATTAACTACAAAGTGGATAACCTTTTTTGACTAAGTAAGAGTCTAAGAGGAGACATAGAAGAACATTAATCTGATAGCCACATTGGGCTTTTGCACAAATGAATTATGAGACATCGTCAATGATAAGTATGACGAGTAAGAAACTGAAGAGTAATGACATTTGCACGATAACTCATGCGCTCTCTCTCAGGTGTAAGTATATGGAGGCTGTTATAGATGTATCTAATTATTGATTTGCTTATTTGAATTATGAACTGATTGTATTAAGATTAATTGAGATACACCTGACAGAGTTAGTCAGGAGGGAATAAGCACACAATAAGTTAAGGAGGCGCTTGGAAGAGGCCTGAGAGGATATGAAGCACTGGAGGAATAATTTGCGTGGACTATAAATGAAATTGTTTGTAAGAAGAGAATCATATGTATACACATGAGATAGCAGTATACCGGGGACAATATGAAATGATAGTAATGGAGAATTGTACCATATGCCTCCTATTGTAAATGGAATTTATGATATGTAAATAAATCAGTTTTTGATGGACACCATATAAGTCGGGCTTAGTCTGTAAAGGTTGTTGAGTGGAAGTGTAAACAAGATGTTAGCTTTGAGAAAGAAAACCACTATACGAAGTTAGTCACTGAGTAACAACTACGAAGGGATAGAACAAGCCAAGGGTTGGAAATAAGACGGACCATATCTCATCCAGGAATTGTCATCTCTGGCGGTGATGGCCAGTGCATAAGATATTAACCTACTTGGAAGATATACCAGCAAAGAGAATAACATCTTGATGATGATATAGCTAGGGCTGCCATCGGTCACCTAGTTAAATAGATCGCCACCTAGTAACATTGAGAAGAGGTAGCGCTGTTACAAACGTTTTATCTTCCTGTCCCTTCTGTGAGGAAGAAGAAAATAGCTGGATGTTTTTTTTTCTTTTTTGAGTCCCCAACTGAAATGATTCAGTAAAATATTACTTTAATAGCTCTGGATGGTTATGTATTTAAATTAACTGAGTCATACGGGTGCAGTTCACTCAATAATAATTAAATCAATTATCAATTTGTATTTACAGATAACAAATATAATAATCATTTGTAGTTAACAAAGTTAAAATAGGTTTCTTTTGAAACAATGAAGCACTGATGTTTTCATCACTGGTGGTGATTTTTAACTCTTTTCCTGCGCCTAATACTTAACTAGCCATGTGTTGATAAGGATTTGTTGTTAGTGTTGGTTTCCGTAACAGTTGGTTTCCAAGGGTGTTGTTGAATGTTCCATCAGTCGTTTAATTTTTGTGGCGGTAGCACGTCCCTGGCAATAATGCTGTGGGTAACCACTCCACTTGTCAAAGCAAGCGTCTTCAAGACCCATCTGATGTAAGCGTCTAGAGTAGACTGCTGGTAACTTGAACTACAGGCTTGTACTGCAAACTAGTACCACAAACTGATAGAAAACAAATGTTTCTGCTAAGCATAGGGTCTCCTGACATGAGAATGATGCGCAGTCCGCTTCCATTCCACCACTTCATCTTCCTCAGAAACGTTGCTCTCCCTGAGCATTAATGCCAAACCCAGTGAGTCAGATGAAGGTGCGTTTGGTCAGCGGAAAACGACAATGCATTATTTAAACACATTAACTTATTAAAATGTTAATATAATAACTATGTACACCAGAGTGTCATCATCATCCACTCCCTGCTCCACATCGAGCATGGGTCTACCACTGTTTTGGGGATTCTTGTGAGGAAACTCACATGATGCCATAACTAGCTCTCGCAGTAGTGGTTCATGAATTCAATCATTTTATATGCTTAGGTTGCAAGCTGAACACCCACAAGCAACTTACACAAGTTAAATGCAAAAATATAAAATTTACATATTACAACTTACCCCGATTACCGTGACTGAAGTTACAGGATTCTTGCACAGAAAAGAAACTTCAGAATAGTGTCGGGCCACTGGTTTTAAGAGGCCGTCTTACAGGTGGTCTGGATATTACTTTAATTATAGTCTCACTATTATTATATATGTAGGTTCCTGTCGTGGAATATTCTAATCCACATATATAAATTAAAAGGTAAATGTACAGCCTAACAAATAAATTTAATAAAAGAAAAGAGAAATGGTAAAATAAACAGTGCTGTCACAATGACTGTACGCAAAATCCCCCTCGTTTTCTACTTAGTCTGCAAATTGTAACGCTTTCACGTTGATAGTAAAAGCCTACTGTATTATTACCCGCTTTCTTCAATGAAACGTGTACTGTATTTCTTGGAACAACCTTGAGATACGCAAACTGATCAATGACCTAAATTTAATATTTCATTCATTCCATTTTATACACGGCGTAACTAAAAGACAGATAAAGCAGGAGAGAGAGAGGGGCGAATGAAAGCAAGGACACATGCAACACTAAACACGCGTCGCGCGATACACAATTGCTGCCATCACGCGTGTAAGGCCACATGCACTAACTTTTTTTCAGACGGACAGTGATAAAAACACTAACCTTCCCAGAGTTAGGTTTTTAAAATCCTGAAAAACGCTTATTGGAAATATGACATTATACTGGTTTACGTTTGAAAACATTACAGTACCCAGACAGCACATCTTCGAAACAGGAGGTAGAAGAAATTGCATATTTTGAACGCAGCCACTTAGCTCCATTAAATTTGTATATTTGGGTTCCTTAGGACTTGCTGACAAATAATATGTAAAACGTTACGCAAATAGTCTAGGAATTACCAAGTTATGGCCAAAATAAAATAGTGGGGGTGCCTGACAGCATGAAATCATTTCTGCTCATAAAATTTTTTTATAACGTGTTTGAAAAAAACCTTACGTTACGGAAATAGCCTACCATGTAAACTCCTATTTGATTGGAGCGCAACAAATGTAAGACTAAACACGATTGGTCGGGCTATAAATACTATCTTGTGTTGTCAGGGGAAACGTGAAAAAGGAGTACTTTTTTGAAAAGATGTGTAGACATGGTTTCATTGGGTAGAGCTGCGAATATACTCGATTCAGAGCGTCTGTTCATTGCCACATCTTGTAATAAACCTACTAAGAAGCAGTGCGTTGAGCACCAGTGTATATTTTTTATAAAATAAAGCCTGGGACATCGGCAGATCGGAGTTGCGCTATATTCATTGCCAGTCAACGAAACTGTTTATTATTCTATGAATTGTGGGACTGTGGTCTTAAAGTTATTGAGCAGCACCTGATCAGAGCTTTGCTGAAGCCAGAGGTGGACAGCATACTCCTTGGTCCATATAGCAACCAGTGGGGTGGCTCCAGAACTCATTAAAGTAATCGAGCAGAGGAGGCCTTTACTGCAGTCATCACGAAAGATAAGAGAGTGTGGCCATGGAGCTCAACATTATGTACCCCCATCTTAAAATGACAGTGTAAAATAAAATTAAGAGGGGAATTCAATTGTTTTAATATCAGGAACTGAGAACATCTCCAATACTAGTTCCAATAAAGACAAACTATTGAAGTCATGATGACAAATACCAACAGAGCTTGAACAAAACAAAACCAGTATTACCTCATATTACTACTACATAACTGACACACATAGGATACTATTATTAATATATGTCACTACAAGATTCATATTAATAAATTCTGTACATATAACTTGTAATTAAAATTGATTGTGATTCCTGGTTCCCTTTGTATTTGAATCAGGACACATATACATTCATGATAGCACTGAATACATATTGTTATTTGAAAAGTTATCAGTGACTCCTTTAAGATATCCTCGTAGAGTGTTTTATGTATGTGAGTGTCACAGTGTTGTCAAGTGTGGTGGAATAAATTAAATTGTTTATCTGTCTGTTGTTGTTATGACTTACACTTCATCATACACATACCCTAGACATATAACGTAGTCATCACACTATTCCAGAATAATTCTGACTGAGGTATACATATGTGGCAGCAAGTAAGGTTATCTATAATACACTACTCTTATTAGATATAGATACCTTCACAGCTGATCTCAGTCAGTACACTAAGTCCCCTATAAATATTTATAACATCCCACTTTACCACAGTTCCTATGACTCATTGTTTCCAGTACTATGGTCGAGTTTTCTTTCTGTCTAATATCAGAAGTTCCTCAAATACTTGGTCCTGCCCTTATGTTGGAATCCTGTTTCTATTCGTTATCCTGGCTGCCTGAAATGTCTTCTTCTTGACAAGATGGAAATGCAGTGAAGCAGTCCCAAAATGTTGCAGACTAAAAGCGACATTTTCGCGCACCCTCTCATGTGTTTTCTTTGTTGAAAAAAAAAAATCAAAAGTGGTTTATTTAGGTACTTCCATACCAATCCAACCATTAATTGGTGTCTGATCTCAGTAGGGGTCTGATTCCCCCATTACACTCATGTATAGAACATTCTGCATGACACACACGATATTTTCTTTACACGTCATTTACGAATTCATTTGTCTGTCTTTCATTACTATATAAGGTATCGCTTCTTTCGTTTAGCCTGTCATGTTTACAAACTCACTACTTCACAGATCAAACATTATAATCTCCTCCCAGATGTTATTTCCTTGTAATTATTTATTACTACCAGTTTCATCTACCGGAAGTACTATGTCGTAGATTTTTGATAGGGGAATTAAGACTTAGATTAGAATACGTGATGGCCACAGTGAGAGATAATAACAGAAATAGATTTCCACGAGTGAGATGGTAGAACCAATAGAGGCTGTCCCTGAGAACTCGAGAATCTTCTCTCTTTCTCAGCCTATCTTCTACAACAGATTTAGAGGAGTCAGACAGTCTAGTGACAACATATATTAATATATATGAACGTGCACACACACAAGTGACGACAGTGAGACGCACAGACGTGGGAAAAACTATAACAGTGATTATACAGATAATTTGGAACGAGCTGACCAACGCGCTGATTAAGTTCAAGAGAAATTTTAATTATTATCTAAAATTTCATCACAACACATAAAAATTACATCAAGAAACATATACACATAGTCATAAAATCAATGACTTTCTACCAGAATGATAGACCCACAGTATGATCTTATCCTTCAAGGTATGCCCACAGTCCTGTTAGAAGAAAGTGATAGCCCCAAGGAGTCAAGGATACATTTGCGGTAGTCTAATGATTTTCCCCTTTTAAAGGTATGAACAGACTTAGATATTAGTATGATCTATCCTAAGGAAAAGTATCTTGTTTGCAACAAAACTTGCATAAAGAAATTACAAAGTGGGTGAAATTTGGTATACCATTAAAAAAAATAGACACTCGTTCCTGCTTTCTCTCGGTTCATTCATCAGGGCCCTGTCGTGCATTTCTCACTTTCTTACCCTATAGCTTGCTGTTGTTCGCCGTCTGGCGCACGTTATGACACAATCTGTTTTATCGTTTGATGAAGCGGATACCCAGCTCTGCAGATCTTGGTTTCATCCAATTTGTCCGGGAAGCGTCCTCTTCAGGCGATAATTTTGTTCAGATTTTAAGTTAGTGTCACTTTATCAGTTCAGGTAAGAATTAGTTTTCAATCGGGCTCACAGGATCAGAATCACGAGGTTTCCACTAATTAGGAACAATGTCAGGTTTGTAACTTCGATCAAAAGGTAAAATTCTTGGCCACACCACAAGTTGACAAAATTTGCGGAACGTTACTGTTTGTAATAGTTTACTTGCCACAAGGGCTGAACTGTACTTAAGTTTTTCTCAGGAAGAATAAAATCTGGCGCAATAGGCCCGTTATTTCTTTAAAATCTTTAAAGTTCTTGTAAAGGTTATACACCAAGTCCTTTAAGGAAAGAATGGTTTTGTTCTTCACAGATATCTCTGTACTTAACGCTGGCAAAGTTTGGGTTAACCCCAGTTTTCTTCACTAAATAGAGGAAAAAACACATATAAAATAATTATACATACTATGTACTTGTTATAACTTACATTTTAAACTGCAAGCGTAGCACTTGACTTATCGTTTAAATTCCCGTGAAGTAGTTATATTCATATAATCAATCACCATGAATTAGAAATACATATAAATATATTTCGTCAATACTCATGAGGCATCAGTGCATTTACTAGTTAGTTTAAAATATTCTCGACTGAGTATTTAGCAGTTAAATTTAATTCCTTATAGCTACCTGGTTTTAAGCTAGAAATTATAATTTATTCTGCTTTCCACTGAAACACGTCAGCTAGAGAATATAACAGACTTATAAATTAAGCACTCTGCACAAAAATCTAACTAGTGAAATATGAAATAAGCGATTTAACACTTTAAACACTTCACAAAATACTAGATATCTAATATATAATATTTACCTCCGCACAGAACTACAGATTAATACCACGAACTAGAATCATTCAATATAATAGTAGTCTAGAACTCGGCAAAAATGTTGCCCAGAAACTAAAGACTTTTCAATACACAAGATATTTCTTCTAGCCTGGCGATCTGTCTACTGCAGATTTAGGAGTACGAATGAAATCTAGTTTCAAACTCTGGTTAATATCTTAAACCAGACAATGGATCCCACTATTTCCAAAAACCGATCTCTCCCCTTTCCTAACACCTACGTACCTTAGACGCTGGACATAACATGCCAAACGCGTCTTAGACACCTCACGCTACGAAACTGTCTGAGAGTGCCGTGACAGAGGAAAATACCAGACAAATGTCTCATTCTGCGCCGTGCAGGTGTCGGTTATCACACCTCACACCGGAGAAACGTTCGTGTCAGGTGAAAATGCTAGACCAAAAGTCTGCTCCTATGTCTGAGTATGAAACATAATCACACATCTCGTCTGACTGCAGCGACTGACACGTTATACAATAACATGCGGGTGCGTTTCTAAATGAGAAAAGAAACAGGCGAAAGTATGAATGGGAAAATAGTAATGTTTATAGTCGCAAACGTACGAATGCGAAAAACACAGGAAAAGGATAAAAGAGCGATAATAAAGTAGAGGACACGGGTAGAAAAAGAAAGAAAGAATATAGAAAATTTATTGATCATAATCTCTATGCGACATAGTACATCACTGTCCGCGTCTTCATCTTTAGCAAGATGGCCATTTCCTACATCTCAATGAGATTTTCCGAATATTTTATTATGTCATGTTTGCGGGCTCGCACCTTATCAGGCGACAATTCGGTAGCATGTATCGTCCGCAGATAGAATGTGTGGGTTAATTATAGGAATGCCGCTCAGTGAACACTCTTACTCTGTCTGGAGCTAACGATAAATCAATGTAGCAAGTTCGCTCTACACAAACAGAAGTCAATGTTGTTTCAAAAATAGGTCACGCACTCAGGTAAATTTAAGGAGTGACAAATTAGAACAAGGTTTTATAAGAAAACCTTGAACGATGATAGCGAAAACAGCGTCAAGGAGCGGGTGAGAAAATGGAAGGGCACAGAAAAACAGTTAAAAGATGGCAAAGGAAAATGTAACGATCGGAAATTGACTCGTCACAAGAGACAAAAAATGAAAAGGACTACTTCTCCCTAAGGCATTTCGTAAGAGGCGACAGTATAAAGGCTGTACATAGGGCTGGCAATTTCATAGTGTAAAAAAATTGTTACAGAGCAGACGAAAGCCTTGATGCAGACTTCTTGCAAGGGGGTCGGCTGCAGTTGTGACTCGTGCTTCATGAGGGGTAAAAGGGTTGATGTTGATGATGGGGATCGTTTTAGCTACGATGATGGCCATAATGGTTGCATAAAGAATTAAATAAATCACCATGGTAACCCTTTAGTTCCCTGTGGAATATATGCTTCCAAAAGTTTAACGTCAAACATATATATATGTGTATATACTCGTATATATCAAGAAATCCATAACCTTTAAATATTTTTAAAAACTCGGCCGAAAATGACCCGATTAGTATGAAATTTGGTGACAATTATGATAACAATGTCCCTTTTCGAATTTCGAGTCTCAAATTTCGAATTTCAAATTTCACACAACGAATTTTACGCCTTGCAGGTGGCGCTTCGTACAACTGTAATTCCTCTGCTGCAAAATGGCGTTCTCTGAAGAAGAAAACCGCAATCAAATTTCTTTGACAAAACAAACATTATGGCGCGAAACGACTTCTTAAGGAGTTTAAAAACAAAGGATGGACTTTAGGCAAACTGACATATATTTTGCAAAAGATAGACCAAACCAGCACTGTTGAACGTCGTAACGGCACTGGCCGAACACGCACTGCGCTCACCCATGACAACATCAATGCTGTTAACGAGCTTGTGCAAAGTCAAGAAGGACGTCCGCAAACACATCTTTCCCAACGTCAAACTGCTCGTCAGATATGCGCTTCTCAAAGATCCGTGGGCAGAATCATCAAAAAGGAACTTAAGTTAAAATGTTTGAAGAAACATCGGGCGACAGAGTTGACCGAACGCAACAAAGAGTCACGGCTTTCCCGGTGCCAACATCTTTTGCGTCGCTTCCCAGAGCATAAAGTGAGTTTCATATTTTTCGCGGATGAAAAACTTTTTACTGTTGCTCGGCCTACAAATAATCAGAAGGATCGGGTGCATGCACCGGTTGTCACCAGAAAAAGAAACATATCTGCTAATCGGTTGCTGCGAGCAATACCAACGTTCAGTTTCTGTTGGTGTCTCATCACTGGGCCGCACTGGAATTCATTTTGTTCAACCTGGTATCAAGATAGATGGTGATTACTACCGTAAAGAACTGTTGATGAAGTGCCTTCTTCCTGACATGAGGGAAATGTCAGAATTCTTCATCTTCCAGCAAGACGGCGCGCCTGCTCATCGTGCTAGGGATACAGTTGCGCTGCTCGCTCAGGAGACACTAGAATTCATCGAACCGAATTTTTGGCCACCAAATAGTCCAGATCTTAACCCCGTGGACTACGGGATTTTGGACGTTTTGCAAGAGAATGTCTACCGAAAGAAAATTAGCTACGTGGATGAGCTAAGAGATCGGATACAGCAGGCTTGGGATGAGCTAGAACAGCGCACTATTGACGCGTCAGCGAGAAAGTGGCGCACTCGACTTCGCGCATGTCTTGCAGCTGGCGGCGGACATTTTGAGCACCAACTGAAATAGTGGAACTGATGACAAGAACTAGACAAGTGCCAGTGGAACAGGAGATGAGAAGAAGACGCTGGCGATGGATAGGACACACATTAAGGAAACCTGTTGATAGTATTACAAGGCAGTCCTTGTTCTGGAACCCCCAGGGCAAGAGAGGCAGAGGTAGACCAAGAAGCACATGGAGAAGAGAGCTGAAAACAGAGATCAAATTGATAAGGAGAACTAGGAAAGAACTTGAGATGATGGCACGTGACAGGAGGACTTGGCATGTGTTTGTTGAAGGCCTATGCTCCTTTGGGAGTGGAGGGTTATGATGATGATGAAATAGTCAAAATGTAGGTAAACATTTTTTCACCATTTGTACCAAATTTCAAAATAATCGGGTCATTTTCGGCCGAGTTAAAAAAAAAAATTTAAGGTCATGGGTTTCTTAGCCTCACGGTATATATATACACAGGGTGTCCTAAAAGTTACTGTGCAGTAAAGTACCTCGTACAACGTTGCAGTACCACGCAGCAGTTTCTTCTACAGCAGATGTTGGAAATATCCACAATGGGCCTCAAGATATGTCTGAACACGCTTCTTCATATTGTCGAAGACCTTCTGCAGGGTTGTCAGTGGGATCTGTTGAATGTGGGTGGTGATTGCTACCTTCAGCGCATCCACTGTGTGCGGATTGTTCTCATAGACCTTTCCTTTCAGTGCACTCCACAGATAATAGTCCGGCGGAGTCAGGTCAGGAGAGCGAGCAGGTCATATTCCACGCGAGATTATGCGATTACAAAAGATGTCCTCCAAAAAATGGAGTGATGAGTAAGCTGTGTGTGCAGTTGCACCATCCTGCTGGAACCAGGCTTTCTGAATTTCAAGCTCAGTAAGGTTGTGTTAGGAATGGTTCGAGAATGTCGGTGCGGTAACGTTCTGCGTTTATGGTGTTATTGAAGAAGACAACTCTTACATAAAAAAAACATTGCTCTCGTCTGTTGTCAAGGTCACGCCTAGGATAGAACGGACAACTCTCACATCAAATCTGCTACTCTAGTCTGCCGTATATTCAAGTGCACAGTAACTTTTCGGACACCCTGTATATCCTCTTGCGTTTTGTTATCTTATTCTGATATCACTGTCTGTTCCTCCGATTGTATGTGTATGTCTGCCAAGACATGTGCAGGTCTACATTTTGTGGGGATGTTTCTTCAAATGCAATTCGATCATTATTTACATCACTTCTTCTTATAATTAAATAGTTATAAATGCGAAAAAGAAATGAATGATTCGAGGGCGCCGCGCTGGTGTAATGGTTACCAAACTGCGCTGGCGATCGGGTGATCCAGGTTCAAGCCCGGGCGAGGACATTTGAAAGAATGTCGTGGACCGGGCTTTGGACTGGATTAATTCGAGCTCTGGCGAGCGCATTTGAAGAAATGTCGTCGACCAGGGACTGGAATAACCTGAACGGCTCCTGAGCCGACCCAGCTCTAATACCGTGTTTCCCCGAAAATAAGACCTACCCCGAAAATAAGCCCTAGCACGATTTTTCAGGATGCTTTTAATATAAGACCTACCCCGAAAATAAGCCCTAGTGCCCTACCCCGAAAATAAGCCCTAGTGCATTTCCCCGAAAATAAGCCCTAGTGCATTTCGTCAGCTAGAATGAGAGACTTGTTGCCGAATGGCCAGTCGGAGTACAGACGCCACTAGTGCGCACTTGATAATGAACGGATGTGGTTCATAATTCAATACGTCACTCGTGTGAAATAAAGAAGCAGAATTTTGGCGCCAGCAATTTCTCGTCGCTTTTGTGTGTGCCATCGTTCTTAAGTCTCATAATTTTTGTTGCCACACCTGTCTCGTAAGTCTTCAATTAACACTTGATTTAATAGTAGACTTAAGGGAATAATATTTTGACACCCAGACAAGATGAGTGCAAAAAGAAAGAGCTATTCCGTAGATTACAAGAAAGGAATCGTTGAAGACTCCCGGGGCAAGAACCTTACGGCTTTCTGCAAAGAGAAGAAGCTTGATCTCCGAATGGTCCGAAAATAGCGAGCAGAGTACGATAACCTCAGTCAACAGGTGGAAGAAGGAAATGCTAAGAAGCGCAAGTGTGGATCAGGTCGGCAACCATTATTTTCTGAACTGGAAGACATCATCTGTGAATGGATTGCTGACAGGAGAGCAAAGACTTTGGTTGTGCGCAGGGCTGATATTCAAGCATTTGCCCTTGCAATGGCACCACATTTAGAAATATCCCCAGAAGAATTCAAAGCATCACAACACTGGCTGGATGGCTTCCTTCAGCGATATAAACTGTCTCTAAGAAAATCATCAACACTGTTCAAGCTGGAAGATACTGAAGTTATTAAACGTGCACTTGAATTCAAGTACTTTGTTGATGGCATCGACTTTTCTAAATAGCAACTCTCCAACATGATTGCCATGGATGAAACTGCAGTGTTTATGGGCCTAGGATCTCAAACGACAATTGATCAGACGGGTGCCTCGTCAATCTGCATTTCGTCCACTGGTTACGAAAGTGCAAGTGTTACCTGTATTTTGGCAGTTTATCTGGATGGAAGGAAAGCCCCCACCTCTAATCGTCACTAAGGGCAAGAAAGATAACATTGAATGTGTTTCAGGCATTTATGTTCTTAAAACCGAAAAAGCCTGGTGCGCACAAGCAGTTATAAGGAAATGGGTCGATTTAATGCTGCCTCTTGTTTTGCAAGGTGGTCAACGAGGTCTGCTAGTCTGGGATTCAGCCAGCACTCACCGCGCTAAAGACATGAAGAACTTCCTTGCAGAGAGAAGAATAGATCAAATAATGATTCCCGCAGGAATGACTTCTTATCTCCAGATTCTTGATATTGCAATAAACAAGCCATTCAAGGACCATTTGCGCATAGAAATCAACAACTACATTGAAAATAGAATGGAGAGAAATCAGCGTGGAAACTTTGTGAAGCCTAGTTTGCAGGAGGTCGTGACTTGGGTGAAGAATGTATGGGATAAAATCACTGACATCTTTGTTACCAATTCACTACGAGCAGGCTACATGGACAAGAAATGCTCATTTAAGGAAAGCTTTATTGCTGGACATGAGAGAATGGGGCCAATGGTTCTACAGGAAATGGAGTCGCAAGAAATTCAGGCCGGAATTCGGGATTTGGAGAGTTATGACGATGTTCCAGAAGAAGATGACATGACAGTATTTGAATAAATGTAGAATTTTGTACATGAATAAATGTAGATTGGGTATCTTTTAATATAAGCCCTACCCCGAAAATAAGCCCTAGTGCATTTTGTGAAGCAAAAATTAATATAAGACCCGGTCTTATTTTCGGGGAAACACGGTAGGTACTCTCCGAAGACGGCGAGTATCTGCCTGAATGGCGAGAGGACACTTGTCAGCGTACAGGGAAAATAGGACACTCACGTAAAATCACTCTCAGGTTGGACATACTAACCTGAGGTTTCGCCTCGATTAATAGAGGGCGTACGTTAAAAAAAAAAAAAAAAAAGATTCGAAACGGGGCATTTCTTCACTGAAAGTTAGTATTCGGACTGCCATGGAAAACCCGGACAAGATAGCACACTCGGTTGAATAAATTCTGTTTCGCAAATAAATATTTTATTTTTAAATCAAGGACAAGCTATTGCATACAAACGCTGTACACGGATTTGTATATTTTGAAGGTCAACCTAGCTGACCCTGATGTCACGTTTGCTTTAATTTTACAGTGAGGCACTTCTTCTTGTCAATTCAAATGCATCACTTGACTTCTTTTACATCCGTGGTGAATTTTTTTTTTTTTTTTTTAGCGCAGACAAGAATGACACGAACGAACTTTTATTTTTTAAATGTCAACGGTGAACTGTCAAAACGAATCCTGGTAGAGTCTTGAGTATAGTAAGAAATTGAGACGACGCATTACAAGAATCCCAAGTTCAAAGGTCAAAAACGTGAAGTGTCTAGCATGATGCAAGCAGTCGGCCTAGTGAAGTTAAATGTATGTGGGTGCTAGCGTCAAATTTACACTGAGCTCATCAGGTGTGGATTATCGGAGTAAGTCATTTGCCTGGTGTGTGATTACTTCTGATTACAGCTGCGCAGCAGTGTCCATATAAGGAAGAGCTAATTTACACTGACGCAGCCTTCAATATTGATCACATCACTGATTCACGATATCGATCATATGATTGGTTCACAATATCCTGGACTCATTATTTTATTAACGTTTCCGGTTTTCTACGATATTGAATTAGCTATCAAAGATTATCGGACCTTCTAGTGGATATTTTTCTTCATGTATCCACGCTCGCCAGCGATGGTGATTATGTCTCTCCACATCTGCCTGCCCTAGTCGTGTTTATCAATTATGATGCTGATTTTTCTCCCCGATGCCACAATGTTGCCCAGTATCGTCTCTCTCTGACGTCCATATTATCTCCCCTTTAATCTTTCCGGTTGTCACATTAAATTCCAGCTTTTCCCTTTTGATAACATGCCCAAAGATATTGGATTGTGTCCCTCTAACATGAATAATAAACTGCCTTCGCACATTGTTGTCTTTCAAGGACATCCTCATTTATTGCTCTTTTTAGCAGCCATGATTATTTTTATCATTCGTCTATGGTTACCAGGCATTTTCTTGTTTGTTTACGGATTGTTTGTGACTCAATTGTTCAGTGGATGCTTTTTGTGTATGTCATAGTGATTCTTCGTTATTTCTTCATGTATTTAGAATAAATGAAAATGTTTAATTGTATGCGAGTATTTTTATTTCTTCATAAAATCGTAGGCCTGTACTCTTATAGTTGTAGCCTACCTTTTGTGTTCTTTAGTTGGTATTTGAGAGAGAGAGAGAGAGAGAGAGAGAGAAAGAGAGAGAGAGGTGAAATCTGGGAGTATACGATCTTATATATAATTTCATAGCTTAAATGCATAACTTAGTTGTAAGTGTGGTCCAATTGTTTCCTTACTTTTGTCCTATTGAAATGTTTATTTATTTTTATTTAATATTTAGTTGACCATTATTGCTTTATTCATATTCTGCATTTCTGTATGGTGTAAAAACATGCACGACGAATAAGCATTTGGAAGAAAGAATTGAGGCTCTTGAAATGTGGATATGTAGAAGAATGGGGCGTATCTCATGGAAAGAGAAGAAAACTAATAAGGAGGTCTTAGAAAATCTAGGTATGAAAAGAGAACTAATGAGGGAAATCAAAGTTCGGCAGCTAAAATACTTTGGCCACATAAAAAGACATAACACCTGTAGTAAAATCTGCGAGAATAATCGCTCATTTCAGTAAGATTTTAGTCATAAAATGATAATAAATAAACCCGCCCTATTGTGTCTGACGGTGATCCTCTCACACGCCAGCATAGCGCTGAATTTTGTGCAGTGCTAAAGCCTATAGAACGATCCCACGGTTAAAAAAAAAAATCTAACACGCGTTTTAGTTTCGGTTTCGAAAACGTACCACCAACATTTAACATTTTGCCAGATCTGCTGCATACACACTGCAGCCAAGACTTATAATTAACGATTTTGCGGAAGTATGCCGCCAAACTGCTATCTGAATTAACGTATTCTGTCAACTTTAACGCAAAATTTAGTAGTAATCCTTACATTTTTTGGTAGTGTTACACGATACAATACAAATTATTAACGCCAATTCTTAACCCGCCACGCCAACACCCCGCTTCGCTTGACACATTCTGCCATGCATATATATACACGCTGGAGCAAAGCCAACAGAGGCAAACACGCAGACAATTTTATTGCCTCCTCGCGGTAATGTTTCTGACGTCACAAAAACAAGTTAGTTATTTGAAAATACATGCTGGCGAGATGAAAGAGAGGGAAAGATGGCGGTCTTGTGTAAAATTTTTATTTGACGATTGACATGACAAAAATTGAAAATCTAACCCAATGTGAATCTGATCATAAAAATCATAGGGTAATATAGCTTAGAGTCCACTGAGCAAGAATGTGTTTTAAATAATATGATAGTCCCAGTATTAGCCAAGTTATTGAGAAAATACTAAATGTCTACGGACGCTCGACCAGACAGACTGTCGTTCATGCTTGTTTTTTTTTATAACGGTAGTGGGGACGCGAGCTTAGAAGAGAGGCATTGAGGAAATTCAAATTCGCTTGGGTAAAAAGAGTGTAATAGGGAAAGGGGAGAGGTAGGAAAAATGTAATCCAAAACGAAACATCTTTTTGTATTGGCATAACTAAAGCAGACTGGCCAATCGACTACCAGACGCAGAGTATGTTTGGAATTGTTTTTGTTTTTCAAAAACTGCATTTGAATTCTGGTAGTCGCAAGCTTTCGATTGGCCAGTGCTACTAAATATTAGCAAAAAGCTTTCACTATTCATTGCCAGTTGAACTAAATTTTTCATTCAGATACGCTGATAACAGCTGTGATAAATTTAAAATTAAATAACTAAATAAGTATTCACAGTCTGGACAGTTCAGAAGAAACTGAGGCCATTTCTTTGCAAGTCAGCGTCATTTGTTTATATTTCTTGATTTGTGGTAAGAATGCTTTATAAATTTAATATGTTTAATCCCATTACCAAAGTTAGATACTGCTATTGGGAAAAATTGAAGGACGTGCCGGGAGCAGACATTGTTGAGTCCTCACGTTGAAATGTATCTAACTAATGTATGTTGTCATGATTATGTTTGAATATTATTGTATTAGAGTATATTAGTAAGCCTCCGTGTTCCATGAACACTGTTCAACATGCCTGAAGCATTTATATTTAAAAAGAAAAAGAAGAGAAAAATATATATAAGGAAATGTGGTTACCCCACATTATATTATTGAGGAAAACTATGTAAATGTGCAGTGGCGTATCTGCCATAGGGACCTGAGGTGTGGTCACAGCAAGGTGGGAGTCATGAAAAACTAGGGGCGAGTGCACCTGAAATGCACGCGAGGCTGACCCCATATCACAGTAGGGAAATAAATAATATCAAAAGTGATCAGATATAAAAGGCCAGGGTGTCCTTTTGTTGCAGAGGTTTTATTTCCTGTTGCCAGCTGGTAACACGAAACCTGAGGAGTGACGATAACGCCAAGAAGTCTCCGACAATGCATGTATGCTGTCAAGAGATAACAGCAGGAGCTTGGGCGTGTGATGTGATATCGATATTTCTGCAACTACACACTATCTTATCATTCAACAAGAAACCCCAGGTGATATGTTAAGGACCTGGGTATATCTGACAGTTTCGTTTTAAATAAACACTGGTATTTCAAATCATACACAGGAAGTTGATGGGGTATGATGACAATACAGCCCCTCATACACAGTGACTCTCCCTCTTAGATGAATAAAGTGTAAGCTGTGAACATTCCAACAGGAAAGACATATATTAACTTTATAGTTATTATTGGGCAGATTGCACACACACATTTTAGTTGATCTTTTCTATAAACTATCTTGTCTTCCTTTTCAAAGACCTGTCCAAAGATATGACTGGACAGGCAAAATAAATTGTACAAAAAATATCATATTTAAAGAAAAACTTAAACACAGGTTTTTATTCACTTCCTCATAGAAACTTAACGTGTTTTTGTGTTGTGTACCATCATTTCATTTCTCCCCTAAACACTAGGTACATCATACACCAGACAATAGAGCCAAAATAGTGACCGTGTGAGATCTATGGAGGTAGCGTTAGGTTCCCTGCACATAATTCATCATCATCATTTATAGAGTCAGGGGCCTACATGTGCTTGACCTCACACGGTTAATACATACACGGATTTCATTCTTTTAGGATACCATCATAACCTCCCCAGCAAAATCTAACTTTGCTACAACACCCTGCAGAAGACCATAATAGAAGGGAGAGTTGAAGGCAAACGTGTAAGGGGAAGACAGCGCTATAAGTGGGAAGATAACATCAAGCGATGGACAAGAAAGAGTCTATCAGAGTGCACCACCAATCTAATGATTGCTTAATCCTTTATTTAACGGGGGTTTTCTTCTTCACGTGTTATATTGGCCCTTAATTGCAATACACCTAAAACAGACTGCTCCGGCTCCAAGAGCAAAATAAACAAAAACACCCTGCAGAAGACCATAATAGAAGGGAGAGTTGAAGGCAAACGTGTAAGGGGAAGACAGCGCTATAAGTGGGAAGATAACATCAAGCGATGGACAAGAAAGAGTCTATCAGAGTGCACCACCAAGACAAGAGACAGAAGACGTTGGAGATCCATTACAGCCAACCTTCGTTGTGGAGATGGCAGCTGATTATGATTGCTTAATCCTTTATTTAACGGGGGTTTTCTTCTTCACGTGTTATTGGCCCTTAATTAGACGCTGTTATCTGCAACCACAAACTAAAACAATACACCTAAAACAGGACTGCTCCGGCTCCAAGAGAAGGCAGCAAAATAAAGAACAGCCTCCGATCAAACCATTTCTGTCATCGGGGTGAAATCAGGTTAAAGGGGTGTAGCGGAACATCCGAAAGTTCCTGAAATAGGCACCATAAAACGGTGTCATTGTACGGAACTTCGATAGGCAAATCCTATGTTAAAAAACACACTAGAAAATCTACTATAATTATATAATTCTCTAAGAATGTCATGTCCTGTCCCACAATATTTTTTCTTGCACTCTGGAAATTATATAAAAAGTCGTGCGCTTTTAGCCTTTGCACAAACGGCTTAATATAGCACGCATCTTTTTTCCCACCAAAGTTGCAGTTGTATTTTCAATTTTAAATAGAAAACACATAGTAAAGTGTCATTTACTCCAGCTTATCAAAAGATTTGACACTATTGTTAAATAAACGTCTGATTCTGAATCTAAACAATAACATAACAGCACTAGCAATACATAATCACCTGGATTGAGGGAAGGGGGAAGGGTTTACTTTGCGCCAAACGGAGAAATATTATAGGCGGACATAACGCTGGAGCATAGGTCATTAAAACAAACGCGAGATTTAGTACTCAGCACGTGCATTATTCCGTCCATTCTGTTGTAGGATGGGAGTTAATATGGTTGAGACGATAGTAGGGATTTTTCTCGGGCCGAAAAAATATCATAAACTGAAAAACGTCCTTTTGGGAACCGAAGATACTGCAGTTAAAAAGAAAAGAGATTATTCCTTAATTGCGTAAATGTTGACACATGTTGGCTGTACACAAAGCAGGATTATATGGTTTATTAGCGTTGGCAGGAAAAAGTCGAATATTGTTTAAAGCTGATTATCTTAATGTGAGTTTTTGTTTTGCAGTGGCGGCTGTAGTGTGTTTTGACGGGCAAGGATATCTACAAATAATTTTTTTCTAACACATGTACCTATGCTCGAGGAAACATATAACACAACAAGAGTTATAGATGGCAGTATAATGCACAGCAAAAATAGGACAGGTTATTCATTGTCAAGACTGAACTAACAAGATAAAAATATTTAACTGTTATACTTTGAAAGATTAAAAATTACAATTTAAAAAGAATATTATAATTACTCGAAGTTCAGTAGCTGCTATTTGGGTGTCTTTTTCCCAGCGTCTGACATCGTCTTGCTTAAAAAAATAAAAATAAAAACACTCTGTTATTCAATCTTGCTAAGTGTTTAGTGACTTTAGTGTTGAAGTGTGCGATGTATTTTCTTAGTTCGCTCTCTATCCATAAAAAAGAACGGAGCGTTAAGCCATTCTTCGCTTATCTTGTTCTTTAAATGCTTTTCACAAGCATCATGGATGTGTTGATAATTGGTTCAAAAAGTTTGTTCGTTTTAATGAAAGCGATATCGACGTCACCTAATACCAAGAATAAACAACTCTAGTTATCTTGGGGACAACTAAAAGTATCCCAATCGGAGTGTTCTGCGCATGCGTATTTAAGCATATTTTCACAGCGTTGTGATGTCTAGATCTGTACATAAACTTTGACAAATAATTCTCTCGCATTCTTGGGAATGACTATCAGTCATTAGCTCTTAACAGATCGGAGGACTGAGCACTCCTTAAGGAAATGAAAATTGGGGGAAGTAGCAGCAAGTGAAGAAATGGGAGAGGTAGAGAGAGAGAGGGGGGAGAGTGTCGCATGTTACGCATTGCCTAGTTAAATGTTTGAAGACCGAAAAGTGGGACACCAGTGTGCTGACCTGAACAAAGGAATGCAGGGGTATTTTCCTGTGTGTATCTAGGGCAGCCAATCAGAGAAGGGGTTTCCCACGGTCAGATAGAATGACTTCGGCGAGTGTATAAGGAAGAATAAATCGTCCGAAATCATGGTTAGAATTAGACATCGGGAAGGAGAACGGAATGACAGACAAGGATGAGAATGGTCTCCTTTTGACGGGAATATCTTCATTTATGTATAGGTACAAGGAAATCAGAAGGGAGTAAGTAGTTGTGAAGAATTTCGCAAGAATAGTGTCCGTGCATTGAGAAATCCTGTGTTTTTCCTATTTATAATTCAATATAAAATCGTTAACACGACAGATATAGGAAAACAACATATGGATATAAAGGTCAACTCATGGAGAACGGAAATATATAACTCCAAAGGCTTGAACTGGGAAAGGTGAAATGCACGAGACCAAGGTTTGAAACACCTCTAGCACAAACCCCCCCGAAGTTACAACTTTTTTGGGAAGTTTGCTGGAGTTGCGAGCCTTGTTTCCTGTACCGGTAGCTGCAATACAAGCGATGCCGAATAGAATCACTATTTGAGGCGGCATATATACAGGAATCCTAAAAAGAACAGCCAAATCCTCCGAGTTCAAATTAGAAGCAAAATCTCGATCAGGACAGAATGAACATGGGGCACCGAGCCCGAAGACAAATCAACCAGTGGTAGCCTAAAGGCCGCCCAGGCGAAAGCATTAACAAAGAACAGGATCAAGACGGCAAAATAAAAAATTACGAGTTTGTCCAAAAAGCCACACTCAGAGCACTCCCGGACGACAAAGTAAATCAATTGTCCTGGACTGTAGTAGGGCAAAAGAGGCATAATAAGTCATCAAAGGGCACCAGACAGAGTCACAGCTTGCCCTCATGATACAGAAAAAACTAAATCGCTGATGACTGCTCTGGCATCCGGGCCTAAAGAATTTCAACTATCACACCGGATCAAAATCCAAGCAGAAATCCACACTGAAACCAAGAGATTCACACAGCGCAGATACAGAGGCCCTCAGCTACATCCAGGCCGAAAAAGGTACAGATTAGGCTTAAATCATGGAACAAAGAAGACACCCGACTGATAATAGTGACTCTACAGGGGAAAACAGTCCCAGAAAACATCACTATCCAGAATAGACCTCGAAGAACACATGCCTTCATCCCGCCAGTGATACAGTGTTCAAAGTGCCAGGGATTTTCTCACACAAGGAACACGTGCAGAAAAGAGACGGTCTGTAGATACTGTGCGGGCAGCCACGAATACAAAGACTGCCCAAAGGCCAAAAAAGACCAAGACTACAAAGCACCAAATAACAATAGAAAATGTACCAACTGCCTCGGAAAGCACGGAGCACGATACCGAGGATGTCCCGAATACCAACAAACAAGGCAAATAATTACAGTTGCCATTGGAAAGGGAGTATCGTACCAAGAGGCAAAAAACACACTGAAGGCAAGTACTCTAGGTGATAGGCACCAAGACAGCCTAACGGAACAAGTCAGACGGCTCACGACTGAAGTGAGAGATTTGAAACAACAACTGCGAAAGGAGAGAGAAAACCGCCAGCCACACAAAAAACAGAACCTCAACTGACAGATGTGAAGAAATACATGACAGCTCGGAAAGCGCGAAACAACAACAATTCATAAACGACATGAAAATAATACACCAAGACATGAAAAGAATTCAGCAACAGGTAGAAGAAGATGTCAGGAAACTGATAGAACTGAAAGATGAAAACGAACAACTACTGAAAAGAATAGAGGCAGAAAGAATGACCATTGAAGAAATTACATCAAACAGAAAAGACACTAAAACGAACGACCAATCAAACGAAGAAGTCATCGAGAAAACGCTAGAAGAGCTACTCCCAACAGTCATAGAAAAAGCGCTTTCCCTGATACAGGAGAAAAGGAAGACACCTCCAACCCCGAAAAGACACAAGAAACAGAAACGAGGAGGGCAAAAAAACTCACAAAACCTAACAAGCCAGATAGGAAAACAACAAATGTACACCATGAACACGTCACGACACCCCGAATGGACAAGAGCAAAGAGGTATCCGGACAGGCAGCTAGTGGTCCTTTTTAGGACCAGTCCTTTTCAGGACTATCAACAGGCTAGCACCGAAGAAAAAAAAAAACACACAATATACCCAAATTATAACCAACTTTCAGGTTGAACAGGGTATTACAGCATTATAGTAGACGAAATCAACAACAACAACAAATTTCAAATTCACTTGTACAGCGAGGCAAGACAGAAGGACAACGGCTGGAGAGAGAGAAACGTGTCACGGCCAATATCTTGTTATTTGCAGCCAGGCAGTTCTGTTACTCCACTAAAGCCAGTCTTTACTGATCTTAATTAGATCCTGCGAGGGTATGTAAAGTTACTATGTAAAATAATACAGTAATTACAACTTTTATTTCAGGATTTGTTTAATCTATATGTTATGAAAGTATCATGTATATTAATTTATTACTTGATATGATTGTTGAAGATTGGAACCCGAAATATAACCACCATGACTGAGTCCGTATCAGGGCTAGCACAATCATTATCAGGGCTTAGTCATTCTGTCATCAAGTTACTGCGCTTTACAGAGCTAACGTGTCAGGCAGGGGGATACTATAACCTCATACCATATATGTGTGTACATATTATTTTGTATTATTTGATTTTATAAAATGTTCCACAGTAGACACCTGTCTTGTCACTGATCCATAATCATGCATTTTCACGCATACATCTGAAAACAAATTCATCTCACCTACAATAGGAATGTGGTAATTGTTATCCACAAATAGCCACATATCCTACAATTATCTGCAGGTTCATACTTGTCAACCAAA
The DNA here is from genome assembly GCA_024509875.1 of Oreohelix idahoensis. Lineage (NCBI taxonomy): Eukaryota > Metazoa > Mollusca > Gastropoda > Stylommatophora > Oreohelicidae > Oreohelix > Oreohelix idahoensis. Next base: position 56,103 of record JAMPIV010007207.1, read on the forward strand.
AGTCAGAGGTCAATGATCAAGAATTGCTCGATGATCAATGCGAATCGCCCCGGCAGTGTCTGGATTGGTAGAAGCAAGACCTACTGAAGCTGTACATCTCATATGAACACTGATTAACCTAACAGATGAGTGATATTTGTGACAATCGTGCAACCAAGAAGTGATAATTGTCAAGCAGAGTTTTGTGATGACAATTTGCGTGATAAACTAGTGAAAGTTATAAAGTGAATAAGACAGTGAAGAAGTCTATTACCCAACTAATTGGAAGAGTCTAAAGAAATGACATTTTAGTTTAACTTGTAAAAACTGTAATGGTTTTTCGCCAATTTGGTTTTTTGTATAAATATAACTTTTGTATCACCAGTCACACACAATCACCACAATTAGATAGATGTAAATAAAGAGGATATAAATTGTATTCACCAGCTTTATTCATTCAATATAGTTGATACTGAGTTTGGTTGAATTTTTATTATATCACAGGTGGTCACATAGCGGAGGTGACGCAGGCAGTAAGGTCCTGACTGTTCTCTGAATATTTTTCCAGTCAGATACTTCACATCCAGCCTAGTACTTTCACAGCCGTGACTATCGAGTGATACCAGTTGTAGACTTCTCTGTCACTGGGACTGTGTTTCACACATTTCTGGAGAGAATACTATTCTACTCTAAGCACTAAGCACATACTCACACATATAAAACCTTGTCGTCCACAGTGGGTGCTCGTCCGTGGATACTCTCGTATAGCCTGAGCCATCCTCTATCTAATACATCTATCTTTAGTCCTATGTTGGGCCACCCAATAGAAAAAAAAAAAAAAAAAAAATTTTTTTGGGGAAATTCTAGAACAAGATTTTTTTCTCAGTTAACCAGTACCTTAGAGTACTTAGTAAATATAGTGACTATCACAATGTTGCACGATTAATTGTGTGTTGTCCATATTTGGATAATTATTTTAAGTAAGTTTAAGTAAGTTTTCATACCCTAACTTAACTTAATATAAATGGCTGACTTAAGTTTGATGTTCAGAACTGCGATCATGCAAAAGGAAAAGAGATCTGGACTTGACAGGTAGATTGCTCTCGTCCATATGTCACAACAGAAGTGGACAAACATAATGGATAGAGAGGAAAGGAACTGCAAAGCAGAAGCTTGAGAGATGAGAGAAGCCAAAAGACTAGAAGCTGAGAGAGAAGCTAAAAAAATGGAAGCTGAAAGAAAATAGGCTGCTGTTGGAAGTTGAGGCAACAAGCCAGTGTAAATTGGAGGCTGAAGAAAGAAGAAATTAACAGCTGAGGAAAGGAAGCTACACGCTGATAAGACCATGAACTGGAGATTATAAAAGAGCTTGTAAATACAGGCAGTGGCTACAACTAATGGTATAGGTCATCTCATCGGGATGACCACACGCCAGCCAAAGCACCTCCATTGGAGCTATGAACTTCCACTTGTGGACCCATTTGTGGTAGAAAAGAAGAGGGAATGGGAGGATTACCGTTGATCAGATATGAACGATTGGCCACTATTTTATTGCCTAGAAAAAGAAAAGTGGAATTTGAAGTTGTCACACAGGGATTGAGATGGGAGTAATCTTATAATGTCTACTTGAAAGATGCCAAAAAGAAGAACAATTGCAAGGAAAACTAATGAAGCCTTGAAACATGAAGCATTGTTGTTGCGTTGGAACGAACAAAACGCAGAAGCTTAATAGAAGGGCAGATTTAGAACTGCTGCAATGCTCCAGACGGAGGAGAAAACATATCAGCAGTTCTCAGCAAGGTTGGAAAGTTACTTGCAGAGGTGGGTGTCAGTAATAGGAAAAACTTCAATCAGGATATTTTGAAGGGATCAATGAGATGAATGTTGATAGTGGGGAACAACTCCTGGAGTCCATGTCTCCTTGAGACGAATACATTCCTGGTAGAACATAAAAAGAGATGAGATCTGTTACCAATAAGAAAATAATACATCTAGGCAGAAAGTCACAAACTGTGCTCACCCCCTGACTCAAGGAAACAAGGAGGAAGCATGGAGGTAGATAGTTTCAAGTCAAACCACAAAACCAAAAACGAAGCTTGAAACAAAAGACAATACAACCAACCACGAACAACCAAAGATATAAAACTACAAGGACAAGTTAACCCTCCAGGAATACGTCCCATTAAACCCTCACGAATGGTTAAGGAAGATAAAATGGTGTAAGTATTTTCTGCAAAATGAAACAACCACAACACTGATTAAATGTGGAAGGAAAAAAACCTCTTCATCATTTTCTTGCATGTCTACAGGTGGGGGTGGGGAGAGGACTTCGATATAGGAAAGGAACTGTGACAGTGAGTCAGAAGAAGCCTCCATCACCCACCTACACAGGAGATAAGTGACTGGTGATTGGGCAAACACTAGAACACATGGAATCCAGTATGACAACAGGTTCTTGTCCTATGACGCGGCATATCTTTGTGTGCATCTGGTGGTGCGCCCTGAACAAATCACCACAGAAACAGTAGATATTCCCCAAGGGCCACTAAAAGGAGCATTACCCCTCCTCACTTTACCCATAGCAATGATTCATGTCGATTAGTTGTGCCGCTATGTGGAAAAGGGGAGATAAATGCAGGGCAGTGTTAGATGATTCCCATTTTTACCCCTGATGTTGGGGCGTAAGATATGTTTTTCTGTGGGAAACCCGTGAAACCTATGGTTATGGCAGAAATCCTGACCAGGTCTGACTCCAGNANCNTNGNGNGNGACACNANNTNAANNTNTNATTCTNCTGAAATGAAACGGGCTCAAGTAGCTGACAGCACNNTNANGNCNTGNNTNGNCNAANTNTNAANACCACATAACACTCCAAGNAAAGGAAATTTCTATATGGAACANGGGACTCTTGCACAGGAAAGCTGGCAGAGGGACGAAAATCTCATGGGTTCAAATTGTTGTACCATCCACCTATAGAATGAAATAAGGTTATATGGCTGGGGGCAAACATAACTTTGAGTGAACACCTGGGTAATGGTGCCACAAAACAAAGAATAGCCACCCAGTACTACTGGCCAGGGTATTACGGAAGACATCAATTGGTATGTAAATTCCTGTCCAGAGTGCACTCAGTGCAGAAACTCAATGTAGATTCAGAAAGTAAGAGGAAAAGAAGCGGAAGAGTCTTCAAAAGTCTACAAGCAAACAAGCAATCATGGGGATTCCCGAGAGTTGCCCGGGAGGGGAAAAGAAACATCCCACACAGGTTGAAGTGCAGTCTGAAACCCATGCACTGGAAGAAAAGAACAAATCACGTAGCCAAAATCAAACACCTACGAATTTGCGAGGAAAAACCGCAACCAACTATCAATGAAAAGAGGGCGGTAAACTTCCCGGGAAACCTACCGGCCCCATTTTTCACCAGCGGTAAGGGCCTGGATGAAAAGCCGAACTGGGGAAAAGCGAGATAGCGAGGGATAAATCTATATCCATGAAAAAAAAATGTAGGAGCAGATTTTCTTAGTCGACAGCAACCTGAGATAGAACGAGAGTAAGAAGAACATTAACTACGGCAAAGCTTACAGTTGTTAGCTGTAGAAATCTACAGCTTAACAGAGAGGGAGCCTCTCTCTCATCTTACGCATTGCCTAGTTAAATGTTTTGAAGACCGAAAAGTGGGACACCAGTGTGCTGACCTGAACAAAGGAATGCAGGGGTAATTTTCCTGTGTGTCTCTAGGGCTGCCAATCAGAGAAGGGTTTTCCCACGGTCAGATAGAATGACTTTGGCGAGTGTATAAGGAAGAATAAATCGTCCGAAATCATGGTTAGAATTAGACATCGGGAAGGAGAACGGAATGACAGACAAGGATGAGAATGGTCTCCTTTTGACGGGAATATCTTCATTTATGTATAGGTACAAGGAAATCAGAAGGGAGTAAGTAGTTGTGAAGAATTTCGCAAGAATAGTGTCCGTGCATTGAGAGAAATCCTGTGTTTTTTCCTATTTATAATTCAATATAAAATCGTTAACACGACAGATATTAGGAAAACAACATATGGATATAAAGGTCAACTCATGGAGAACGGAAAATATATAACTCCCAAAGGCTTGAACTGGGAAAAGTGAAATGCACGAGACCAAGGTTTGAAACACCTCTAGCACAAACCCCCCCCCCCCCCCCCCCCCCCCCGAAGTTACAACTTTTTTGGGAAGTTTGCTGGAGTTGCGAGCCTTGTTTCCTGTACGTCCGGTAGCTGCATATATAAGGGCGGACGTAAATGATTTCAAATTCACTTGTACAGCGAGGCAAGACAGAAGGACAACGGCTGGAGAGAGAGAAACGGGTCACGGCCAATATCTTGTTATTTGCAGCCAGGCAGTTCTGTTACTCCACTAAAGCCAGTCTTTACTGATCTTAGTTAGATCCTGCGAGGGTATGTAAAGTTACTATGTAAAATAATACAGTAATTACAACTTTATTTCAGGATTTGTTTAATCTATATGTTATGAAAGTATCATGTATATTAATTTATTACTTGATATGATTGTTGAAGATTGGAACCCGAAATATAACCACCATGACTGAGTACCCGTATCAGGGCTAGCCCAGTATTGCAGCACAATCATTATCAGGGCTTATTCATTCTGTCATCAAGTTACTGCACTTTACAGAGCTAACGTGTCAGGCAGGGGGGTACTATAACCTCATACCATAATATGTGTGTACATATTATTTTGTATTATTTGATTTTATAAAATGTTCCACAGTAGACACCTGTCTTGTCACTGATCCATAATCACGCATTTTCACGCATACATCTGAAAACAAATTCATCTCACCTACAATAGGAATGTGGTAATTGTTATCCACAAATAGCCACATATCCTACAATTATCTGCAGGTTCATACTTGTCAACCAAAAGTCAGAGGTCAATGATCAAGAATTGCTCGATGATCAATGCGAATCGCCCCGGCAGTGTCTGGATTGGTAGAAGCAAGACCTACTGACCTAAAGCTGTACATCTCATATGAACACTGATTATAACAGCAGACTAGGGATATTTGTTACAATCGTACACCCAAGAAGTGATAATTTCAAGCAGAGTTTTGTGATGACAATTTTGCGTGATAAACTAGTGAAAGTTATAAAGTGAATAAGACAGTGAAGCAGTCTATTACCCAACTAATTGGAAGAGTCTAAAGAAATGACATTTTAGTTTAACTTGCAAAAACTGTAATTGAATTCGCCAATTTGGTTTTGTATAAATATAACTTTTGTATCACCAGTCACACACAATCACCACAATTAGATAGATGTAAATAAAGAGGATATAAATTGTATTCACCAGCTTTATTCATTCAATATAGTTGATACTGAGTTTGGTTGAATTTTTATTATATCACAGGTGGTCACATAGCGGAGGTGGCGCAGTAAGGTCTGACTGTTCTCTGAATATTTTCAGTCCAGATACTTTCACAGCCGTGACTATCGAGTGATACCAGTGTACTTCTCTGTCACTGGGACCTCACACATTCTGGAGAGAATACTATTTCTACTCTAGCACTATCATCTCACACATATAAAACCTTCCGCTACAGAGAGAGAGAGAGAGAGAGAGAGAGAGAGAGAGAGAGAGAGAGAGAGAGAGAGAGAGAGAGAGAGAGAGAGAGAGAGACTGAAGAAGATTCAACGTAGAATCATAGCGGTTATAATATACTTACGGACACTTTTTATACGTCACTACTAAAACATCACAGCAAAAATTTTTAAAAAAAGGGGGGGGGGGGTTCAGTTCTGATGGAAATTGACCCCACGATACGCCACTGCTACTGTGCCTTCTCTGTCTGCATTGAAGGCAGAGTCGGGTATGGGATAGTAAGGATAGTTGATAAGGATTGAAAGAAACGAGAACTACACTTTTCGCTTTCTCAATACTGCATTGCGAAATGACTGTGGATAAAAAATCATGCTGCACAGTCAGCATCCGTGCTGTACGGGTGTTTACATACACTCACGTGACCGTTATTTCATTCCGCTTTCAGCCGTCACTATCTACGTAGTGTAACCAGCAAAGATCGCATGTTGTAAAATTAGAACACTTCACTACTGTTGTTAGACCAGGTCATTATTATTATTAATAAGTGAAGTGCTAATTGTGTTATGTGATTCATAAAAAATTGTTTTGCTCTTTATTTCGGAATGAACAATGCGTAAAAGTGCATCATATTTATAGTAATTTTTTTTTTTTCAATAACAATCTATCGGCAAGTGACATGCTAAATCTGGACACATCAGTAGTCATTGTGTGCGGTTTTAGGGAATAAAAACAAAAATGGTTCTTAGAGTTTATACCATACGGATATGACTCATTATTAATACGTGAAGTGCTAATAATGGTATATGATTCAAACAAACTTGTTTGGTCTGTACATGGGAATGAACAATGAGTAAAAGTGGCATCATATTTATAGTAATTTTTTTTTCATCAAAAACGTCTGTCGGCAAGTAACGTGCTAAATCTGGACACATCAGTAGTCGTGTTGTGTGCAGTTTTAGCCACAGTTTCATGCTGGACCAAATAAAAACAAAAATTGGTCTTAAAGTTTATTCCTCACGGACATGACTCAAGTCCCCGTTGAAATTATTGTAGCGTATGAGGTAACATGGTTAAGTTATAGCACCTATGACTACCATATAAGGCAGGGTTGTGGAGTCGACCTAATAATTTTCCGACTACAGTTTAAACAAAAATTTTAAACTAGTTAAATGGCATTCAGTTATGCACTTATATGGAGTTATATCTGCCATCACTGGTGTCAATACCTTGTCGAGGTATGGCGGCTTGTGTACCCTGAATACCCCCAGAGCTATGCCAGCGGGAGTTTTACTCCTGGAAGGTTCTACCAAGCTAAACAGGTTTGCGGGCAGGGGTCAGACAAAAGCAAACACCCTGGTCCTCCAGGTTGGGGGTTTTAGCATAGGGCTGACACCCCTGTCTATGTAAACAAAAAATTGAAGTTACGGAAACAATAACAAATAAACAAACTTTGCTGCGGGACAGACATCCGGAGTCTGAAGCTCGTATGACTGTCGGTGGTGAAAGCCGAAAGGAAGCCACTGACATGAGAACGGACGTCCTGACCGCACAACATGATACAAGAATAGGATTTTGGAATGTGAGGACAATGAATGAGACGGGTAAACTAAAACAGGTCACGGCAGAAATGAGAAACTATAGGTTACACATTCTAGGGATAAGCGAGAGCAGATGGACAGGGGCAGGAAAAGTTAAAACAGCAACAGGAGAAACAGTACTTTACTCTGGAAGAGAGGATGGACAGCACAACGAAGGCGTAGCCATTATTTTACAGAAAGGAATAGAAAGGACATTACTGGAATGGAAACCCATCAACAACAGACTGATAAGATTAAGATTGAGAGGTAGATTCACCTATACTACAATAATACAAAACTACGCACCAACGAATGACAGCGATGAAGAGGTCAAGGATGAATTCTATCAACAACTGCAGAAAGAAATGGAAGACACACCTAGATATGATCTTATTATAGTAATGGGAGACTTCAATGCGAAAGTTGGTACACACAATACATATAATGAAAGAGTAATGGGGAAATGCGGCAGCGGAACAGCAAACGAAAATGGGGATAAATTAATAAGTTTCTGTAGTATTAACAACCTGGTCATTGGAGGAACACTTTTCCCACATAAAGAAATTCACAAATTAACATGGGAATCACCAAATGGTCGGGACAGAAACCAGATAGACCACATCATGATTAATGGTAGATGGAGACATGCATTACAAGATGTGAAGGTAAGAAGAGGTGCAGATGTGGGAAGTGATCACCATTTAGTAGTAGCAAAACTGAAAGTGAAACTAAGAAGAGCTGGACCAATTGCAACTAAACAGAAAAGGTTTGACATCAGCAAATTGAAGGACCCCTGATGCGTGATGCCATAAAAGAAATATTGTGGTCTTCTGTCTTCAAGAGACCATGACCAACACGATGACCCAGGAAAGAGATTTCACCAAAACCAACAAAAGCTTTAGAAGGTTTCGCTGTCAAATTATTCTCACGTAGAGTGGACAGTAAGTCATATAACCCTAAATAGTGATCTTCCCAGGTATCACTGAAGAGACAGATGTCATCTAAGTATGCGATGACATCCGAACGATGTGACAGAATTCGACGCATCATGCGAACGAAAGTTGCAGGGGCGTTCATGAGACCAAAAGGCATAACATTCCATTGAAATAGACCCCTAGGTGTAGAAAAAGCAGTAAGAGGTTTTGCATGCTCTGCTAAAGGCACTTGCCAATAACCTTTAGACAAGTCAAGTTTAGTGAAGAATCTAGAATTAGAAAGTCTAATCAGTAGATCTTCTAACAAAGGCATCGGTTCAGCATCGAACTTTGTGACCTGATTCAATTTGCGATAATCAACGCAAATTCGTATGTTCTTATCCTTCTTCCGGACAATAACCATGGAAGAAGAATATGGTGAAGTCGATGGTTCAATTATATTTAATTGAATCATTTCATCCAATTCCTTTTCCACTTGCGACTGAAAGTGTATAGGAATAGGATACGGCCTAACCCTAATTGGATTATTGTCGGTAAGGATTATGTCATGTTCTATGACATCTGTGTGTCCAGGAATGTCAGTGAGAACATCCTGAAATGTTTGTAACATCGACGAGACTTGTCGATGTTCGTCACCAGAAAGATTAGGAGAAACAGAAACGTTTTTCCAAGATTCCGTGGAATGTAATGGAACCACGGAAGGGGAAGATTGACATCAGAGAAGGTAGCTTCCTCATCCTGTATGACAGACAGGGATGAATAATGACCGTGAGGTGCAGGAGCATCATCCGTTGCCTGGAAAATAGGCAGCAAATAGTCCGGACGTTCGTGAAATTCCGAAAGCATGTTTATGTGGAAAGTTTTATGCTTTCCATCAATATCGACCACATAGTCAACATCGGAAATCCGAGAGACTATTGCATACGGACCTTTCCATGCAATAAGAAGTCTATTTTCCCTACTGGGGAGTAGGACGAATGCTTTGTCACCTGGACAAAGTTGTCGTAGACATCTATTCTTGTTAGCAAACTGTCTTGCCTTCTCTTTAGCAATTTCTGATGAAGCAGTTGCTAGCTTACATGCCTCAATGATCTTTTGTCTAAGAGCAATGACATACTCATATGAGGATTGAGTTTCATCGCTAATATCATCGGCAGTGATGAGATCGTGTAATAAAGACATAGGGCCGCGTGGACGCGCGCCAAAGACAAGTTCGAAGGGAGAAAATCCTGTGTGTTCATTAGGGACTTCTCTATAGGCAAAGAGAGCCGCGGGTAAAACCCTGTCCCAATCTTGAGGATGATCTTCAGTTATCTTACCAAGCAAAGTCTTGAGCGTTCTATTCAGACGCTCAACTAACCCATTAGACATAGGATGGTAGATACTACTGAGAGATCGTTCAATATGTAAGGTAGACATTACCTGTGACATAGTGTCAGATATGAGTTGAGTGCCATGGTCTGATAATATTTCTCTGGGGAACCCCAAGCGAGAAAATATCAACCAAAGAGCATCTGCGATATCTGTAGTAGATATGCTCTTAAGAGGAATAGCCTCTGGCCAACGTGTGCACATATCGACACATGTAAGGATAAACTGATGTCCTCTGGCCGACTTGACCTTAAAAGGGCCAATAATATCTATGGCCATTTTCTGAAACGGCCGAATAGGAATGTCAGCAGCCTGGATAGGCGCAGCATGTCGTGGTCCTCTAGATTTGACCTCCTGACATACCTTGCATGATCGGCAGTAAATACGAATGTCCTTATTGACAAAAGGCCAAAAGAAAGCCGCAAGGACTCTCGACTTCGTACGGGCAAAACCCATATGTCCAGCACATTGCGAGTCATGAGCATGTTGCAATATTTGCACTCTCATGCTCTTGGGAACAAGAATTTGCGAATGTGCCGACGTAGTCGAATCTTGTACCATACGTACAAGTACGCCGTTTCTCATTGCAATCCAAGATTTTCTATTTGTATCCTGATTCGGATCACCTTTCTTCGCAAGAACGAAGAATTTTTTTAAAGAAGGATCTTCTTCTTGCAATTTTATGAAAGAGTCACGAGTGATTACTAAGTGACTATCTTGGCTATCAACTTCATTATCACTATTCAGTGAAGTTTCGGGTGTTTGTAGAGCTTGTGCTCTTGTAACTACTGCATTTGTAGCTTGCATGTTATTATCTTCCCAAGCAGCAATCTGCTGTGGGGTACACTCCCTAACTCCGTGAATACGACCAATAATAAGGTCCGCAATAGGATTAGGTAAGAGACAAGCATGCACATCTCCAGTAAAGAAAGGAGTGGCAATGCGAATTACAGCAGTAGGATATTTTTCTAGAGTGCCGCCAAATGTGACACATTTAATAACCCTTCCTGTAGCACAAGATGGATCTACAAGCGATTGTCTAACACCAATAGTGGTGCATCCGGAATCGAAAAGTAGTGAGACCGGAGTATCATTAACAAGACCCTTATGTAGAATTAAAGAACCCCTCCCGTCATGCGCAACAGCAGCAGGAAGAGCGGGAAGTGGGTGACCACAACTCAAAGTAGTTATGGTACCCGGTTCGAATATAAAGTACTGCATTGGGGGCATTTGTTTGCTCTCTCAAAGTCAAAAGCAGAACCAGTGACAGCGTCAAAGTTTTTACTATCAACAACATGATTACAGGCTCCCTCAGTTTCCTGTTGTACAGCATTAGCCTGCTGATATCTCTTTTTTTTTTTGTGTTGAGATCTACCCCGACTATTATTACCTCTGAAGTTATCAGAGTTATTATTATCTCTGCAGTTATTATTGTCTCTATTGTAATTGTTATCCTGGTTCGAATTCCAGTTTCCACGATTACTATCATGTTCACATTGATGCGAACATCTATTTGTTTGGTTTTGAGGTCTTCGGCAGGAATAAACTCTATTACCATATCCTCTTTTGAAATGCCTATAATTATTAGGGTGATAGTAACGACCACTATCAGGTTGTCTCCAATTCTTCGAAGAAGAATCACCATGAAATTGGTTTCCATGATTTTGACAGAAATTACCGCTGCTCTTTCTATCAAAATTTTGTTGGAATCTACGAGCAAAGTTTTGACCATACGGAGCTGCCGAAGCAACTGGTAAACCTTCTTTCACCTTAGAGTTACCCATGGTTATGTGTGGGTGCGCAGTTACGTATTGGCAACAGAAATCTTCCATTTCTTTTATTGTTTTAGGTTTACGTTCATGAAGGAAAGCAAGGAAAGACTCATTGACAGACGACATGACTTTGTCTCTAAGTATTAAGTCCATAAGTCCTTCATAAGTTTTTTCCGTCTTAGATAGTTCAACCCATCGTGAGAAAGTAATGCGTATTCTTGCAATAAACTCGGAGAATTCAACTCCATTTTCAGGTAACATGTTTTTAAATTGTAGACGATAGCCGTCTTCGTTAAGCTGATATTTCTTTAACAGAGCGGCCCTGACAACCTCATAATTGTTCTTGTCAGGTTCATCCACCATATTTAATATACTTAGAGCTTTACCTGTCAGTATCCCTGATAACTGATAAACATATTTTGCTTTGTCTATGTTATGAGCTGTACATGCTTGTTCAAATCTGTCCAGATAGAACATTATGTCATCACTGGAAGGACTAAAAGTTGGCAACTTAATCTTAAAAGTATCATTATTAGCCTTACCAGAAGATGAACCCTTGTTTGAATCATTACCATTACTCATGTTCATCAATTTCAATTTTTCCAACTCTAAAGCTAAGACCTTTTCTTCATGTTCCATTTTTGCTTTCTCTTTCCTCTCATCAGATTCTCTCTGTAATCTTCTCTCCTCAGCCTGAGCCTCTATTTGAAGTCTTTCAGCTTCTTTCTCAAGTCTTTTATTCTCAGCCTCTTTTTCAAGTCTTTTATTTTCAGCCTCTTTTTCAAGTCTTTTATTTTCAGCCTCTTTTTCAAGTCTTTTATTTTCAGCCTCTTTTTCAAGTCTTTTATTTTCAGCCTCTAGCTGGAGTTTTCTTTCCTCAGCTTCTGATTCCCTTTTTTGTTTTTTCCATTTCCATTTGGAATCTTTTTTCATCCACCTGCATCTGCAGTTTCTTTTGTTCAGCTTCCATATGCAGTTTCTTTTGTTCAGCTTCCATTGCTTTATCATATCGAGCAGTTGCAAATTCTTCTAACTTATCACCAGTCTTCCCAAGCAATTTACCCTGCTCAATAAAGTGCTCAAATGTAGACATGTTGTCTAACATATGCGTCCAAAACCTGAAATAATTAACTAATTTATTTCAAACCTAAGTGTAACAAGTCTTAATTAAGCACTTGTATATTCACATCACCTTATATTATCCCAGTCTCTGTGGGAAACAAGTCTCCAATCAAAGAACTTGTATATGAAATATCAACAATCAATTCTTGATCATAAGTGCACTTCTCATTCAATAGTGCACGACACTATTCATCATTCATTTATCATCAGTGTAGTAGTAACAGTGCATTAGCATAGCCCATTAACTAATTACTATAACTGTAAACAATGACTATGTAAACACATGCAGAATGTAAACATTGAAAATGTAAACAATGCAAACAATGTAAACAATAACAATGTAAACAATAACAAAGATCAGCAACAATACAAAAACGTTCGCAGAAATCAACTAAAAATAAAGCAGAAATTAATGAAATATCACAAAAAATGTGACGATATCTGCGCTATAATTAAACAAAATACATGACACCACAGTGTATAAACAAAAATGTTGTATGAAACTAAATTATAGACAAGAGTAGGCTAACAAATACAAACAAATCAAAACAAAACTAAAGAATGCGAAATAATAACGAAAACAATATTAAAAACATGTCATCACAGCTAACATAAATAGCAACAGAAGTCGCTTAGCAAATTCCAGTATCGGAAATTTGCAAACCCTACAGAAAACGCTCACAATAGACGACCTCTATGACGTGGCATAATCTAACGGAGACACCACCCAACCGAGAACCCGCTGAAATATAAACATATAAATATACAAATAACATATAGACATATAACATATAGAATGAGATGATACACAGAAGACTCAGCAGAAGTATAAGGGCACAGTTTACATACAAACAGGCCACTTAACTTATAGGCTTCCAATCGTCGAACAGCAGAAAAAACGGATGTCAATCAACGTCCTAAAGAGCGAAGCTCCAACGATGATGGCACATCTGAACTGCTTCCACTGCTAACACGATGGTACTTGAGCTTCTGACATACTGTGTGTTGAGTTGTTTCGGCACTTGACCTTCTAATCCAAAAGTAAGTTGATGGAAATCGGTACTTGGCCTTCTTCAGAAAACAACCCGTTTCAACCGGCACTTGACCTTCACAAAAACGACAGCACTGGAACCTTGACAGCAGCAACTTGCTTGACTTGCGTAAAAGATAACAGCAGTCCGAGTTATCCGGCAACATGTAACAACGCCGGGTACTGTCAAATTCTTGTTCCGTCAAAAAGTTGAAATTTTGACTTTTACCGGGCAACGCCGAGTACTTTGAAAATTTTGAAGATGTTGACTGTATTGAAGAATGTTAATTTCTTGAAGGATGTTGATGAATTCTTGTTGAAAATGAAGTGGGTAAGGGACCCCGTGTTTGCTGGTACCAGAATCAAACCAGCTTATGGCCACCAAATGATGCGTGATGCCATATGATGATGGATGGTATCCGCATGTCTGGTTTTGTGTGGTGTGCAGATGTGTTCAGTCAAAACAATGTTCATACAAAAATAACAGGGCAATCCACATAGGACGTCAGTAAACTCACGACGTATAAAGTCAATGATTCTTGTAACAGCCGTTGACGTTTTTCTTCATTATTTATTGTGGACGCCACAGTGACAAAATGGTTACGCGAATATGTAGACACATCAAACAGTCATTATCACAGCAACATTCAATACAGCAAGGGAAACGAGGCCTGTACAACATTACAATAATAGGTCAGATGCATAAATGTTATGTTTTCATAGGCACTCGTGTAGTCAATGAAAAAAACTAGAACATCCCTTTTCTACAACAGAAGGAAACAACCAGATGGCTTAGATCAGTTTCACCTCCGTACCTTCAGCAAGTACAGACACTCCGCCTAGCTATCGAAGCGAATCACACTAATGCCCTCCAAATATCCCTAATAAAAGATGTTTTCCAAACCTAGTTCATTTTAACAAAAAGTACGCAAAACACACAAATGGTCCTTGGAAGCATCAACCGATGGGCAGTACAATACAGCCCATGTGAGCTAGGAAATCATCTTCGTGACGACGACTTTCGAAGACAGGCTGAATTGAACAGTAATCGTTCACGTCCAAAAATCGATAGAGTTAAGGAAATTGTTAATTTACCTTGGGTCCGGAAATAAACAGAAAGAATGCCTCCCGGACATGTGTATAAGAACACTAGGGTAGGTATTATCTTGAATAAAATAAAATATCACATAAGTATGAAGGACTCTCACATTCCTGACAGAACAAAAAAATAGCGGAGATCCCCTCTTCAACGAGGCATCTCTTTCGCCATTCCAAATCGCTCACTCCACTAGTGGTGGGCGGAAACCGATCGACCAAGAAGCAAGACAAGTCATGCGCAGTCCAGCGCAAAATGACCACAGCTCAAACTTAACTGCATTCGATACCAACGCGAGAAGACAAATGCTTACCGAGAAAAGTGACTATAAATTTCAAGCAGTTGTTGCCCTTGCGTTATAAAATAGATATTGTAATAAAACGATGTTGCGAGAATTTATCACCAGAAAAGCTTTTGCGGCTGACATAAAGAAACGATATCAATTTGCCAAAAGTCAGGAAAAGACATTGACTGATGATATAAACCAGGAATTCAACACCATTTCAACAATATATAAGGAAAGCAGCAAATTATGCTTGGGATTCCAGGAAAGGAAGAAGCAAGACCGGATAACACCAGAAACATTAAACACCATAACACTGGGAAAAGAAATGAAAAGAAAGAAAACAGAAGCGAAGTCCCCCAGGTTAAAGCAACTATATAGCGAACAGTACAGTCAGCTGGACAAGGAAGTTAAACGCCAAACCCGAGCCAACAAAAGGAATTTCCTAGACGATCTTGCAAGACAGGCAGAAGAGGCAGCACTTAGAAATGAACAAAGCACAGTGTACAAAATAACTAAATTCATCAGCGGAAAACGAGGTGCAAACCATATTACATTAGTAATAGATAAGCAAGGAAATCTCATCACGACAGCAGAGGGACAGGAAACAAGATGGGCAGAGCACTTCAGAGAAACTCTGAACAGGGAACCACCAGAGACACAATTGAATGTTCCTGAGGCTGAAAACGATCTAGATGTAAATACAGACACTCCACGAAAAGAAGAAATCATCACAGCAATCGAAGGGTTAAAGAACGGAAAAGCTCCTGGCCATTATAACTTAAATGCAGAGTTATTTAAGACAGACCTTGAGCTAGCAGTAGAACTATTAGAACCACTATTTGTACAAGTGTGGAAAACGGGGACAACACCATCAGAGTGGAACAAAGGAATAATTGTCAAATTGCCCAAGAAGGGAGATCTTGCAGACTGCAATAATTGGAGAGGAATCACTCTTCTCTCAGTTCCCAGCAAAATACTAGGCAGGATAATTATAGAGAATGTAGCGAAATCTGTGAAATAATCGCTAAATTCAGTAAGATTTTACTCCTATGATAATAAATAAACCCGCCCGTGTGTGGTTGCCTATCGTCGTCTCTACGCCAGTAGAGCGCTGAATTTTGTGCAGTGGTAATACTTAGAAAATGTTCTCGCCGTCAAATCTTACACGCTTTCATAGTTCGTCCTTGAGAATTAAAAATAACATTTTGCAGGGTCAAGCAGTATTTGTTCCAAGACCGAGAGAGGGAAGAAGGGAGGTGGATGAAGGAGCGACAGAAGGAATGCTACCATTGTCACACGTTTGGGTTTTGAAACGCCAAATTGTAATGAGAGCGTGACAGTATTGCCTTTAGCAGATTTGAAAAACAAGACGCAAAGCCATGCATGCATCGTATTATATTCTCGCAGTTGAAATGTATATACACACACACAGTCAGCTCTCATTTCCTGTCTAGTAGTGTATTTCTGACGTAACCCAAACAAGTTGTTTTATTTTGAATAAAAATGATAGAGAAGGGGGAAAGATGGCCGACTTGTGGAAAAGTATACGACTAACAGTGACGAATATGAAAATCCAAACGACAATGAATATGGCCATAAAAATCATATATAAGGATAGCTTAGAGTCTCCTGAGCAATAATATGTTTTAAAATACATAGTAGCCCAATTATTAACCAAGATATTGAAATCAGGACACCTTTCTGCTACCACCTTATGACCTCAATCAGACCTATTCTTGACTAGTATGTCTGATAGCTACGTTTAATGTCTAGGGTTATGCAAGTGTGGTGTGATGGTAATTAATTACACAAACTCACACACCAATATTAATCTATGTGATCAAATCAACCAACACCGGTTGTTAAAAGTTAGTAATATACAATTTTTTCTATAACTTTATTAGTCCTATACCTAAGATTCTTTTGGTTAGGACTGTCAAATCACATGAGATCAATTTAAATATATACATAAATAATAGGCATACTTAATTAACTAAAAGAGGACAATTTGTCCTTAATCATATATATTGTAGGTTTTATGGTATTGTAAAATTTCTAGCTATTTTTAAAGTGTTATGGGCTGGCTGGTTGTGGTGTTAACATCACGTCCAGTCTTTGTCACAATGTTTCTTTTCTCTAGATACACTTTACTTTTTGACCGATAGTCTTTAATTATATTTCCTTTTCAGGTTTTATGAAGTGGAAAAGTTGATAAATTCTCCTCGTGCCAGGGCTTGTTTACTTAACTGGCACTGGAGGATTGAACATAGATGTATGATCTGCCAACAGCCACTGTTGATCTTGTCCAAAAAGAAATAGGGTAGGCCGCGAGTACCTCTATCTCTGCTGGAGTAACTTTTCGCACAGGAATCTGGCACCTGACTAGTGCCAGACAAAAACCCTGTAACATGAAAATTATGTTCTGTCTTAGCATAATACCTAATCCATCAAGTTTACAAACAATACAATATTTAATCTAAAAGACCTGGATCAGATCTCTCTGACCAACTCAGCACATCTCCATAAAATGAGGTAACACTTTGTACAAGTTTTCATATTCCTCTCCCTAATGTCTGCAACGCCTCTGCCATTTTCAATGATCTTTTTCCATACAATGTGATAGGTGATGTGATTCCTGGTGACAACCTATAAATATTTTACTACTACCTCTCTGGTAGCTTGATAACATGGTGGAGCAACAAATAGGCTTGTATAAGTCTACTAATGACTTCTTTACTTACAGTCGTAATGTTTTCTTCATTACCCAAGTCAAACAACACAATTAATAGTATAAATAATGTTAATAATTTCGGTCTTACCACAATTCAAAGAATACACACATAGGAACGTTGAATTAGCACAGCCTCAGATGTACTGCTTACTGGACTATGGCGCCCTTATACTTTTTCTTAATTATATCTATATTCAAGGCACAACACACTTCTCAGCTCCCAAGCGTCCTGCTTCTATGAACAGTCTTCGTGAAAATGGCACCGAGCCTTCAACTTTCCCAGTAATCTAAACTGTTTCGACCAATGAGATCTAACTACTAAGTTTGTCAATTCAAATTTTTAAATCTAAGGTCCAATTTCGGTCCACTGTTAGTGTACTTCTGTCGGTCTGTCCGTCCGAACTTGGCATTCGTCAAAAATAGACTTGGTTTTGGCCTAACTCTACAAAAAAAAATATTCAGTTTGAGCCATCCCATAATTTCTTTCCCCCTTTCAAACTCCCCTCCAAATCATATTACATTTTCCTCTCAGTCCTAACGTTCCCCTCTTTTGGACTTTGCCCTACCCTCTCACGCCTTTTTTCAACAACTCGTGCAAAAATACGTTACCGATAGCGAATGTCAGAACACTAGTGTGTTATTCAATGTGTCTGTGACTATCTCGTATTATGACCATATCTTGGCTGTTAGTTGGACTATAGGGTAAATGACAACATATTATTTGTCAGGAGACACTATGGCACCCGAATATATAAGTTTTATGAGCCTATGTGTAATGGTTCAAAATTCCATAATTTTTTCCATGTTAGTCTTCAATAATATTGAAATCTATAAACTACCACTTGTTCACTTCTTTCTACCGCTATTTTCAAACTAAAAACGATAGTCTCCCGTATTACGTCAGAAATACGCCAGTTTTATAAGAGCTAAGGTTGTTTGCGTGACCCAATTGCCGAACATATTTTGAATTTGTGTCGTATTTTCAAACGGCTAACGACACTATCGCGTTTTCGCTAGGTTTTAGATTCCAACTACGCGTGCAGATGGTATCATTTTTCTGTCTCTCCCTCTCTTTCACTCCGTCTGAAAGAGTAGGCTTTTCGTGTCTTGTTATAAATAGTTTTTCAAGGACACTAGAAACCGATGGTACCATCTTTTTCACAATACTGTCTGCTAAAATCAACGCGCTTGCGGCGTGGGTGAAGACGAAACTTCATAACTCCACTATTTTCATTTCTACCTTATTTTTATACTTACAATTAATAATTCTATCGGTGTATCAATGTACATCATCACACATCTCCCCACTTAAGAACATGCCTGAGGCTAGTTCCAAACACAGTGATACACATAGATAAAATTACCTCCTACGCCTGCCAAATACTCTGATTTGGATCACAGGGATGCCCACTGAGGAAATCTGCACCCACGTTCTGTGACCCGGGAATGTATTCAATAGTGAATGAATATGGCTGTAGGAGTAATGACCATCGTAATAAACGAGCATTCTCATGCTTTGCCTGTGATAAGAATACTAGGGGCTGATGATCCGTCTGGACAACAAATGTTCTACCATGTAGATAGATCTGGAACTTACGTATCACCCAGATTAAAGCTAGACATTCTTTCTCGCTTGTTGAATAATTTTGCTCCGCTTTGTTCAACTTGCGGCTAGCATAAGCAACTGGGTTCAGCTCTCCGTCTGGTGACGATGACCTTTGCAACAAAGTAGCCCCCGGGCCTACATTGCTTGCGTCACTTCTCACCACAAATTCCTAACTCAAATCAGGTAATTTCAAGATTGGCTTGCTTGTAAGTTTTTCCTTTAACTCTTGGTATGCCAATTCACACTGGGCTGACCAAACAATTCTATCAGGATTTCATTTGTGAGTTAAATCCGTCACAGGCGCACAAATAGAGTTAAAATTTTTGATATATTTCTGATAGAATCCACACAAGGACACGAAAGATCTCACATCTTTCTTGGTTTGTGACCGCGGTGCTTTCTTTAATTTCTCGAGATTCTTGGGGTCAGGGGTCATGTTACAGTATGTCCCAAGAACTCCAACTCTTTACAACCAATACAACATTTTGTTGGTCTAGCTGTCAAATTAGCCTCTCTCGGTCTATCAAACAGCATAGCCAAAGAGTTAATGTGTTCCTCAAATGTTTTCGGAGCAATAAGGATATCATCCATAAAATTTGGGATGCATGGGTTATTCAGGGGATCCAACAATTTTCGCATCATCTTAGAAAACACACTCGGAGCATTTTTCAACCCAAATGGCAACATGTTGAATTCATAATGTCCTTCCGAAGTGCTAAACGCTAAATACGGTCGGACCTCAGGCTTTACTGGAATTTGATAATAGCCTTTGCTAAGATCCACCTTAGAAAAATATTTTGCCTTGTTCAACCTGGCAAATAGCTGATTTGTGTCCGGTAATGGATCCACCTGATTTTCTGTGACAGCATTCAGTTTCCTGTAATCTATACACAGACGATGTTCCCCAGAGGGTTTCCACAGCAAAACCACTGTCATAACATTAACCATGATACAACGTTAAAATATCTCCAATGATACAACGTAGGGATAAAAACTAATGCGTAAGCTACGAGAATACATGATCGCCCACGCCGCGGGTCACCACCCGCCATGGAAATTAAATTGTTAGACGTGGAGGCAAAACGTTTACCCTTGGAGCGGGATGAGAACGGAGATCAGAAGAAAAAATATGACTGAAACGTGCTTGAAACTAGCAAGGCTAAAAGGACGCAAATTGGTGGGGCAAGGAAAAAAAAAATTCACGTCCCCAAGTTGACATAAGGTAAAGAAATCGACAAAAGGGACCTTAGCTATTATACGCCACAGTCATTTCTTGGACGCTTTTGCGATAACTTAGTCCGTTTATTTGAATGCAGTGACGAACGCATTACAAAACCAACTAACCTTGAAAAGTAATTTTTTCTTAATAATAATGTTAGGAATATAAAACCTAGCTGGCCGGATGGCCCATCTTGAGCAGTGAAATAATATGCTTTTATTTATACAGACGGATAGATAATAAGAAAGATATTGACAAAAGACTGTGTTGTTCATATCAGCGAGCGTCTGCATTGAAACAAAAATGTCCCAAATTTTCAAAAACTGCAGACTTGAGACTCAAAGCGCTAAAATCTAGTTGGTATGAAAGAGAGGGGATGGGCTGGAGAATTGTGGCTAAAAATAACTTTAAAGGCAAAATTGTGTAGGGGAAGGCAGAGTTGGTTCAAAAATCAAGTGTGTTTTTTGTGAAACGCAAGTAGAGACGGACGGACCAACAGACAATAAGGCATACTTGACTGAGGTATGACTGAAATGACTTTTTGGTAGTAGGTTTGAATTTGAAAAGAAAAAGGCGGTGATTGGCCATAGATGAATATATTATCGGCGCTCAGACGCGCATTTTTGCCATTCGTTATAAGTTGTCCTAGTAGACACAGTGAATTATTTAGTGGTGTAATTCCCAGAAGCAAATTGATATCTTTAGAGGGACGCCATACTAAAGCCAGCAGCTCAGCTGAGTTTTGCTAGCAATTAACTGTGTTCTATATTCATAATTCTGGTAAGACTGAAAGTATTTCTTTGTATATTTTAATATTTGTTTAATGTTTCGAGTGATTTGATACTGCCATATCAAAATCTATCCCTTACAACAAGTAAGGATTCGCTCTAGACCCCCCGCCCCAGTTCAGGGTCTAGAGACAAATAAAATACATAAACTCCAGTAAGGATTATGAGGACAGATCAAGTGTTGAGATCAGTGAAACATATCACCTATCCTATTCTATGGCAGGAAGCTAATGAACATATTTCAGAATATGTAGTCTGGGAGAACTTATCCTATGTGAAACCAACTTGGTAAGATGTGTTGTTTGGTCAAAGAGATCTGACCCGTCTATGTGGTGTTGTTGTGTGTCGTGTTGTGTCCAGAAATGGTTAGAGGATGGAATTCTGACACATGACCAATACTTTATTGCAGAGCTGTGAGTTTTTATTTGGCACCAATGTGGTGTCAAATGATGAGTTACTAATACAAGAGTGGACCCGTGCAGTTTATATTTTGGCAGAGCAGCCTGATATTGCCCCCAAGCACGGAGAGGTGGGGCCACCAGATCTCAGCACCAGAGCTACACATTCAAGCTACGTGAGCGTCTGGTCTGCTGAGAATTCACCAACTCAACTTATTTTCTAACACACCCATAAAATTTCCATCAAATAACTGGACAATGTGTAGTCGCCATAGACAGGGAGTGATGAGGCCACCCCAACAGCACATCCATTAAGTGTTCTCCCAAATAGATTACAACTATAAACAGTAGTAATATTAACTAGTCTAGTAACATACATATGTACACACCTTCCATTTATTATGTCATATTCATGCATTTCTTTCATAATTGCAAAACCTTTCATATGTTCTGACCAAAATAAAACCTTGGTTCAGAACAAATAAATTTAAAGAAAATTACTATCCAAATTTTACACATCTCGAGTTAGTTCAGTGTGTTATAACATTTTATTACTATTATTAGACTTGTTAAATATCTGTGTGTGTGTATGTAAACCACCACAACACATTACATATCAATACCCTAGAATTTTAACGTAGCCACATTCATTAGTAAAAAAAAGATAGGTGTGAGGTCGTAGTGGTAGCAAGAAGGGCCTTCTGACAATTCACAGCTACACTTATCTCAGGAGCCTTCACAGCTGGCCTCATGCATCACATTAAGGAATATCTCAATCAGACAATACCATCAATCCACTACATATATTGGGGTCTCTGGTCCCGGGATAATTAGCCTATCAAATATATTAGGATCTCCTGGGGGGAGAATTAGATTAGGGGAACACATTATAAAAATTAAAAGTGTCCCTTAAAATTAAAAGTGTCCCTGAAAATAAAAGTTGGTGAATCTTCACAGCCAGTGGTAGTTAATTGATTAATTAATTAATTAGAATTATTTTAGACTAGAGTAATTAGAATTACTTTAGTGGTTGGAAATTTTATTTTGCACATTGCTAGATTTGTTTAAAAAGTATGGCGGAGCTAGCCAAATTCAGATCAGCTGCTGTGCTAACGGCAAAGGAGATGGGAATGGATGGTCAGATTTTAATTCAATATGTAACGGCTGAATGTGATAAATATATTGAACGGGAAGAAAGAAGATTAGAAAAAGAGGCTGAAAGAAAATTAGAGTCTGAAAGGTTGGCTGAAGAGAAGAGGTTACAAATTGAGGCTGATAGAGAACTTAAGAGGCTGCAGATTGAGGCTGACAAGGAGGCTAAAGCATTAGAGGCAGAAGAAAAACGACAGCAAAGGGAGGCAGAAGATAAAAGATTGACTGCCGAAAGGGAGGCAGAAGATAGAAGGTTGCAGAGGGAGCACGAATTACGACTAAGGGAGCTGGAGCTACAAGGCCAGGCTCCTGAAAATGGTGCCAGCCCTTTTGCCTCAGATGCTACGCCCAGTCTGGGAGCCTCAACATCAGCTATGGGGTTTCATTTAGACCATTTTGTTGAAAAAGACGATGACATAGAGGGGTACCTAGGACGTTTTGAGTTATTAGCTACTACATATGGGTTAGAGAGAGAGAGGTGGAGTTTAAAGCTATCACAGGGACTGAGAGGTACTTCTTATGAAGTCTTCGCAAAAATGAACAGAGAAGACCAAGACAATTATGACATGTTAAAGCAGGCTTTGTTATTGAGGTACGAAAAAAATGGTGAATTTTATCGTAAGAAATTTAGAAATGCCAAACTGTTGTCTGGGGAGACATACCACCAATTCTCTGCCAGACTGGAAACCTATTTGGAGAAATGGACTGCTCTGGGGAAGACCCAAGATCTTAAAGAAATGATCATGATTGAGCAATTGAGAGAGTCCATGGCTCCAGACATGAGAAAATTTCTCATGGAACAAGGTGCAGAGAAGTTGGGGAGGTTTTAAATATCGCTGAAAGGTATCAGGCAGCCCAGGCAGAGGTAAGTGGTGCTAAAAAGAAGCACATAGACAATTTTAAAGCTCCACAGCAATTTAATAAATTTGATAATAGAGAGCAGGGAAATAAAGGTAGGACAAACTTTGAACGGCCAAGAAATGACTACCGAGACAGAAACTCACAGTTCAATGACCAAAAATCCAATGAAAGAAAACCGTTTAACCAAGGAAAAAGATGGTGTAAATGGTGCAAGAAAGATAACCATAACACCGAATTTTGTAGAAGGAAACCTTCAAACATTGCTGCAATGAAGTCGGGGACGCAAAGATTAAAGGTTAATCCTAAGGGACAGCAGGAACCTTATCACCCCCCAGTTTGTGAGGATGTTATTTGTAATGGGGTCACCATAAGGTGCCTTTATGATACAGGTTTGGATTATGATTCAGTTGTGAAGTCTAGCCTAGTGGACCCAAGTCAGTATACCACAGAAACAGTGGAAATACAAGGGGCAACTAAGGACATACCACTCATGACACTTCCCATCGCAAGGATAACGGTGAAAACTCGCTATGTGGAAGGAGAAATCAGAGCAGCAGTGATAGATGAACCAATCTACCCTCTGATATTGGGGTGTAGATACGTCTTCTTGGGGAATCCCGAGAGACCTGTGATCATGGCGACAGTGCAGACCAGGTCACAGAAGAAGGAGGAAGAAGGTGAACCTATAAATGCTCATCCAGAGGAGATGAGGAAGGCGCAGGCTGAGGATAGGACACTCAAGCCATGTTTTAAAAAATTGCCCAAATGCCACACACCTCCGAGCAAGGAGGAATATTTCATGAAGAACAAATTGCTAGATAGGAAGACAGGAACTAGATCCACTGGTCACGGACAGTTGGTTCTTCCCAAGATATATAGGGCAAATTTAATAAGGAGCTTACATGTTGGAAAAGATGGGGACCATGAAAAAGTCGGTACCATCTGCCAAAAAGTTGCTCGCAAATACTATTGGCCCGACGTAAATGTCGATATTGAAAACTTTGTAGAAGCATGTGGCATATTTCATGAGGGAACACCCACAAAGGGAAAATATGTGCAGGACCTAGAAACGCCACGGGGCAAAATTAGGCCTGGAAAGAAAAATTATGATACTCAAGGAGACAAAGTGCAATGGGAGCCCCCTTTTCACACCCAGTCTTCACTTGAATGGATTAACATGGCCACTATGCGACGAGTACAAAGAAGAAATTTTACCCAGGATAAGATGACAATCCCTCGGTCAGACTTATATAAACTGGAAGAACAGAAAAGAGAGCGAAGATCTCTCATAAGCAATCTAAAGTGGGGAGACAAACCCAAGAAAAAAATTGGTAGTGGTCGATTTGTGAGTGATGATTCTAGGAAGAAAAGTCCTCACTATAGCGCTTCTAATGGACGGGACCAGATGGGTTCCATGAAAAATACGTATGATAAATTAAAGGTCCAGATGTAGCTTATTAAGGACCTGGACAGATGAGAAGGCGGAAGAGACTGTTACCTCATCTTATCAATACGTGAACGAACTGACCACTCGTTTGAAAGCTGGATGGAAACTGGCAAATGATAATTTGAAACAAGCCAGGAAGAAACATGCAGCATATTTTAATAGGAAGGCAAAGGACAGAGAACTAGCTGTGGGAGAGAAGGTGCTGCTTCTACTACCCGGTAGCCAGAATAAATTACAAATTGGATGGCAAGGTCCATATACGGTTCTAGAGAAGGTGTCTAGAACAAACTATAAAATTGACAAAAAGGGGAAGGAGAAAGTTTATCATGTAAACCTGTTAAAGAAGTATCTGGACAGACCACTCCAGGAAAGCACCCCCTTACTGACCTTAGCTATCGCAACTCAAATGCAAAAGGAACCACTCACCTCACATGAATACCCATTACATCCTTGTGAAACAGCAGCACAGGTAAAAGTCAGTAAGCACCTGACTAAAAACCAGAGGGAGAGAGTTCAACAGGTTCTGGAGGAACATACAGATGTATTAACAGATAAACCAGGCCATACAAAGTTGCTACAGTATGACATGAAACTGGTAGACTCAAACCCAATCTGTATGAGAGCCTATTCTATTCCGTTCGCGAAGGAGAAGGCATTGAAGGAAGAAATAGATTATTTGTTGAAGGAGGGGATTATTTCACACAGTGAATCATCTTTTAGCTCTAGTGTCGTTTTGTTGAGAAAACCGTCTGGGGAACACAGACTGTGCATAGATTACAGGAAACTGAATGATGTCACAGAAGGACAAGTGGATCCATTACTTTTCAAAGGTGGATCTTAGTAAAGGCTATTACCAGATCCCAGTGAAGCCTGAAGTGAGACCTTATTTGGCTTTTAGCACTTCGGATGGACATTATGAATTCAACATGCTACCATTCGGACTGAAAAATGCTCCGAGTGTATTTTCAAGGATGATGCGCAAATTGTTGGATCCCCTGAATAACCCATGTATCACGAATTTCATGGATGATATTCTCGTCGCCACAGAGACATTTGAAGAACACATTGAAGCTCTAGAAATGTTATTTAATAGGCTTAGGGAGGCGAACTTAACTGCTAGGCCAACAAAATGTTGCATTGGATGCAAAGAGTTGGAATTCTTGGGACACACTGTATATCAGGGTAGCATGACCCCTGATCCCAAGAACTTGGAAAAACTGCAGAGAGCACCTAGACCACAAACAAAAAAGGACGTGCGATCATTCGTGTCGTTATGCGGATTTTATCAAAAATATATCAAAGATTTTAACTCTATTTGTGCTCCTCTGACTGATCTGACTCGCAAGGGACTTCCAGATAAAATTATTTGGACTGCGCAAAGTGAATTAGCGTTCCAAGACTTAAAGGAAAAACTCACTAGCAAGCCTATTCTCAAACTGCCTGATTTGACACAGGACTTTGTCTTAAGAACCGATGCAAGTAATGTAGGACTCGGAGCGGCTTTGTTGCAAAGATCATCTTCACCTGATGGGGAACTGAAACCAGTCGCTTATGCAAGCCGCAAATTGAATAAGGCGGAACAAGGATACTCCACAAGCGAAAAAGAATGTTTAGCGTTAATCTGGGCAATAAAGAAGTTTCAAATCTATCTGTATGGTAGGACTTTTGTGGTCGAGACGGACCATCAGCCTCTCGTATTCTTATCTCAGGCTAAGCATGAAAACGCAAGATTGCTGAGGTGGTCTTTATTGCTTCAACCTTATCAGTTTAGTATCCAATATATCCCAGGCAAATTGAATGTCGGTGCAGATTTCCTCAGTCGGCACCCCTGTGATCAAAATTAGAGTAATGGCAGGCGTGAGGAGAGATTTTATCTATGTGTATCACTGGTTTTGGAACTTGCCGTAGGCATGTTTTCAAGTGGGGAGATGTGTCATAAAATTAACCATGATACAACGTTAAAATATCTCCAATGATACAACGTAGGGATAAAAACTAATGCGTAAGCTACTAGAATACATGATCGCCCACGCCGCGGGTCACCACCCGCCATGGAAATTAAATTGTTAGACGTGAAGGCAAAACGTTTACCCTTGGAGCGGGATGAGAACGGAGATCAGAAGAAAAAAAAATATGACTGAACACGTGCTTGAAACTAGCAAGGCTAAAAGGACGCAAATTGGTGGGGCAAGGAAAAAAATTCACGTCCCCAAGTTGACACAAGGTAAAGAATCGACAAAAGAGACCTTAGCTATTATACGCCACAGTCATTTCTTGGACGCCTTTGCGATAACGTAGTCCGTTTATTTGAATGCAGTGATGAACGCATTACAAAACCAACTAACCTTGAAAAGTAACTTTTTCTTAATAATAATGTTAGGAATATAAAACCTAGCTGGCCGGATGGCCCATCTTGAGCAGTGAAATAATATGCTTTTATTTATACAGACGGATAGATAATAAGAAAGATATTGACAAAAGACTGTGTTGTTCATATCAGCGAGCGTCTGCATTGAAACAAAAATGTCCCTAATTTTCAAAAACTGCAGTCTTGAGACTCAAAGCGCTAAAATCTAGTTGGTATGAAAGAGAGGGGATGGGCTGGAGAATTGTGGCTAAAAATAACTTTAAAGGCAAAATTGTGTAGGGGAAGGCAGAGTTGGTTCAAAAAACAAGTGTGTTTTTTGTGAAACGCAAGTAGAGACGGACGGACCAACAGACAATAAGGCATACTTGACTGAGGTATGACTGAAATGACTTTTTGGTAGTAGGTTTGAATTTGAAAAGAAAAAGGCGGTGATTGGCCATAGATGAATATATTATCGGCGCTCAGACGCGCATTTTTGCCATTCGTTATAAGTTGTCCTAGTAGACACAGTGAATTATTTAGTGGTGTAATTCCCAGAAGCAAATTGATATCTTTAGAGGGACGCCATACTAAAGCCAGCAGCTCAGCTGAGTTTTGCTAGCAATTAACTGTGTTCTATATTCATAATTCTGGTAAGACTGAAAGTATTTCTTTGTATATTTTAATATTTGTTTAATGTTTCGAGTGATTTGATACTGCCATATCAAAATCTATCCCTTACAACAAGTAAGGATTCGCTCTAGACCCCCCGCCCCAGTTCAGGGTCTAGAGACAAATAAAATACATAAACTCCAGTAAGGATTATGAAAGACAGATCAAGTGTTGAGATCAGTGAAACATATCACCTATCCTATTCTATGGCAGGAAGCTAATGAACATATTTCTGAATATGTAGTCTGGGAGAACTTATCCTATGTGAAACCAACTTGGTAAGATGTGTTGTTTGGTCAAAGAGATCTGACCCGTCTATGTGGTGTTGTTGTGTGTCGTGTTGTGTCCAGAAATGGGTTAGAGGATGGAATTCTGACACATGACCAATACTTTATTGCAGAGCTGTGAGTTTTTATTTGGCACCAATGTGGTGTCAAATGATGAGTTACTAATACAAGAGTGGACCCGTGCAGTTTATATTTTGGCAGAGCAGCCTGATATTGCCCCCAAGCACGGAGAGGTGGGGCCACCAGATCTCAGCACCAGAGCTGCACATTCAAGCTACGTGAGCGTCTGGTCTGCTGAGAATTCACCAGCTCAACTTATTTTCTAACACACCCATACAATTTCCATCAAATAACTGGACAATGTGTAGTCGCCATAGACAGGGAGTGATGAGGCCACCCCAACAGCACATCCATTAAGTGTTCTCCCAAATAGATTACAACTATAAACAGTAGTAATATTAACTAGTCTAGTAACATACATATGTACACACCTTCCATTTATTATGTCATATTCATGCATTTCTTTCATAATTGCAAAACCTTTCATATGTTCTGACCAAAATAAAACCTTGGTTCAGAACAAATAAATTTAAAGAAAATTACTATCCAAATTTTACACATCTCGAGTTAGTTCAGTGTGTTATAACATTTTATTACTATTATTAGACTTGTTAAATATCTGTGTGTGTATATGCAAACCACCACAACACATTACATATCAATACCCTAGAATTTTTACGTAGCCACATTCATTAGAAAAAAAAAGATATGTGTGAGGTCGTAGTGGTAGCAAGAAGGGCCTTCTGAAAATTCACAGCTACACTTATCTCAGGAGCCTTCACAGCTGACCTCATGCATCACATTAAGTAATATCTCAATCAGACAATACCATCAATCCACTACAACCACACTGGAACTATATGGAGATTCGCTATGAGAAATAATGCCTTCTTTCAATAGGTACTCCTCTGGCGACCGGGTGATACAGGATCAAACCCAGGCGACGGCATTTGAGGATTTTTCGTTGACCGGGATTTGGACTGGATTAACTCGAGACCTGGCGAGGACATTTGAAGGAGTGTCGTCGACCAGGGAATGGCGGCTCCTGAGCCGACCCAGCTCTAATGGGCACCTCCGAAATCGGAGAGTATTTGCCTGAATGGCGAGGGACACCTGTCTATGTACAAGAAACAAAGGGATACTCACGTAAAATCAATGTCAGGTTAAAATATTAATAATAACCTGAGATTTCGCCTCGAGTATTAGCGGGCGTACGAAAAAAAAAAATACGTACTCAATCTCCTCTTTCAAAGCTTTCTCCTTGGCAAACGGGATCGTGTAGGCTCTCATACAGATCGGTGTTGGGTCTACTAGTTTCATATCATATTCCAGCAAATTCGTGTGCCCTGATTTGTCCGTTAACACGTCCGTATGATCAGTCAGAACCTTTTGAACCTGTTCCCTCTGTTTTTTCGTGAAGTGTTTACTGACTTTTACATGTGCAGGGGTCTCACATGTTTTCAGGGGGTACTCATGAGAGGTGAGTGGTTCCTTTTTCATCCCCGTTGCTATCGACAAGGACATTAAGTGTGTTCCTTCCTATATATCCCTGTCCAGATACTTCTTCAGAAGGTTCACGTGATATATTTTCTCTTTCCCCTTCTTGTCGATTTTATAATTTGTTCTAGACACCTTCTCTAGAACAGTATATGGACCTTGCCATCCAATTTGTAATTTGTTATGGCTGCCGGGCAGTAGAAGAAGCACCTTCTCTCCCACAAATAGTTCTCGATCCTTAGCTTTCTTATTAAAATAGGCAGCATGTTTTTTCCTGGCTTGTCTGAGATTATCATTTGCAAGTTTCCAGCCAGTTTTAAGACGAGTGGTCAGCTCGTTCACATATTGATATGATGAGGTAACAGTCTCTTCTGCCTTCTCATCTGTCCATGTCCTCAATAAGGCTTCCAATGGACCTTTGATTGGCCTCCCAAATAACAGGGTTGCGGGTGCCATCCCGGTTGAATTATGTGGAACTTCCCGATACGCAAACAACGCAGCGGGCAAATATTGGTCCCACGTATCAGGTTTCTCATGTGCCAGCTTTCTCAGGATAGAAATGAGAGTCCCGTTGAACCTCTCCACCTGGCCGTTCCCTTGGGGGTGATACGGACTACAATGAAAGTGCCTGGCTTGGAAGATCCTGAAAACTTCCTCCGTTAGTTTCCCCTTGAACTGTGAGCCATTATCAGTCAAGATTTGATGCGGGAATCCTAACCTAGTGAATATTGTAAGTAATGCCTCTGCGACATGCTTCGAATCGATTGACGACAGGGCTACCGCCTCTCCCCACATAGAACAAGTGTCCACCAGAGTAAGGATGTAACTGTTCCTCCTCTTGGTCCGAGTGAGAGGTCCCACAATATCCACTGCAACTTTCTCAAAAGGTGTTCCCACAATGGGCATTTTCCCTAGAGTTGCTGGAGCAGTCCAGTGCTTTGGAGCTACCCTTTGACATTCTGTGCAGGACTTTACATATCTCTTTATATCCTCCGTTATACCTGGCCAGAAATAATGACAAGCTATACGCTGTCTTGTTGCGCTGATCCCCATATGACCACTGACGGGAATCGCATGTCCTAATTCCAACACTCTCTCCCGATATGAAGTCGGAAGTACCAGCTGGCCATGGCCATTTGTTCCAGTCCCAGTCTTCCTATACAACAATTTATTCTTCATATAATAGTCCCCTTTGCTTGGAGATGTGTGGCATTTAGGTAATTTTTTAAAGCAAGGCTTGAGTGTCCTATCCTCCGCCTGTGCCTTCCTCATCTCCTCTGGATGAGTATTTATTGGTTCATCTTCTTCCTTTCTGGATTGTGATCGGGTCTGGACAGCTGCCAAGACCACAGGTCTCTTGGGATTCCCCAGGAAGACATAACGACACCCCAATATCAGAGGGTAGATGGGTGCGTCGATCAATGCTGCTCTGATTACTCCTTCCACATAGCGAGTTTTCACCGTTATCCTGGCAATGGGAAGTGTCATAAGTGGTATGTCCTTGGTCGCCCCTTGTATCTCCACTGTTTCTGTGGTATACTGATCCGGGTTCACCAAGTGCGAACTCACAACAGAATTAAAATCCAAACCGGTATCGTAAAGGCACCTAATGGTGACCCCATTACATACCACATCCTCACACACTGGGGGGTGATAAGGTTCCTGCTGTCCAGTAAGTTTTACCTTTATTTCCTTTTCCCCCAGCTTCATAGCAGCCAATCCAGCAGGTTTCCTATTACAAACTTTGGTGTCATGTCCTTCCCTCTTACACCATCTACAATATAATCTACCTTGATGAAAAGGTTTTCTTTCATCATATTTCCTGTCATTGAACTGTGGGTTTTTATTTCTAAAATCATTGTGTGGCCTATCAAAATTTTGCTTACCTTTGTTACCCTGATCTTTGTTGTCAAATCTATTAGAGTTTTGTGGAGCCTTATAATTGTCTACATGTTTCTTTTTGGCGCCAGCTACTTCTGCCTGGGCTGCCTGATACCTCTCAGTAACATTAAGTAACTCACCCAGCCTCTCTGCCCCCTGTTCCATGAGAAACTTTCTCAAGTCTGGAACCATGGACTCTCTCAATTGCTCAATAAGGATCATTTCTTTAAGATTTTGGGTTTTCCCCAGAGCAGTCCATTTCTCCAAGTACGTCTCTAAACGGGCAGAGAACTGGTGATAGGTCTCACCCGACAGTAGCTTGGCATTCCTAAACTTTTTCCTGTAAAATTCTCCATTCTTTTCATACCTTAGCAAAAGAGCCTGCTTTAACATGTCATAATTGTCTTGGTCATCTTTGCTCATTTTTGCAAACACTTCATAAGAAGCTCCCCTAAGACCCTGAGATAACTTTACACTCCACTTTTCTTTCTCTAACCCATAGGTGGTGGCTAAAACATCAAATCTGGATAGGAATGATTCAATGTCATCGTCCCTCTCAACAAAATGGTCTAAATGGAACCCCATAGCTGAGGTTGAGGCTCCCTGACTAGCAGTGGCATCAGAGGTACAGTGGCTGGCACCATTTTCAGGAGCATGGCTTTGAAACTCAAACTCCCTTAGTCGTAGCTCGTGCTCCCTCTGTAATCTCCTATCTTCTGCTTCCCTTTCAGCCTTTTTCTCTTCTCTTTCCTTTTTGGCTTCCAATCTTCTTTCCTCTGCTTCCCTTTCTGCCTTTTTTTCTTCCAACTGGAGCCGTTTAATTTCAGCCTCCCTATCCGCCTCCAATGCCCTAGCCTCCTTGTCAGCCTCAATCTGCAACCTTTTAATTTCTTTCTCAGCCTCTAACTTTCTTTCTGCCTCCTTTTCTAATTTTTTTACTTCACGTTCAATAAATTTATCAACTTCTGAAGTTACGTATTGAACCAACTCTGGTCCATCCATACCCATCTCTTTCGCAGCCAGCACAGCAGCAGATCTGAACTTGGCTAAATCTGCCATTCTGTTTCAAACCAATTCTAACAATGTTCTAAGGCAAATTAAATACTCTAATTAACAATATTAACTCTAAGTACTTAATTAACTACTGGCCGCGATAATTCATCAACCTTTTTCCTTCCACTTCAAATATTTTTATTATTGAATCTCTTAATTTTAGGGACCCTATTATAAATGATAAGTTTAAATCCCGGACGAGTGCCCAATATATGTGGTGGTTTTTGATGTTATGAAATGTTTGTTTCTATTGTACTGAATGAGGTCAGCTGTGAACGTTCCTGATTATAACAAAGTTTGGGTTGAGTATATCAGGACATCTTTCTGCTACCACCTTATGACCTCAATCAGACCTATTCTTGACTAGTATGTCTGATAGCTACGTTTAATGTCTAGGGTTATGCAAGTGTGGTGAGATGGTAATTAATTACACAAACTCACACACCAATATTAATCTATGTGATCAAATCAACTGTGAAGTACGTCTAGTTCGACAAGTGAATTTTCCCTGATTTGATGGATGATTAAAGGGACTTTTAGCTTTTCATAACATTAGAACCCCTGAACATTTGTTGTAACTTTTGGGTTTCGCCAGAGCGAACCGATTCCACCGGGACTCATTTAGTATGCGGCATGAGATCTAAAGACACTGAGACGATCCCCGAGCAGAGAAGCTAGTTTCTCGCAGGTATTTCTCATCTCCGCGCGAACACTAAACCGCTCGCAAGATGGACCAGAGCGGTCAGAAGAAAGACACTGGGGGAGATCTCAGGAAGGACGGGCGGCATGCTATCAAAGGCAGTAGTGGTCCCTGACGAGCGACGCAAGTTCCCTGCCGGTATTTTCGCATCTCCGTGCCAAACGCAGAACCGATCGCAGTGAAAGCGAACGGGGAAAGCCGGAACAAGCAGCGAGCGAAGATACGAGAGACCAGGGCGGCATCTCTCTTTAGTTTGGCGGTCAGATCCCCAAAAGTGTCCTGAGATCTAAAAAGGTGTCAAGTTTCTCATGTCCCACTCATCTTTCATTTCATTCTAGATATAAACAGACCACGTAGAAATACACTTTATCACTCGCTGGCCAGAACTTAACAGAAGCACTAGCTATATTTGAAATCTTGTTATAGATTATCCCCTGGATTTTATACATATTTGCAGTGAATTCTATTTCTGTGCAAAGCGAGTGATCGTAACCTGTGCGATCCCAGCATTAAGAAAGCAATAAAGCAAATCAATCTAAGCAAAGCAAAGCATAAACAGTGTGTAGAGTCTCCCTGACTCAGAACTTGTTGAGACTGTGTAAATTTTTAATCTTTGAGGCGATTCTATATTTGGAATTCCGCTATCTAACTTATAGCAAAGAAAGCACACCCAAAGACAAATTTAACACACCATCAAGCAAACTAAGTTGAAACGGGAAGAAGAACACTGGACCGAGCTTTTGTTAGTTTACTGACACAGAGAGAGAATACATATTTACCGAACAGTGATGTGACTAGTTTTCTCCCTGGACTTAAACCATACCTCACGGATAAAGTGTATCAGCACGCGTAAGAATTTTATTATCAGCGGCAAAGTCAAATAGACCACACCATCCTCACCCCGGTATCAGAGACCGTGCCCTCCCATAGAAACTGTTATTAAGAAAAGAGACACAATTACAGATTCATTTTCCAGCGATTACGGGATCCTTTTTATGTGCTGAACGCCTACCCGCTAATCTGGGGCTGGAACTTGAACTAACACTCATACATTTAGTTTGAGGTGTAACTGCTGTTGTGTTATTCTATGGAGTGCCAGATTTTTTCACAATCGGTAAGTGAGAGCAAGATGAGTGAAGGCCTTTACTAGCGCGTGTATGAATGACAGGAAATTTAATCTTATTTTGTAACCCATTTGTTAACTTGCTTACCGAGTAATACATTTTCTGTATCCCCGGCATTGTTCCTTTAAGTGGGATAGTTTTTGATAAACTCTGTTTTAAACCCCCCTTCTTTTCTTTTGCTTAGTAAAGGGAAGAACAATTGGGAAGAACAGGATTTTTTCTACCACCTATACCTAATTTTGAAACACCTCTTTTCAGAGTAGATAACTTCACTGTTAGGTTAATTTACTTACGTTCCTGATAAATATTTATCTTTGGACTGGGTTTATCTTTGTCTAATAAGCGGGACGGGCTTAGTCGATACCAATCTTCTTCACCCCCTCCCTACCTTGTTATTTGCACTTTTCTGTAATTTCGATAA
Source organism: Oreohelix idahoensis (assembly GCA_024509875.1). NCBI lineage: Eukaryota > Metazoa > Mollusca > Gastropoda > Stylommatophora > Oreohelicidae > Oreohelix > Oreohelix idahoensis. Next base: position 91,116 of record JAMPIV010007207.1, read on the forward strand.
TTCTTGTTGTAAACAAATGATTATTGTAGTGATTGTTTTTTTTAACTTTAATAAACAACATAAACTTAATCGTTATTGTGTTGGACTACCCAAAGCACAAAATGTCCCCTATTTGTTTAAGATAGTTGTATCCACGTCGTCTGTGTGTTTGAAGCACCAAATCGGTGGGAGAGCAGGTGTGTGTCTGGAAAACTGGCAAATAATTGTTTGACCAGGAGAGTAGAAGAGAAGATTGAGATAAACGATTTTTCGTAAATAAGTCTGTCTTTGCTCTCCTCCAGCACTCTGTGAAGCAACTATTTACTCTCTACATTTCTATCACTGAGCTTTTCACCATCATTCTACACTCTAAACCGGACTACTATTTCTAAGACTCTTTCTCTCAAAATAAATTTACGACAATATTTGGCTGGCTCGCCGGGATAAAGATATTTTGAGTCTGATCTAAGTCTGGGTCTAACTAGATAGAGTGTGACTGATCTGTCTTTGTTATTTAGGGAAATAAATAAATAATTAATTACACCCCTAGACAACGTCTTTTAGTATTTGGGTCGTCCACACAGCATATTTACAGGTTGTTTTCTTTCCATAAATTTGGTTAGCTAAATTATCCTCTGGCGGAGGAAATTAAATTTTTTCTTTATAAGATTTGCTGGGATTGCGTGATTGGTTTTACAGTCACTAAAGGTTTTGAAGTTAAAAAGAGTTGAGCTTAGCTAAAGACGCCTTGTTCTGACTTTTAAAGTCTAGTTAACATCGTCTCTTCTCATATAATTGACTTCAGGGGCGAGTTTTGTGACGGAGAATTAAAAATTTTAGGGAAAATTGTTTTTTCCTTTTAAATTGTTTTAATATAAATTTTTCTCTACTGTTAGTAAAAGTAGATTCTTTTCTAGTGTAACTTACAATTTTAGTGGCATAGTCGCTTGCGTTAAGAGTCTTAAGTGACAATAATAGCAGCTATAAGTTTGCACATTTCAAATAGGAGGTAACACAAGTAAATTTATACTTTGTGTTTATTTTTTCTCGTAGCGAGTTTGAGTTTTTTCCCCTTCTTGTTCCATCTTACTATTCTCTAGTCTTAGAAGCATCCAGTTCTTTGGTATGGCAGAGAGAATTAGGATAAGATCAATTTTGAGACAGGAGGCGAAGAACTGAGGGTTAGAAGGAGAAGCCGCGAACCTGTTTGTCAACATAGAACTTGAAAGATATGACGCGGAGGAAGAGAGGAGAGAAGCACAGGAGAGGGCAGACAGGAAAGAAGCGGAAGAACGCCTATTGGAGCAGAAGAAAATTGAGGCAGAGAACAAGAAAACTGAGGCAGAAATGGAAGCTCGCAGGGAGAAAGAGAGAGAGAGAGGGAAAGACAGCATGAACTGGCGCTTAAGGCTTTAGAGAGTCGGGGCGCCTCTACTTCGAATAACGGAGAGCCGTCTTCGCCCCAGTCTCAGTCAATGGATCTCTCCAGTAATCAGTCTGCCCAATTAACTGCGATGTCTTTTGTTTTAGAGTCTTTTCTTAGCCCCAATGAAAAAATTGACAGCTACCTAGAAAAATTCGAGAGGCTCGCAAATCTGTATGGGTTAGAGAGTTCCCGTTGGGCACTTAAACTCTCAACGTCATTAAAAAGTACTGCTTATGACGTATATACAAAGCTGGGAACCAACCAACATGATTACGACATGCTGAAGAAAGCCTTGCTAGAGCGGTTTGAGATGACCGCCCGAAAATTTCTGCAAATGTTCAGAAACAGCCGGAAAGAGAGCACGGAAACATTCCCGCAGTTCTCTTCACGTCTCACGGGCTATTTGACAAAGTGCATTGAATTATCTGACCTACCTCTTACATATGAGGGACTACTTGAACTTGTTCTTGTGGAACAGATAAAGTCAACTTTGTCAAACGAAACCCGTAGATTTTTGGCTGAACAGGGCGCAGTCAGGCTTGAGGACATACTCAATAAGGCAGAACGCTATACCAATGCAATGGCCGAACTTCCCAGCACTAAACGTAAACCCACAGATGAGCCATCTCGTAAACAAAATCTAGAGCAGTCATCCTATTCCTCTAATCCCTCTCAGAATTATAACCAACGAGAAAATAATACCCAGAGACCTCCCCAGGAAAAATCGAAATTCTACAAAACCCGATACCCCCCTAACAACAATTCTGATCAACCCACCAAGCCTACGTGGCAGCGCGGCCACCAAGGTCAAGGAAAAGGGAAGACCCCTACACCAGGAACGTCTGATCAGGGCAAACAAACCGGTCCAAACCGCGTTGGATGTTTGCATACAGCCTCGAAAGGTAGAGTCAATGTCAGTGATTCTCAACCTGAGGGGGACCGACCCTCAACTCGAGGAACTGTAATTTTGAATGGTACCTCAACTACTTGTCTCTTTGACACTGGACTAAGCTTTAGTTGTATTGTCGCTAGGCACCTAGTCAAACCCGGTCAGGAGACAGAGGAAACCGTCAAACTTAGTGGAGTTTTCAGGAGTGATGCACCCAGGACGCTTCCTATCGCACTGGTAGAAATACACTCTGACTTTGTCAGAGGAGTTATTAAAGCGGCCATTATGGATGATCCTATCTACCCAGTTATCCTGGGATGTAGATATGTGTTTATTGGGAGACCAAAGGAGCCGATTGTGGCAGCGGTAACCACAAGAGGGCAAGCCAAGAAGGAGAGGGAGCCTGCGCCAAATTTGTTGCCGAATGAACTGAAGGAGGCGCAACAAAAGGACCCTACTCTGGAGCCCTGCTTTAGAAAACTGCCCATGGCTAAGGACCCCAGACACAACGGAGACATCTTTTCTAAGGACGGCGTATTGTATCGTAGAACGGGCAACCCGGACACGGGGAATAACCAGCTCCTAGTACCGACGCAGTACAGAAGCCAGATCTTAGAAATGGGGCACTCTCTTCCCTTTAGCGGACATATGGGACAAAACGCCACTATTCAGCGAATAAAAAACCACTATTGGTGGCCAGGAATGAACTCTGACATTATCAGGTATGTGAAATCCTGCGCCCAGTGCCAACGGGTAGCACCAAAGCACTTGACACCCCCAGTACCTATGGGGCAAATGCCAATAGTGGGTACTCCATTTGAACGGGTTGCTGTCGACATCATTGGACCCCTGGAAAGGACCAAAAGAAAGAGCAGGTTCATCCTGACTTTAGTCGACACTTGCACAATGTGGGCCGAAGCTATACCGCTAACATGCACAGATTCCAAGCATGTCGCAGAAGCCCTCGTGCAAATTTTTACACGGTTGGGATTCCCTCAACAAGTTTTGACGGACAATGGATCCCAATTCCGTAGCCTGTTAATGGAGGAGATCTTTAAGATCTTGAGGGCCAAACATATCCACACAAGTCCCTACCATCCGGCCGGAAATGGGCTCGTGGAACGTTTTAACGGCACCCTCACCACCATGTTACGTAAGCTGGGTCAGGAGAAACCGGAAGACTGGGACCTATATATATCGGCTGCCTTATTCGCCTACCGAGAGGTACCCCAAGCGTCTACGGGATTCGCGCCAGCTACACTTTTATTTGGCAGACCTATTAAGGGGCCACTAGAAGCCTTACTTCGGTCCCTGACAGACCAAAAGGCTGACGAGACAGTCGTCTCTGCAAGCAAGTATGTATCTGAGCTCAAGGAAAGGCTAAAGCTAGGATGGGATCTAGCTACTACCAACCTTAAGAAAGCCCGCGCTAAACATGCTAAAAGATACAACAAAGCTGCAAAAGAGAGAGAACTACAACCAGGGGAGAAAGTTTTGTTGCTACTTCCAACCGGAAGCAATAAACTTCGCATCGGATGGCAAGGGCCGTTTACCGTCCTTAAAAAGATCTCACGTACCAATTACAAGATCTCCATCAAAGGAAAGGAGAAGGTCTTCCACGTAAATCTGCTTAAGAAATATTTGGAAAGACCGGTGCCATCCTCCGAGCATCTCCTGGCTGTCGCCATAGCAACGGAAGACGAGGAAGATGATGATGGTTGCATGGAGTATCCATTGCAACCCACAGAATCCTTTAAAGATGTCAAGTTCGGCGACAATCTCTCACCAGAACAACAAACAGAAACCAGGGCGCTACTAAAACAGTACAGTGCAGTCTTAACGGATGTACCTGGTCGAACAAATCTCATCGAATTTGATATGAAATTAACAAACGAGACCCCTGTTCGAACCAGAGTTTACCCCATCCCGTACGCTAAAGCTGATGCACTTCGCGGAGAAATAGACAAGCTGCGTCAGGCAGGAATTATCAGTGAGTCTACATCTCCTTACAGTTCCAGTGTAGTGCTGTTGCAGAAGCCCAATAAGGAAGTTCGGCTGTGTATAGATTACCGGCTGCTAAACGCTGTAACGGAATTCCAGCCCGAACCTCTCCAAACTGTTTCTGAGTTGTTCACCAAGCTTAGCAAGGCAAAGATTTTCTCCAAGATTGACCTCAGTAAAGGTTATTATCAAATACCAGTCAAGGAGGAAATTAAACCTTTGTTAGCTTTCAGCACTAGTGAAGGACATTACACATTTAATGTGATGCCATTCGGTTTGCATAACGCACCAGGAAGCTTCTAGAACCTTTGCAAAGTCCCCATATCCATAATTTTATGGATGACATATTAATTGCATCGGAAACCTACGAAGAACATATTGCTACGGTTGCTATGCTCCTCAGGAGACTACAGGAAACTGGTCTCACAGCCAGACCTAGCAAATGTCTCATCGGGTTTGAACAGTTAGACTTCCTGGGGCATACTATTTCTCACGGATGCAGTTGGCCTATTAAGAAGAACGTGGAGAAAATAGTGGCAGCAAAAAGACCCCGAACGAAGAAAGACGTACGTTCCTTCATATCACTATGTGCATATTATCAGAAATACATCCAGAACTTCAACGGACTGACGGCACCTCTGACTGACCTCACTAAGAAAGGGCGTCCGGATAAGGTCATGTGGGATCAAAAGTGCGAACACGCATACAGCACTTTGAAAGGACAGTTGTCTGCATACCCCATTTTGAGGTTGCCTGACGTCAAGAAATCTTTTGTATTACGGGTCGACGCGTCAGGTCAGGGCATCGGGTCAACACTGCTTCAAGCCGATGACAGTGACCCAAACATGCTATTTTCAGTTGCCTATGGCAGTCGGAAATTAAATAAAGGTGAACGGAACTACAGCGTAGTCGAAAGAGAATGCCTCGCTCTGATTGACGGTATCAGACGCCATCATGAGTTTCTCTATGGTACATCTTTCACGGTGCAAACAGACCCCGCTCCGTTAGCATTTCTTGGTGCCAATAAAGAATTCAACGCTAGGATCATGCGATGGGCCTTATTGTTGTCTGTTTATTCATTCAAAGTGGAATATATTCCAAGAAAACAGAATGTCGGGGCTGATTTCCTGAGTAGAACTGGTCTACAGAGGAAGAAGAGCAAACTGAAGATACCACTCATCCTAAAATCACCAATCAGGTCACCTCCATTGTCAAAAAAATGAAACATGAAAAATGGTTTCATGTCTAAAAGTGGGGACGATTGTGACGTACGTCTAGTTCGACAAGTGAATTTTCCCTGATTTGATGGATGATTAAAGGGACTTTTAGCTTTTCATAACATTAGAACCCCTGAACATTTGTTGTAATTTTTGGGTTTCGCTAGAGCGAACCGATTCCACCGGGACTCATTTAGTATGCGGCATGAGATCTAAAGACACTGAGACGATCCCCGAGCAGAGAAGCTAGTTTCTCGCAGGTATTTCTCATCTCCGCGCGAACACTAAACCGCTCGCAAGATGGACCAGAGCGGTCAGAAGAAAGACACTGGGGGAGATCTCAGGAAGGACGGGCGGCATGCTATCAAAGGCAGTAGTGGTCCCTGACGAGCGACGCAAGTTCCCTGCCGGTATTTTCGCATCTCCGTGCCAAACGCAGAACCGATCGCAGTGAAAGCGAACGGGGAAAGCCGGAACAAGCAGCGAGCGAAGATAAGAGAGACCAGGGCGGCATCTCTCTTTAGTTTGGCGGTCAGATCCCCAAAAGTGTCCTGAGATCTAAAAAGGTGTCAAGTTTCTCATGTCCCACTCATCTTTCATTTCATTCTAGATATATACAGACCACGTAGAAATACACTTTATCACTCGCTGGCCAGAACTTAACAGAAGCACTAGCTATATTTGAAATCTTGTTATAGATTATCCCCTGGATTTTATACATATTTGCAGTGAATTCTATTTCTGTGCAAAGCGAGTGATCGTAACCTGTGCGATCCCAGCATTAAGAAAGCAATAAAGCAAATCAATCTAAGCAAAGCAAAGCATAAACAGTGTGTAGAGTCTCCCTGACTCAGAACTTGTTGAGACTGTGTAAATTTTTAATCTTTGAGGCGATTCAATATTTGGAATTCCGCTATCTAACTTATAGCAAAGAAAGCACACCCAAAGACAAATTTAACACACCATCAAGCAAACTAAGTTGAAACGGGAAGAAGAACACTGGACCGAGCTTTTGTTAGTTTACTGACACAGAGAGAGAATACATATTTACCGAACAGTGATGTGACTAGTTTTCTCCCTGGACTTAAACCATACCTCACGGATAAAGTGTATCAGCACGCGTAAGAATTTTATTATCAGCGGCAAAGTCAAATAGACCACACCATCCTCACCCCGGTATCAGAGACCGTGCCCTCCCATAGAAACTGTTATTAAGAAAAGAGACACAATTACAGATTCATTTTCCAGCGATTACGGGATCCTTTTTATGTGCTGAACGCCTACCCGCTAATCTGGGGCTGGAACTTGAACTAACACTCATACATTTAGTTTGAGGTGTAACTGCTGTTGTGTTATTCTATGGAGTGCCAGATTTTTTCACAATCGGTAAGTGAGAGCAAGATGAGTGAAGGCCTTTTCTAGCGCGTGTATGAATGACAGGAAATTTAATCTTATTTTGTAACCCATTTGTTAACTTGCTTAACGGGTAATACATTTTCTGTATCCCCGGCATTGTTCCTTTAAGTGGGATAGTTTTTGATAAACTCTGTTTTAAACCCCCCTCCTTTTCTTTTGCTTAGTAAAGGGAAGAACAATTGGAAAGAACAGGATTGTTTCTACCACCTATACCTAGAGTAATTAACTTCACTGTTAGGTTAACTTACCTACGTTCCTGATAACTATTTATCTTTGGACTGGGTTTATCTTTGTCTAATAAGCGGGAAATTCGTTTCTCACCTAAGACGCCGAAAGAAAAACATCAGGAATGTGTATATTTCGATGGATAATACCATGTTATGTTAAATTATAGAATAAAAGATACACCAGAGTATCTAGTGGTGTAGATATTTTCCTATAACTGACCTCGAAACCCTCGAATCGGTCGGTTGGATCGGAGGGTTGATCAGTGAGTTAACAATTCACTATCGTAAAACAAGCTATTGTTACCGAAACAGAACCAGGCTCGACAGTAAACATGACTCACTCCAATATCTTGGGGGCTAAGGAGATTTTTAAAATTGGATACTGGAATGTAAGAACTATGTATCAAGACGGAAAATTGGAAGAAGTAATTAAAGAAATGGATAATTATAAGTTGGATATATTGGGTGTCAGCGAGTGTAGATGGACGGGGAAGGGCATAAAATATTTTTCAGAAGAAAAAAAGCAAATTATATACTCTGGTAGTAATGATAATCGTCACACAGAGGGAGTAGCCATCTTAATGACACAGAAAGCAGCAGCATCGCTTATCAGCTTCTGCCTTATGCGCCGTGTTTGGTGCTTAAAGAATTTATTATTATTATTATTATTAATAAGCGGGACGGGCTTAGTCGATACCAATCTTCTTCACCCCCTCCCTACCTTGTTATTTGCAATTTTCTGTAATTTCGATAATTCTTGTTGTAAACAAATGATTATTGTAGTGATTTTTTTTTAACTTTAATAAACAACATAAACTTAATCGTTATTGTGTTGGACTACCCAAAGCACAAAATGTCCCCTATTTGTTTAAGATAGTTGTATCCACGTCGTCTGTGTGTTTGAAGCGCCAAATCGGTGGGAGAGCAGGTGTGTGTCTGGAAAACTGACAAATAATTGTTTGACCAGGAGAGTGGAAGAGAAGATTGAGATAAACGATTTGTCGTAAATAAGTCTGTCTTTACTCTCCTCCAGCACTCTGTGAAGCAACTATTTACTCTCTACATTTCTATCACTCAGCTTTTCACCATCATTCTAGTCTCTAAACCGTCTACTATTTCTAAGACTCTTTCTCTCAAAATAAATTTACGACATCAACCAACACCGGTTGTTAAAAGTTAGTAATATACTGTACAATTTTTTCTATAACTTTATTAGTCCTATACCTACGATTCTTTTGGTTAGGACTGTCAAATCACATGAGATCAATTTAAATATATACATAAGTAATAGGCATACTTAATTAACTAAAAGAGGACAATTTGTCCTTTATCATATATATTGTAGTTTTTATGGTATTGTAAAATTTCTAGCTATTTTTAAAGTGTTATGAGCTGGCTGATTGGGGTGTTAACATCACGTCCAGTCTTTGTCACAATGTTTCTTTTCTCTAGATACACTTTACTTCTTGACCGATAGTCTTTAATTATATTTCCTTTTCAGGTTTTATGAAGTGGAAAAGTTGATAAATTCTCCTCGTGCCAGGGCTTGTTTACTTAACTGGCACTGGAGGATTGAACATAGATGTATGATCTGCCAACAGCCACTGTTGATCTTGTCCAAAAAGAAATAGGGTAGGCCGCGAGTACCTCTATCTCTGCTGGAATAACTTTTCACACAGGAATCTGGCACCTGACTAGTGCCAGACAAAAACCCTGTAACATGAAAATTATGTTCTGTCTTAGCATAATACCTAATCCATCAAGTTTACAAACAATACAATATTTAATCTAAAAGACCTGGATCAGATCTCTCTGACCAACTGAGCACATCTCCATAAAATGAGGTAACACTTTGTACAAGATTTCATATTCCTCTCCCTAATGTCTGCAACGCCTCTGCCATTCTCAATAATCTTTTTCCATACAATGTGATAGGTGATGTGATTCCTGGTGACAACCTATAAATATTTTACTACTACCTCTCTGGTAGCTTGATAACATGGTGGAGCAACAAATAGGCTTGTATAAGTCTACTAATGACTTCTTTACTTACAGTCGTAATGTTTTCTTCATTACCCAAGTCAAACAACACAATTAATAGTATAAATAATGTTAATAATTTCGGTCTTACCACAATTCAAAGAATACACACACAGGAACGTTGAATTAGCACAACCTCAGATGTACTGCTTGCTGGACTATGGCGCCCTTATACTTTTTATTAATTATATCTATATTCAAGGCACGACACACTTCTCAGCTCCCAAGCGTCCTGCTTCTATGAACAGTCTTCGTGAAAATGGCACCGAGCCTTCAACTTTCCCAGTAATCTAAACTGTTTCGACCAATGAGATCTAACTACTAAGTTTGTCAATTCAAATTTTTAAATCTAAGGTCCAATTTCGGTCCAATGTTAGTGTACTTCTGTCGGTCTGTCCGTCCGAACTTGGCATTCGTCAAAAATAGACTTGGTTTTGGCCTAACTCAACAAAAAAAATATTCAGTTTGAGCCATCCCATAATTTCTTTCCCCCTTTCAAACTCCCCTCCAAATCATATTACATTTTCCTCTCAGTCCTAACGTTCCCCTCTTTTGGACTTTGCCCTACCCTCTCACGCCTCTTTTCAACAACTCGTGCAAAAATACGTTACCGATAGCGAATGTCAGAACACTAGTGTGTTAGTCAATGTGTCTGTGACTATCTAGTATTATGACCATATCTTGGCTGTTAGTTGGACTATAGGGTAAATGACAACATATTATTTGTCAGGAGACACTATGGCACCCGAATATATAAGTTTTATGAGCCTATGTATAATGGTTCAAAATTCCATAATTTTTCCATGTTAGTCTTCAATAATATTGAAATCTATAAACTACCACTTGTTCACTTCTTTCTACCGCTATTTTCAAACTAAAAACGATAGTCTCCCGTATTACGTCAGAAATACGTCAGTTTTATAAGAGCTAAGGTTGTTTGCGTGACCCAATTGCCGAACATATTTTGAATTTGTGTCGTATTTTCAAACGGCTAACGACACTATCGCGTTTTCGCTAGGTTTTAGATTCCAACTACGCGTGCAGATGGTATCATTTTTCTGTCTCTCCCTCTCTTTCACTCCGTCTGAACGAGTAGGCTTTTCGTGTCATGTTATAAATAGTTTTTCAAGGACACTAGAAACCGATGGTACCATCTTTTTCACAATACTGTCTGCTAAAATCAACGCGCTTGCGGCGTGGGTGAAGACGAAACTTCATAACTCCACTATTTTCATTTCTACCTTATTTTTATACTTACAATTAATAATTCTATCGGTGTATTAATGTACAGCATCACACTTTATATGGACAGAAGATCCATTGTGGTATTTAATTTTATGTAAATAAAACCATAATTTTCATTTTGTTGTTGGTCCTGACTCAGAAAATTCTGAATCAGGGCAAATAAAATTGTAATATAGACTATTACATAATATTCAGCCACAGACCTCTATAAGATATATCATAGAGTGTTAGTCTGTATGTGGTTGTTGTAGTGACCCAGTCCTATTTATGTGATAGAATTAAAGTGTATTTGTATTGATTTGTCTTACACTGCATTATATCTTCATTACCCTAGACACTCAGACGTAGTCACATAACTAATAAATAAAAAGCTAGAGCCAAGTGAGATCATAGGGTGGTAGCAGCTAGGTTCCCTAAAAATACTTAACCATCAACTACTAAACTCAGGGGCCTACACAGCTGACCTCACTTGGTAGACAAATAAAATTAAATAATAACATCTATAACACCAAATCCACCACAGAGAATTTCAAAAGCAGTAGACCACAAACTGAGGAAAGAAGAAGCAGGATTTAGAAAGAACAGAAGATGTGTAGATCATATATTCACTCTCAGGAACATTATAGAGCAGTGCTCAGAATGGCAAAGACAGCTGTACATTAACTTCGTTGATTTTGAAAAGGTTTTTTACAGCATACATAGGGACAGTTTATGGAAAATACTGAGGGCTTATGGAATTCCAAGCTGCACAGTGTCAATCATAAAAAGCCTCTATGCCAACTTTACGTGTAGTGTTGGGCAGAGCAACCTAACCTTTGAGGTGAAAACAGGAGTACGACAGGGATGCCCCTTATCAACCACTCTATTTTTAACAGACATAGACTGGGTGATGCGCCAGACAACAGAGGGCAGTCCAAGAGGAATAAGATGGACTACATTTTCTACATTGGAAGATCTGGAATATGCAGATGACATTGCACTACTAGCACATTCACATCAACACATCCAGGAAAAAACGGATAGACTTAATAAGTTTAGCCAGCAGGTGGGCTTGAACATCAATTTAAAAAAGTCAGAGGTCATGACGCTCAATGTGAGCAACCCTGAGCCCATATCAGTAAGGAATAAGCAACTGGTACAGACAGACACCTTCACATACCTAGGATGCATAGTAACACCAGACGGCGGGGCAGGGAAAGACATCAACATCAGAATGAATAAGGCAAGAACAGCCTTTTTCAACCTAAACAACATCTGGAAGTCCTCTCAATACAGCACAAGCACAAAATTAAGATTATATCAGAGCTGTGTGCTTTCTGTGCTTCTCTATGATGCAGAATGCTGAAGAGTTACAGAGAAGGAAATGTCGAAATTGTCCTCTTTTCACACAACATGTCTAAGAAAAATTCACCGAATCTTTTGGCCGAATACCATCACTAACCAAGATCTGCTTACTCGGAGCAAGCAAGAGGACATGCACACCATCATAGCTGGCAGACGCTGGAGCTGGGTTGGCCATGTCCTCAGAAGAGACCCCGATGCCATCACAAGAACAGCTATGCTTTGGACCCCTGAAGGGAAACGAAAGAGAGGCCGGCCAAAAACAACCTGGCGGAGGACTGTGGAGGCTGAGATGCAAAGAATGAACCAGAGTTGGGGCACTGTACGAAGGATGGCCGCCGACCGAGCAAACTGGAATGAATTTGTTGTTGCCCTACAAGACGCCACTAGGCGTGATGGCCACTGACTGCTTTGACGGTCGGCGGCTAAGGATCAAAGAAGAAGAAGAATAGAGTTATATGGATAAGTATAGTGTGTGTGTAAATAAATGAATACGTGGCTTTTGTAGACTACATTTTAAGCTATTCGTTTATTCATACTTCTTCTTCTTCTTCCATCCTTAGCCATCGACCGTCAAAGCAGTCAATGGCCATCACGCCTAGTGGCGTCTTATAGGACAGCAACAAATAGATTCCGTCTACCGTTACCCATCACGCCTAATGGCGTCTTTAGGGCAACAGCAAACGGTTTCATCCGTTGCTGTTTCCGTAATCAAGGTGACTGGCAAACAGGTGATCAGCCCATTTGCTTTTATTCATACAGTAAAACAAAATAACCAATCATCCACACCTGCATATAAATGACTGCTTTGCCACACACCATGAGGCAATATAGTTTCATTTTAACAATGATGGCAAAATTGACAATGTATAATATAGTTTATTTTCATTTCTTTTTCGCGTTTTTCTAAATTTCCAATTGTGATAAAAACTTTATTGAAATTTTCCTACATTTTGTAAAAATGGATGTACTTTAAAATGAAAGTGGTTTTAGGAGTTCTACTACTTTTAAAATGTTATTTCAAATTGTGCGCCCCCTCCCTTGCATGTACCAAACGTGCATCTGCCTTGACTTAAGTCTCGTAAAATTCGGAGTCAGAGTCGGAACATGTTTTACCGACTCCGCCTCCACAACCCTGTTACAAGGTAGTCCTATATCATTTAGTGCCGTAGGGTAGTGAAGTGTTAGAGACTACACTATGCTAGCCCTCAGCTTGTATGAGGTTGGCTGACCAGTTTCCTTCCTCGCAACCTTTGCGTTCCCTAACTATAGAACAGAGTCAAGTACCCCTTAACAGCTGGGTAGACTAGAGTGTGCCTGGTAATGTTGCCTCACAAAACAAGTGTTGTACCCATTATGACACTCGCTTCAGACTTCATATTGTGGTAATGTGACTGAAGTTATAATAGATGAGATCTTTTTGTGTACAGAGGTCATATGACTAAAAGTCATATTAGTTTAATTCTTTGTTGTGTACAGAGGTCAGATGACTAAAGTCACATTACTTTAATTCTTTATTGTGTACAGAAGTCATATGACTAAAGTCATATTAGTTTAAGGGACCTAAGACGCGTCAAAAGTGAGGAATGCAGTCAGCGACCTATAGCTGACTGCTTGCGTCAGGATCAGCGAACCAGAGCTGACCAAGACCCTACTCCACCTCCAAGTGGTGGTCCTGCTGGAAACAGGCTGCATCAGTGCAGTCTGGCTGAGTGAGTAGGGATCGAAGTGGGAAGGCAAACCCGGTCCTAAAAAATTCCGTGCCAAAGTCGGATGTGTCGGGCCGAAAGGCGCAGATATCGCAGCTTTACTGTAAACGGCGACACAACGCAACCAACGTCCTTTCAGGACGAACGCAGAAGAAGAAGAAGATATTAGTTTAATTCTTTGTTGTGTACAGAGGTCATATGGCTAAAATTATAATATACTACTCGTCAAAAGTCAAGGGCCATTTAGAAAAACCTTGGTTGAAACCATAAAACAAATCTGATATAAACGTAATTGGTATCAGTCAAAACGGCATTTATTGAATACCAAATTGACATGTCACGTAAAGAAATGGAAACACACATTCAAACGCAATGAAGCTTTGAAGTGTGTCACCCACCTTTTCAAAAGTCACACAATAGATATTGGACAAATAGACATTTCAAAATCGGGTATGACCACCGTTTGCAGCAAGGCATTCAAGACAGCGTAGACGCATCGAGTCCACAAGGGTCCGAAGAGTATCCTGAGGAACAGCTTGCCATTCCTGAAGCAGAAATGCTGTCAGCTGTGCAACATCCATTGGCAGGGGGTGATTTGTTGACAATCTTCGACCAAGGACATCCCAGAGGTGCTCAATCGGAGAAAGGTCAGGTGAATGAGCTGGCCACGCCATCCTGATGATCCCATGTTGCTGAATAAACTCATTCACCACACGAGCTCGATGGGGTCGAGCGTTATCATCTTGGAGGATGGCATTACCACCTATGGCCTCCAGAACAGGCTGAACAATTGGTCTCAAGATTTCGTTCTGGTATCTTGGGCCGGTCAATTTGCCTTGGATGATGTAGAGTGGGGTCCTGCCGTGTCTGTAGAAGCCTCCCCAGACAATGACAGAACCCCTACCATAACGATCCACCGCTCGAATTGTGTCATCAGTAAATCGCTCTCCTGGTCGTCTCCAAACTCGAATCCTGTCATCATTGAATGACACAGTGAAGCGAGATTCATCAGTGAAGAGAACTTGACTCCATTGTTGCCTTGTCCATCGGATGTGCTCGCGACACCAAGCAACACGGGCTCTGCGATGAGCAGGAGTAAGAGGGATTCTGACTGCAGGACGTCGAGCAGCCAGTCCAAATTCATGTAAACGTCTGCGAATGGTGCTTTGACTGACATTAACGTTTACAGTTTGTCTCAGCTGACATCTTAGAGTGGAACAAGTCACTGTTCGATGGCGCAGGGCTGACAACAAGAGGTACCGGTCATCATGTCTATTGGTGCATCTAGGGCGACCTGGCCGATGGCGATCCTCCACACTTCCTGTAGCCCGAAATCTCTCCAAAATTCTTTGGATAGTAGAGTGTGACACTGTAAGCCGTCTAGCAACCTCACGGACAGATAAACCACTTTCAACCCACGCTATAGCCCTCATTCTTTGTAAGGTGTCAAGACTTCTTTTCGGTGGCATGGTTTTTGCAAGTGATGAAACTACCCTAAGTCTGCTGATTGTAAAACAAATTAAGAGTGAACTCTGTTCACGAAAAGTTGCCATTGCACGTGGAATGTCAATCAGCACGATTACTTCACCTGTTTGGTTGTACGGAAGTTTGAAAAAACAGATTTAAAATGTGAATTTATGGTCAGTAAACCAAATTGCACGTGATCACCATGGTTGTCGGTGAGTTGTTTTTATGCATGCATAGAGGGGCTTGAACATCAACCTAAAGAAGACAGAGGTCATGACGCTCAATGTGAGCAACCCTGAGCCCATATCAGTAAGGAATCAGCAACTGGTACAGACAGATGCCTTCACATACCTAGGATGCATAGTAACACCAGGCGGCGGAGCAAGCAAAGACATCAACAACAGAATGAACAAAGTAAGAACAGCCTTTTTTAGTCTAAACAACATCTGGAAGTCCTCGCAGTACAGCACAAGCACAAAATTAGGATTATATCAGAGTTGTGTGCTTTCTGTGCTTCTCTATGGCGCGGAAAGCTGGAGAGTTACAGAGAAGGAAATGTCGAAATTGTCCTCTTTTCACACAACATGCCTAAGAAAAATTCTCCGAATCTTTTGGCCGAATATCTGCTTACTCGAAGCAAGCAAGAGGACATGCACACCATCATAGCTGGCAGACGCTGGAGCTGGGTTGGCCATGTCCTCAGAAGAAACTCCGATGCCATCACAAGAACAGCTATGCTATGGACCCCTGAAGGAAAACGAAAGAGAGGCCGACCAAAAACAACTTGGCGGAGGACTGTGGAGGCTGAGATGCAAAGAATGAACCAGAGTTGGGGCACTTTACGAAGGATGGCCGCCGACCGAGCAAACTGGAATGAATTTGTTGTTGCCCTACAAGACGCCACTAGGCGTAATGGCCACTGACTGCTTTGACGGTCGGCGGTTAAGGATCAAAGAAGAAGAGAAGTGCATAGAGGACTGTCAGAGGAAGATATTGCACCCATTTTTACTAAAAACTTCCTTCATTTAACCATTCTATGCGCTTATATAAAAGTGTATTGAAAATAATAGGGTGGCCCTTAACTTTTGACGAGTAGTATAGTTTAATTTTTGTTGTTGTGACGGTATTGCCAGTAGTAGGGTAGGCGCACTGTGGTGGCGCGTGACTTTTATATAAGGAAAATGTGGTGGCGCATGGTGGTGGCGCGTGACTTTTTATATAAGGAAAATGTGGTGGCGCAGTGTGGGAGGAGGAGAGGTCTTGTTATATAGTAATATATAAGTTCAATAATGGCGTGTATGTTGTTGTGTGTTGTTGTTTATACAAAATAGTTATACATATATTACAACATTTAGACAACAGTTAGACAATATTACAATATATATGACAACAATTAGACGATATGGACATAGATAACAAAGATTTTTCTTAAATGTAACAAAATATTTAATTCTTTTAAAATAAGACGAAATGTCAAGCTAAAGCACTAGTCTCAGTCGCTTGGTAGGTTTCTTCTTCTTCGGTGGTAGATTAGAGACATCGGCCAGGTGGTTGTCTGTGGTGAAAGCTGACGTACAAGGGTTGGTGTTAGGAAACCAACTCGGCTCTGGGGATATTGGACAACTGGAATTGATGTAGTCGTCAAACGTGTTACTGGGGCAGGTAGTAGTAGTAGGTCTCTGCTTCTTCGGGGGTAGATTAGAGACATCGACCAGGTGGTTGTCTGTAGTGGGAGCTGACGTACAAGGGTTGGTGTTAGGAAACCAACTCGGTTCTGGGGATAATGGTTGGTAACAACTGGAGTTGATGTAGTTGTCAAACGTGTTACTGGGGCAGGTAGTATGATAGGTATCTGTCTTTGGTGACTGTAGTCGGTCAAATTCGGCGAGGATGTCACCTTGTAAAGCCAACAAATGTTCAAACTCAGGGCGAGTTAACGTTATACCGGTTTTGGTAGGAAACTTTAGATATGATTCACCAAAGTATCTTCGCACGTGTAGTAAAGGTTGGCCTCGGTAAACACTTACAGACGCGGCCTTTAGCCCGCTCTCCAACGGTACAAGCATTTCATCACTTCTTTTGATGTAGACCCAGTTGGTGGCAACAGTGGAAGTCATCTTAAGTGAGGTGTAAGTGTCTGTCGTTATCACACCACCTCGTCAGTAAAGTATGAACGTGAGTGTCTGGGTCTTCCAATTTATATGCAGGAATACCAGTTTAATCTGGTTATTGAATCGTGTCCATCCTTGGGTTACACAGGTTTTGATTAGTCGAAAAACTAATCGATAGTTGACGCGTTGTCGATGTGACCAAACTTGCTGCGCGCTAACCAGGGTCTGATTAGTCGAAAAACTAATCGAACGTTGGCGTGTTGTCTAGCCGAAAAGGGCAGTAGGACGCGCTGCATAGTACCACCGCGATCTTTGATCAAGATGAAATAAATAGCGTAGAGCGCACAAACATTGGTAACTACATCTTGTAAATGTCTAGCGTTGTAGTTAAAAGGTCGATTAGAGTTTCTGGCTATAATTTAGAAACGATACTCACACAACCACGTGAACCATTCACAACAAATATCACTCGGTTGTTATTCATTGTTTTTAAAGCTAGTGTTTAATATCATTGTTTTACAAGGGGCGCGTTACAACCAGACTTGTGTGTTTTTTTGCAGTGGTTCTCACGTTGCTTTTTAACACGTCGCAGGGAGTCTCACGTTGTGTAGGGTCTTAGATATAAAATAACTGCGTGTGAGTGTATTTTATCATTGTTAGCTATGGACCCACGCTGGGTACATCCGTTCACTGCCCTGATAGCCGGACCGTCCGGTAGTGGGAAATCTGTTTTTGAACAAAGTTTTTACAACATATCCGAGATATGATGGTACCTGCTCCTGACGAAATTATATGGTGTTATGGAGAATGGCAGTCCATGTATAATTCGATGACCGGAGTTCAGTTTATTGAAGGACTGCCCGACATTGAGCAGTGGACAGGTGATAAGAAACGCCTGTTAGTTATAGATGATCTGATGAGTGAGACGGATGATAGAATAACGAAACTATTTACTAAAGGGAGTCATCATCGCGATGTTAGTGTAATATGCATTGTGCAAAATCTATTTGGCAAGAACAAAGAACACAGAACCATTAGTTTGAATTCTCATTATATAGTGCTTTTCAAAAACCCACGCGATGGTTCGCAGATTATTAATCTAGCCAAACAGATGTACCCAGGTCGTACTGCCTATGTCCAAGAAAGTTTTAAAGACGCGACGTCGGCCCCACACGGTTATTTGCTAATCGACCTTCGTCAGACAACACCCGACGCTTTAAGATTACGTAGTCTAATATTTCCACACGAACAACAAGTCGTCTACGTACCCAAATAACGAGATGGGGGAAAAGGTGAAACGACATGCTGAAATGTTAAAGTTTCTAGGTACGGCCAAACCCCCAGTCATTAAGGCTGTTATGAAAACCGCGTCACCCGATCTTGTAGGAACACTCTGCGAATGTTGTCACAACGTATTAAAAGGTAACGTTACACTGACACCCAATCAGAAGAGGCGTATGCGTCGTTACAAAAACACCCTGAGAGCGCTCACCAAGAAGAAATTGTCGCTCAAAAGATGGAAACAATTTTTACAAACTGGTGGATTTTTAAGTGCCCTGTTAACCTTCTTTCCCCCCCCCCCCCCCCCAACTAACCCTGCTAAGAGGCGTCTTGTAGATGGCCAAGAAAATGATTTTGATGGACCTTCGTTTGTTAGAGGCTCAAAAACCTTATAGAGCCCCCGACGCTCTAAGAGATAACTTGGGAGAATTGGACAGTCAAATGCAACTAGTCTTGGAACGAGAAGATCTGCCGATGGGTGACAAAGCTAGATTATATCAGCGAACACTGAAGCGTTATCTGACTCGACTAGAACAGTCCAGTCACGTGCCTCTAGGTCTAGTTGATATTAAGTCTCCACTTAACGAGTCGAGCTCGAAGCCTCCTATCGACCAGCCCACTGTACTTGAAGATGAGATTGTCGACAAAACTCTTCAGTTCCCACTCGAACAAGTCACACCCGCTAATCGAAAACAGGTGGTTGCCAGTAAATTGCGAGAAACATCGTCGTATTCGCTCAGAAGAAGGAAAAAGACAAAACACCAAAGTGGGAAGCATGGCCAAAGAAGTGAATAAGGTTTTAAAACAACATTATTACGACCCGAAACGACCCGGGTTGTATGGGGGAGTCGGCGCCTTGCGACGTAGCACCAAACGTACTCGTAAAAAAAATTGAAGAGTGTTTAGGTCATCAGGATACCTACACCTTACACAAACCGGTGCGTAGAGAATTTAAAAGACGCGTGACCATCGCTGGTGGTGTCGATCAACAGTTCCAGGCTGATTTAATAGACTTGCGGGGTTTAAAGAAATTCAACGATGGGTTTTCCTATCTAGTGACGTGTATCGATGTGTTTAGTAAATTCGCTTGGGCTGTTCCCCTAAAAAACAAAACTGGGAAAGCTTTAGTAGCAGCGGTGAAGACCATTTTTACCAGTCGCAAACCTATAAATTTTCAAACAGACAAAGGCAGTGAGTTCGTTAACACAACATTCTTAAAGTTTCTTAAAGACGAAGGTGTCCATTTCTTCACTACGGAGAATGAAGATACCAAGGCAGCTTTAGTGGAGAGGTTTAATCGAACCCTCAAAGAAAAAAGGTGGCGTTACTTTACCAAAACCAACAGTCTTCGTTACGTCGACGTGATAAAGCAACTGGTCCACAACTACAATTATTCGTATCATCGGAGTATTAAGATGGCACCGGCGGAAGTTACCCCGAGCAACCAAGAAGAGGTGTGGCATACGTTGTATTCGACCCCTGACGTCATCGGCAGAAACGTCTATTTTAAAGCCGGTGATCGCGTGCGGATCGCCCAAGCCAGACAAACTTTTAAAAAGGGTTATACGCCGGCTTGGACAGAAGAGCTGTTTACGGTCAGCCGACTAAACCAAACAAGACCGGTCACGTACGTCCTTAAAGATGATTCGGGTGAAGAACTGAAAGGTTCTTTTTACCAAGAAGAGCTGCAGCGGGTCGGTGACAAGATAGTTTATCGAATCGAGTCCATTTTGCAAGAACGGCGAGGTGTCAGGGGTGTTAAAGAGTATTTAGTCAAATGGTTCGGTTATAACTCGTCATTCAACAGCTGGATGTCCGCCAAACAACTAGCGAGATATCGAGAGTGATGGAGATAGAAGAAGTGAGCACCCCAGTTTTGCGTTCACCCCCTCCCAAGACCACGAGAACCTCGGTGTTACGTACATTTATTACCTAAGGGGGTAGTCTTCGGTCCTGCCAAATGTACGCACCAGTCTCAATATAGTTATATTATTTGTGCGGTCGAATGATTCGCGCACTGACGTGCACAAAGCAGTGTGAGTTGCTTTGGGACGCACGGGTAACCTAGTTGAGTGGATTATGACGTGATGTTTTGTATGGGGCAGTACGGACCATTGTGTTGTCCGTGGAATATTTCTTGTGTTGTGGCAAGTATGGTGGAAGCCATCCTTATTGCGATATTGGTCTTCAGGTCGAAGCCAATATGGAAAGTATTATGTAAGTTGTCGCCCCTCATATTTGTATGATTAGTGAGTGAAACGTGTAGTTTAAGGCTGCTCCTTGTATCAGTCTAGCGGGGATCCATCTTGTAATGTTATCCCTAGAATGGACCTACGGAGTTGATAGCCTCTGAGATCGATCGTAGAAGGAGGATTCCTACGACGGAAAGAAGTTAATTTGATTGCAGTATTCATATGTGTAAACGCCTTTATTGTAATGCCAAAGTCGTGGCATGATTTTTGAGAGGTTAGTTAAAACCTAAAGATACTAACTCAGATACCTCTTCATATATGTACCAGTGAATATATATTGAGTATACGGTATATGGAACTATGTCTTGAATAGAAACAGTCTCTTATTGGACGAATGCGGGAGTTCGTGGTATGGGAGTACATGCTTAGTTGGATGACCTCAAGCAAGGTCAACGGACATTTTATCTAGCTTGAACATTACTGGATTCGTATTAATTGAATGTAAGGAACATGTTTGAAAGGATCCCACCACAGTACCAAACCATCATCATTCACCAGAGTATTCTTGTCATGCATTTATGTGATTGTCCTAGTCAAGAACAGTGTATCGTAGCGTTGAACTTATGTCGTAAATAAACAATGTTAACTGTTCTACCAGCCTTCACAGTTTACTTCACTTCACGGCAGGCTTTGATTAACATGCCTGAAGTTTACATCGTTGTGTGTTGAACTTATTTGACAGTTGTGTGGATTCGCGTTTTATTATCAGCACGATAGAAAACCATCTATGGAAACTCAGAAGAAACGCACTATCAGTAAATAAATCATTATCAGTAAATGGCGGCCGGTGTGGCTTGAATTGCTCAAGATTCAAAACTGGAATTACCTCACAAGTTCCACACTAGTTGAAAGTACGTGGATTCTCTAACAACTCATATCCTTTATAACGGCTACCTCAAGGTCAAGGTACATTGAACCTCAATCTCAAGTTCTACATCAGTGTATGACTACGTGGGACCTCAGCTGTTAGTCCTCATCTGGCAGAACTCAAGTATTCGAAACAGAGTATTTCGTTGTCTCAAGCGTACATCCACGGAGACGAGGCACATTGATTTTTTACCTGCACGCGAGATGAGTATAACGTGTTTTCGTTGTACACTTTATTACGTTTAGCTGTGCCTCATGTAGTTATGTCCACATTTATATTTTTCATGTTACATGTTATATGTGTTGTATTCTTCGTGGGAGGTAGGGAGGTTGATCTGACGAACGAGATCCATCTCGAAGCCAATTCGGGCTCTTCGTCAGACGTTCTGTAGGGCTCATTTTGTAAGTTTCAATTGAGCGATAATTCCGGTACAAGGCTAGAAACCTTGCCGAAGTTCCGATCGCTAGTTGTCCCTTATAACAGTATCTGTTTAGCTGTTTCGTCACGTTTACTTTTGTTTTCGTAGCTATTTTTACTTGTACCTTAGTTTCATGATGTATTTTGTATGTGATTATTGTCCGTCTAACCTGTCTATCATTCAGTTTTTTACAAAGCATATGTTTTTACACTGTGTTGTCAATTGTCTTGTGCATTATTGGATCGTAGATGTCATCGTAATTTTTTACGACATTCTATTTTAGTTCCACGTTTTCATTTTATTTGATTTCTACGACTGTAGTCATTTGTCTTGATTATCGTGTCGTGTCAGTATTGTGCTATTGTCTGTCACGTTATTGCTTTCACACCATTACATGTTATAAATTACATTATTAATTATTAATATTATTGCCTATTATATAACTTGATTTTACCGTTCTAGGACAGGAACGAAGACCACTAGTTGTAGTAACACTTTTAAGTAGTATTATTACATAATAATATTGAATAATGTCTACCTTAGACTATTTCATTAAGCAAGCAAAAGCTCTTCAGATGGCTCCTGATGAAGTAAAAGCATTTGCACTTGCAGAATATAAGAAAGCTCAAGAAATAGAAGCCGAACAGAGAAAGTTAGAAACTTTAAGACTAGAAAAACTTCAATTTGAGGCAGATCAAAAACGGATTGAGGCTGAGGAAGATGAAAAGAAGAGGAAATTTATAGCTGAGGAAGAGGAGAAAAAAATGAGACTAGCCGCTGAATTAGAAGAAAAACGATTTCAGCGAGAGGCAGAACAGAAACAAAAGGAGGCTGAAGAAAGACTTAAAATTGAGATGGAAAATAAACAAAAGGAAATGGAAGAAAGAAGATTAATAGCTGAACAAAATACATTACGACTTCAGCTTGAGATGGAAGAGAATGATAGAAAACGACAGCATGAACTGAAATTAGCAGAGTCAGAATATGAGAGACTTAGGTTAACTCAGGAAGCTAATTCTCAGAGAACTTTTGAAAGCCAAACTTCATCCAGACATGATCATTTTAAGGAAATTCACCTTAAATTACCAAAATTTAATCCCCCGTCTGATGACGTGATATTCTTCCTAGATAGGTTTGAGTCCACTTGTGTGTCTTATAACGTGGATAAAACACTGTATTGCACATATTTATCCAGGTTACTTACTGGGGATGCTTTAGCAGTTTATCATACTACCAGTATTAATGAGAAGAATGATTATAATGCTCTTAGAGCCGCACTTCTGAAGAAATTTCAAATGTCAGAAGATGAATACCGATTAAGATTTCGTACATTGCTACCGCAATCAAGCAGAAATTTCAGTGATTTTCTGTCACAAATACGACTCACCCTCGAAAGATGGATCGAATTATCCAAAATTGAAAAGTCGTATGAAGGTCTCTTCGATTTACTGATGCGCGATAAGGTACTATCGTCTGTAAATCCTACATTTCTCGCATTTTTACACGAACGGAAACCTTTATCAATGAAAGACTTAGAAGAACATGCAAAAAATTTTTGCACTGCTCACCCAACCATGGATCTGAGTAATGCGCAGATTAAGAGTGAATTGCCTGTTGCTTTTGCAGCACAACAAAACAATTTCCCACGCAATCGTTCCTTTAGTACTGACAGGTATGTCAATAAGGGAAATAATTACAATTTTAACAATGATAACTTTTACAAAGGGAAGCAATTTCAACAATCTGCTCCATTTAATGTTTCTTGGAACCAAGCTCACAGATCACGAGATTTTGGTAACAATAATTTTAAAAATAATCAAGGACATTATAATAAACAAAACTGGAGATCAAAATCTCAGGGTCCGCAAAACAGACAATTTTTTGGAAATAAACCATTTAACCAACATCATAACGATCATTCTACAAATTATCGGACTCATCCAAATTTTAACTCAGGCAGAAACTACAATTGTGGCAATTTTAATGACAATAATCACAATCGATCGCGCCGACGAGATAGATCGTCGAGTAATACGGGTAGACATTCTAATGTCGCTTTAAGTGATACACAGGCTAACATTGAACAGGGTAAAGTAGCTGAAACTCACAATGTTATGTCTTGTTCTCTTGATTGTACCCAGGTGAAAGACTGTCCAGAATGCTCGACTCTTTTCCAGCCTAAGGCGATCACGACGCTGCGTTGCGGACATACCTTACCTAGTCTACCTGCAGTCTGTACGGCCACTGCTGCGTCAGTACACCAGGGACAGGGCTCTCTTACGTTTAACAAGGGATTTGTCAATAACATTTCATGCTCTATCCTATTTGACTCAGGTTGTAGCACTGTGGGCGTCCGGACTTCGCTGATCAACCCAAGTTGTGCTACGGGCAGGGTTGTCAAGTGTGTGACTTTTGGCGGCACAGTGGAAACATTTCCCACAGCCATTATAAAACTTCATACACCATTTTTTTCAGGACATATCCAGGCTTGTCTTCTTCCTAACCCAATTTGTGATGTTATACTTGGTCGCATACATGGTATAAAAGAGTGTACACCACAGCAAATTGCTGAATGGGAAGAGCGTCATATTCAAACTGCAAATGCAGTAGTGACTAGAGCGCAAGCTACTAATATGTCGCATGATACACCTATTGAACCTACAGTTCATACTACTTGTGATGATGATGCTCCTATTTCACGGGAGTTGTTTGCAACATTGCAAAAGAATGATGATTCATTAAAAAAAAATTTTCAGTATGTGAACAAAAAGAATACCAGCAACAAACTTGCAAAATCTAGACATGACGTTAAACTTAAAAATGGGATTTTGGTTAGAGTAATACGGGAAAAGGATTCATCCTTATGTTACACTAGACAACAAATTTTCAAAAGTTTTTGGTACCAGAAATTAAATGTACCATTTCTTATTGATTTTGACATGCTGATTTCAAATATCATAATGAAATTCACCAATTGGCTCTGGTTTTTTTTTAAATGATGAATTTACATTACAGTAATACAAATAATGTATGCTTGTTTACTTCTCTGGGCTGAACAGCTAGTCTTTCTACTTTAGCATTATAAAAATTGTGGTTACATACTCAATTAATTGATATTTTAATATAAAATGATAGAAAAAATAAAAACATTATTTAAAGTTCACATATCATGCTTTAAAAAGGCACATTTGAACCCATTCCGTCATTATTCAGTCGCTGTTCGAGCTCTCTTTGCTTGCTTCTTGTAGTCAATCGATGAGGTGTCTCTTGTCACAGTCCAACAGTAATCAACAAGCATTGAAGGGCTCCAATTGCCTTGATACCTTGTCTCCATAGCAGCAATGTCCTGGTGAAATCGTTCACCATGCTCATCACTGACCGCTCCACAGTTTGACGTAAAGAAATCCAGATGAGAATCCAGAAAATGAATTTTCAAAGACATGTTGCAGCCAAGACTCTTATACTTCAGAAGGAGATTTTCTACAATTTCATTGTAATTATCAGATCTGTTGTTTCCAAGAAAATTGTCCACCACTGACTTAAATGCTAGCCATGCTGCTTTTTCCTTGCCATGCAACACGCAAAGAAACTCGTCATCATGAAGAAGTTTTCGAATTTGCGGACCAACAAATACTCCCTCTCTTATTTTAGCTTCACTCAGTCTTGGAAATTTTCTGATGAGGTATTTGAAAGCCTCATCTGTTTTCTCCATTGCCTTGACAAAGTTTTTCATGAGACCCAGCTTAATGTGCAAGGGTGGCAACAAAATCTTGCTGGTGTCGACAACTGCTGGGTTCTCAACGTTCTTACTGCCAGGCTGCAATGACTGCCTGATTGGCCAATGTCTTCTGATGTAATGGTCACTTCGTGCACGGCTATCCCACTCACAGAGAAAGCAACAGTACTTGGTGTATCCACCCTGTAGTCCAAGCAAAAGAGCGACCACTTTTAAGTCACCGCAAAGTGACCAATGATGATGATCGTAGTTTATACACTTCAAAAGCTGCTTAATGTTTTCATAAGTTTCTTTCATATGAACTGCGTGACCAACTGGAATTGACGGTAACACATTACCATTATTCAACAAAACAGCTTTAAGACTTGTCTTGGATGAATCAATGAAAAGCCTCCACTCTTCCGGTATGTAATTGATGTTGAGGGCTGCCATTAAACCAGAAATGTTGTGGCACGCAGAAAGGTCACCCTCTTTGAAAAAGAATGTAATAAGCGGCTTCTGGCGGTTCCTATACACAGAAATTGTAACATCTTCTGCCAGGAGATTCCACTGTTGCAATCTGGAACCCAAAAGCTCCGCCTTGTTCTTCGGTAAATTCAGATCTCTTACAAGATCATTCAGTTCACCTTGGGTTATTAAGTGTGGTTTAGTGGATGTAGTTTGCTCAAAATCTGTGTCACTTGAGGTTGATGGTTCAGGACCACCAATGTCCTCTTCATCAGTGGAAGCAGCTGAAAAGGATTCTGGCACTTTGGGAACTGGTAGGTCATCGCCATGTGGTACCGGAAGTATTGCAGAGGGGATGTTTGGATATTCCAGAGTCCATTTTTTCTTCTTTGATATGCCTTTCCCAATTGGAGGGACCATGCAAAAGTAACAGTTGTTGAGATGATCAGTGGGCTCTCTCCAAATCATTGGGACTGCAAAAGGCATAGCTTGCCTTTTGCCAGTCAACCACAGTTTAAGATGTGCTGCACATGTATTGCAGCATATGTGTGGCGCCCAGCTCTTATCTTGATCTCCTATTCTGCAGCCAAAATACAAACTGTACGCCTTCTGGCATTTCTAACTACGATACTTTTGATAAGGACAAATGCACTAACTAATGGCAAAATTTTATCAGAGATAAGGTATTTATACACAAAGGTGATGTAATCATAGGTAGGATTGCATCATCAACTTCTAGTAACATTTTTATTGGTCATTAGAAAAAATTTTGCAATCGCCCACAACAGTTGCGTCATATATATATAAATTTACCGTAATTAAATAAACTAGTAGCATATATCTTGAAAACTAGAGCCAATCAACATTTTTTAATGTCATTTTCGTTTTCAGCACACCAAAATTAGTTAAGATCAGCTATTTTCATTTCTGGTACATTTTGGTTGTTGACTAGTGTTATCAGATCTTAGTCCCATCCTCTATGAGATCTCGTATATTACGACATGCGCATGACTCGCAATGTGCGGGCCATATGGGTTTTTCGCGTACCAAATCCAGAGTGCTTTCGGCATTCTACTGGCCAGGCGTCCATAGGGACATCACTCTCTACTGTCGGTCTTGTTTGATATGTCAGGAAGTTAAGGTACGGGGTCCATTTCATGCGGCTCCTATTCAAGCTGCGGACATCCCGATTAGACCATTTGATAAAATGGCTATAGACATTATTGGTCCGATGCTTCCATCTGCTAGAGGGCATACGCATATTCTTACGTGCATTGATATGTGCACTCGTTGGCCTGAGGCCATCCCTCTCAAGAACACTTCATCTGCCAGTGTAGCAGAGGCATTGATGTTAATCTTCTCACGCATTGGTTTTCCACGGAAAATCTTGTCGGATCATGGGGTTCAGTTCATTTCTGAATCCATGTCTCAAGTTATGAAGACATTAGGTATAGACAGATCTCTTAGTTCTATTTATCATCCGATGTCAAATGGGTTAATTGAGCGTCTCAATAGGACACTCAAGCAGTTGTTGGGTAAGATGACCCAAGACCATCCCCAAGACTGGGATCGGGTCATACCCGCGGCTCTGTTTGCGTATCGCGAAGTACAAAATCAAGCCACGGGGTTTTCTCCATTCCAGCTAGTTTTTGGCATGCAACCACGCGGTCCGATGTCGTTAATCCACGACTTATTGGTTGACGAGAATATTGAAGAGGAAACTCAATCCTCTTATGAGTATGTGATCTCTCTGAGAAAGAGAATCATAGATGCTTGTAGACTAGCTACTGCATCATCCGAACAAGCCAAAGAAAAAGCTCGTCTATTTGCAAACAAGTATAGACGTCTTCGCCAGCTCATACCTGGTGATGAAGCTTTTGTCTTACTACCTGCGCATAACAATCGTCTTTTAATTACCTGGAGAGGTCCTTTCAGGATCATCTCAAGAATATCCGATGTCGACTACATCGTTGATGTTAATGGTAAACATAAAACCTTCCACATTAACATGTTGAAGGAGTATTACTCACGTCCTGATTATCTACAGTCAGTGTTCCAGGCAACTGACGATCCTACACCTCCTATTCAACACTATTCTAGTTTGTCAGTCATCCAAGAAGAAGAATCTTCTTTCGATGATGTACAACTACCAATACCAGTTGTACCACTCCATTCCACTGAGAAATGGAATGATGTTACAATCTCATCTACTCTTTCGGCTGATCAACGTCAGCAAGTCTCTAATATTCTACACTCGTATGAGGATGTCCTCACTGACATCCCAGGTCATACGTCAGTCATCCAACATGACATTATTCTGACTGACGATACGCCTATTCGAGTTCGCCCATATCCTATCCCTTTACACTTTCGTGATAAGGTTGATAAGGAATTGGATGAGATGCTTCAATTAAATATAATTGAACCATCTTCATCACCATATTCTTCTTCTATGGTAATCATTAGGAAGAAGGACAACAATATACGTCTTTGCGTAGATTACAGGAAATTAAACAAAGTTACAAAATTCGATGCGGAACCGTTACCTCTTTTAGACGACTTATTGGAGAAATTATCTCATGCCACATTCTTTTCGAAATTTGACCTTTCAAAGGGCTATTGGCAAGTGCCACTAACTCCTAAAGCAAAGCCATTCACCGCTTTCTCGACGCCACGGGGTCTTTTTCAATGGAATTTTATGCCATTCGGATTAATGAATGCGCCAGCTACCTTTGTACGCATGATGCGCCGCATATTGTCTCATCGTCCCGATGTCATTACTTATATAGATGACATCTGTCTTTTCAGTGACTCTTGGGATGAACATATTCATGGATTAAAAGCTTTACTTTCTACCTTACGGGATTATAACTTAACAGCAAAACCTTCAAAGGCTTTTGTCGGTTTTCATGACATCTCATTTCTGGGTCACCGCATAGGTCATGGTTTCATGTATACAGAAGACAGTAACGTCTCTAAAATTTTAAACATCTCAGCACCTAAGACAAAAAAACAAGTTAGGTCTATTTTAGGACTAATACAGTTCTATTCAAAATTCATCCCTCATTTGTCTACTATAACTGCACCTTTTTCGTCTCTACTGAAAAAAGGCACATCTAATGTAATAAAGTGGTCGCAGGATCACCAAACGGCGTTAGACTATATAAAACGATTTTTTTCAAAAGAACCTTTTTTGAGGTTGCCTAACAAAAATCTCACTTTCATTCTTCGCAGTGATGCATCTTCTTACGCTATTGCTGCAGTTTTGATGCAGGAATATAACGGCACCTTATTTCCGGTGATGTACGTGTCCAGAAAACTTACGGAGAGCGAACTCAAATACTCCGTTCTAGATAAAGAGCTCCTGGCATTGGTGTGGGCAATCACAAAACTGGAACGTTACCTCCTCGGCTCACACTTTGTGGTGGAATCTGATCAAAAAGCTCTTACCGCACTGAACTCGAAGAACGTAAAATCATCGAAGTCAGCGCGTTACGCTATAGCGCTTCAACCATTCAATTTTGAAATACGAGCTATTCCTGGAGTGAAGAATGTGTTCGCAGACTGTTTGTCGAGATGCCCAAGCGAACTTGTCGAAACTAAACCACTTCCAGATGTTGAAACATCCTCACCGATAACATGAATAACTGTGTACATTTTCATTGATTATACATCTATAAAGACTGATCATATAACTGAAGTATTCGTATAAATATATCTTTCAGGATATACTTACTTATGGATTATAACATTACTTCTTGTGTAGTAACGTTTTATTAGAACGGGAACAGTGGTATTAGAGTAACATTTTATTAGTACTGCAACATTGGTACTACAGTAACTTTTTATTAGTATGGAAACATTGTTAAAAGCGACAAATATACATTTGTTATTCCTATGGAACATATTACACTACATATCGTGTTCGAGAATATATTTTATCGTGTATGGAACATTGAGAACATCGTCTCGTCGATTACTAACTAGTTGTAACTGAACATTGACAATGATTGATATTGGAATTACTTAGAATATATTAGTAACTGGTTATTTGTTAGTAATTAAGATATATATAAATTACTATAATTCAATTTAATCTATTTAATTAATTATGGATCACACATATACTAACTTTCTTAGTTGTCACGTAATACCTGCATTCACGGGTCTTAGTTATGATATCTCACTGTTAAGATCACTAGTCAACCATACTAGTGTTAGAAAACATTAAGGGTGTTGATTCTTAAAGTGTTTAATTTTGCATTGCTTCATTTTTGCACATTGTATTTTCAATTTTTCTGTTTTATTGATTCTCTTGTCATTGATTATCATCAGTGTTGCTGTTCATTTTCATTTTGAAATCATATGTTTCAAATTTTTTTTAGAAAACTTAGTTGAATTTTATTATCATCTTTTTTTTTATGGTTTTTTCATTTTCATTTTCAACTTCTTTTACTTCGAATATTACCACATCGTTCCAAAGTAGGTCGATGGTGGATGTGTGCTTTAATGCATACTATCATTTAGTTATATTGTTTTCGTTTAATATTCTTTTCTTAATATGATATAACTTTATGCATTTCATAAATCTTGTTGTAGTTTTGACTCACCTCTCTCGGGTACTAAGTTCAAAAAAAAATTAATAGAATTAATTTTTTTTAAGGGGAGGTAATAAGAGAGCTGTTACGTACATTTATTACCTAAGGGGGTAGTCTTCGGTCCTGCCAAATGTACGCACCAGTCTCAATATAGTTATATTATTTGTGCGGTCGAATGATTCGCGCACTGACGTGCACAAAGCAGTGTGAGTTGCTTTGGGACGCACGGGTAACCTAGTTGAGTGGATTATGACGTGATGTTTTGTATGGGGCAGTACGGACCATTGTGTTGTCCGTGGAATATTTCTTGTGTTGTGGCAAGTATGGTGGAAGCCATCCTTATTGCGATATTGGTCTTCAGGTCGAAGCCAATATGGAAAGTATTATGTAAGTTGTCGCCCCTCATATTTGTATGATTAGTGAGTGAAACGTGTAGTTTAAGGCTGCTCCTTGTATCAGTCTAGCGGGGATCCATCTTGTAATGTTATCCCTAGAATGGACCTACGGAGTTGATAGCCTCTGAGATCGATCGTAGAAGGAGGATTCCTACGACGGAAAGAAGTTAAGTTGATTGCAGTATTCATATGTGTAAACGCCTTTATTGTAATGCCAAAGTCGTGGCATGATTTTTGAGAGGTTAGTTAAAACCTAAAGATACTAACTCAGATACCTCTTCATATATGTACCAGTGAATATATATTGAGTATACGGTATATGGAACTATGTCTTGGATAGAAACAGTCTCTTATTGGACGAATGCGGGAGTTCGTGGTATGGGAGTACATGCTTAGTTGGATGACCTCAAGCAAGGTCAACGGACATTTTATCTAGCTTGAACATTACTGGATTCGTATTAATTGAATGTAAGGAACATGTTTGAAAGGATCCCACCACAGTACCAAACCATCATCATTCACCAGAGTATTCTTGTCATGCATTTATGTGATTGTCCTAGTCAATAACAGTGTATCGTAGCGTTGAACTTATGTCGTAAATAAACAATGTTAACTGTTCTACCAGCCTTCACAGTTTACTTCACTTCACGGCAGGCTTTGATTAACATGCCTGAAGTTTACATCGTTGTGTGTTGAACTTATTTGACAGTTGTGTGGATTCGCGTTTTATTATCAGCACGATAGAAAACCATCTATGGAAACTCAGAAGAAACGCTCTATCAGTAAATAACGCACTATCACTCGGTCTGGCCTTTTTTTGGGAAACTAGTCCCGCGGCTAGAGATCGTTTTCATCTGTCAGATGATCGTTATATATGTCGTCATCAGGGTCTCGTTATTCAATCTGAGTCGGAGCAACGCAGAGGGACCAGACGGCAAGTTTTGAATCGCCTTAATGAGCAGTTGTCTGGGTTACATGTTACCTAACCCTAAGATAGGATGAGTTTTTACGTGACTTTACCCAGCAATGCCTCGATGAAAATATACCCAAACAATAACGCCGGTAACTTTTTCGTCAAATTGCCACAGACTATAGACTTGACTTCGCGTTACGAGGTTGGCTTGGTTGAGATTCAATTTCCCAAAAGTTATTATAACGTGCTAGAGGATGACGTATGGATACATTACTTTCCCAACAAAGACGATGAGTCTATACTACTCACGTTGCCCGCCGGTCTATACACGTCACCCGACACGCTGATCGACGAGTTGAATCGTTTGCTTTTAGACACGGATGTGAATGAAAAAGCCCGAGTTAGATTCCATTTTAACAATAATAAGGCCACCTTGAATCTGTATGATCCGGAGGTTGAAGTTAGAATTAGCGAGACGTTGAGACACATGTTAGGCTTACCTTCCTCGCTCGCCACAGACATCGACCCAATACTACGAGGAGAGACTGAAGTACAAATGGATAGCGATATGAAAAATGTATACGTGTACTGCGACCTCGTAGCGGCGAGACCGGCTGGAGATGCCTCTGTCCCTTTGTTACGGATTGTCCCTATTTTGGACAGGACTACCGCTTCGTTTTTTAGGATTTACGACAAACCACACTACGTACCCCTGAGCCGTTTTTCGTTTGACGCCGTGGAAATCCTTTTAACTAATGACCAGGGTAAGACTATCCCATTCACTAGCGGAGCTTCGGTGTTGACGCTCCACTTACGAACTCACAGACGGTTTGATTTTGAATAGAAAAATGGTCAGACACGTACCCATACGACGAAACCCCAAAATGTATGAGGAGTTTTACTGCAACCAGGCTGGACACGGGATGCCAGTGTTTATCGGAGGCAGAAGTCAAAGAGGACATGGCTTGGGTAGTTTTTTTAGCGGGCTCGGTCGCATGGTTCTCTCGTGGTTAAAAACTGGAGGCAAAGCTTTACTCAGAGAGGGGGTTGGCACCGGTCTACAGGTCGCGAGTGACGCGTTAGCCGGCAGAAATATTGGCGAGTCCTTTCGTGAGCGAGCCAAAGAATCGGGTTAGCGTTTATTACAGGGAGCAGTTGACCACCTCACCACTAACCAATCGGGTAGCGGTCTTAGCAGAAAAAGAAAAACGAGAGCTGCCCCACCCGGCGAGCCGAAAAGAATAAAACGAAGTAACCGAGCTCGCCCTTCTCATTCTCACAAGAACAAGCGACGGTACTCTGATATATTTGAATGATGGCGCTTATTCACCCCAGCTCGTGCGAATGTCTTCACAGTGGTCTAGATTTGTTTAGCGTACCACCAACGCAGACAGCCGTAGAAGAGGGTCAATTTGTGGAGATACATCCGTTGGCCGCCTTAGCACCCGGATCCCCGGTGGAATTTGTAATATCGGGAAACGGTGAAGAATATTTAGATTTGTTCAATACTTTTCTGCACGTGCGCGCCAAAATCACGTTAGCTAATGGTAACACATTACCCGCTGATGCGGATGTGGCCCCGATCAACTATTACCTGCACAGTTTATTCTCCCAAGTCGACGTTTCCCTAAACGACACGCTGATTACACCCAGCGAGAACACCTACCCGTATAGAGCTTACCTGGAAGCCACGTTGAATTACGGGGAAGAAGCCAAACGAGGCCATATGACAGCGGCTCTGTTTTACAAAGACACACCAAACTTTATTACGGAAACAATTGGTGATAATAACAACGGACTAAGACTGCGTTGACATATAGCGGCTGGTTCTCAGGACATCGATATGATGGGTCGGTTACATTCAGATATCTTCGCTCAAGATCGCTACATGTTAAACGGTGTGACCGTTAAAGTAAAACTCACGCCGTCTAAAGATGCGTTCAACGTGCTGGGAAACGACCCCGCCGGTGGTTATAAATCTATTATAACTTATGCGGCCCTGGTTGTACGGGAAGCAAAATTAAACCCCGCCGTCAATCTAGCCCACGAGAAAGCCTTGTCGCGAGGTAATGCCAAGTACCCCTTGAAACGAGTTGTGCTAAAGACTTTCTCTATTCCTAGAGGTATGCTATCGCACATGCAGGATAATCTATTTCTCAGTCAAACACCTACCCGCCTCGTGATTGGCCTAGTCACTTCGACCGCTTTTAACGGGTCGTATACGTCTAATCCGTTCAATTTCGCTACTTTTGGTCTGACATATTTAAATGTCAGCGCGGACGGTAGAACAGTCAGTGGCAAGCCTTTGTCGATGGATTATGAGCACAACCAGTACGTGAGAGCCTTCTTCGGGACGAATCTAGCTATAGGACTGGTTGGTAAAGACGCCGGCAACGACCTTGAGTATAGACATTTTCAGAATGGATACGCCTTATACGCTTATGACCTCACCCCCAGTCTACTGGACGGTGACCAGTTTGAGATGGCAAAGTCGGGCCCTGTCTCAGTAGAACTTAAATTCTCCGAAGTCACACCCGAACCATTACAGGTCCTCGTCTACGCCGAGCAAGACTCGATCTTGGAGATCTCGAAATCGCGCCAAGTTTTGACAGACTACATCACTTAGACGATGAATATAGACGAGATACGGACCATCCTCCTGTCGAATATATTTGTTAAACGAACTGGGCTCGTTAAAGTTTTAGCTCGTGACCAATTACCTCTACGTATCGACCCGAGCCAGACGGCGGCTTTCGTCATCAACACTGACCCTAACTATCGCCCCGGTGACCACTGGGTCGCTCTATATTATAATGGACTTGCAAATTTTGAATATTTTGATTCTTTCGGACTACCGCCTAGACACCGGGACCTGGTTAATGTTATAGCCAGAAATTCTAATCTACCTTTTAACTACAACGCTAGACATTTACAAGATGTAGTTACCAATGTTTGTGGGCTCTACGCCATTTATTTCATCTTGATCAAAGCTCGCGGTGGTACTATGCAGCGCGTCCTACTGCCCTTTTCGGCTAGACAACACGCCAACGATCGATTAGTTTTTCGACTAATCAGACCCTGGTTAACGCGCAGCAAGTTTGGTCACATCGACAACGCGTCAACTATCGATTAGTTTTTCGACTAACTAAGTCCTGGCTAGCGCGCAGCATGTTTGGTCACATCGACAACGCGTCAACTATCGATTAGTTTTTCGACTAATCAAAACCTGTGTAACCCAAGGATGGACAAGATTCAATAACCAGATTAAACTGGTATTCCTGCATATAAATTGGAAGACCAAGACCCAGACACTCACGTTCATACTTTACTGACGAGGTGGTGTGATAACGACAGACACTTACACCTCACTTAAGATGACTTTCACTGTTGCCACCAACTGGGTCTACATCAAAAGAAGTGATGAAATGCTTGTACCGTTGGAGAGCGGGCTAAAGGCCGCGTCTGTAAGTGTTTACCGAGGCCAACCTTTACTACACGTGCGAAGATACTTTGGTGAATCATATCTAAAGTTTCCTACCAAAACCGGTATAACGTTAACTCGCCCTGAGTTTGAACATTTGTTGGCTTTACAAGGTGACATCCTCGCCGAATTTGACCGACTACAGTCACCAAAGACAGATACCTATCCTACTACCTGCCCCAGTAACACGTTTGACCACTACATCAACTCCAGTTGTTACCAACCATTATCCCCAGAACTGAGTTGGTTTCCTAACACCAACCCTTGTACGTCAGCTCCCACCACAGACAACCACCTGGCCGATGTCTCTAATCTACCACCGAAGAAGAAGAAACCTACCAAGCGACTGAGACTAGTGCTTTAGCTTGACATTTCGTCTTATTTTAAAAGAATTAAATATATTTGTTACATTTAAGAAAAATCTTTGTTATCTATGTCTATATCGTCTAACTGTTGTCATATATATTGTAATATTGTCTAACTGTTGTCTAAATGTTGTAATATATGTATAACTATTTTGTATAAACAACAACACACCCGCCATTATTGAACTTATATATTACTATATAACAAGACCTCTCCTCCTCCCACACCGCGCCACCACATTTTCCTTATATAAAAAGTCACGCGCCACCACCTTTTCCTTATATAAAAGCCACGCACCACCACAGCGCGCCACCACATTTTCCTTATATAAAAGTCACGCGCCACCACAGCACGCCACCACAATAAGCCTCGTTTTGCGCCTACCCTGCTACTATTGCCTCCATTGCAATGCAGTAGTGGTCCAACAGTGGCCAAAACTCGAATATCTAATGTGGGCTTCAAATGTGTCTACCTTCGCACAAGATTACTCTTGGCAGATTTGTAAATAGAAGGGTAATGACGCTTTTATCTCAATGTAGTGTTCACAAGATATTCACATAAGCGAAAAGAATGCTGCATTGGCTGAGCACGTTAATTCTAGAATCGGCCGACAACTATTGTAAAGAATGAATTAAGCAATGATTAATCTTAGCTCGTTCAAGCCCTCACCTCTGATTTGCTCAGTGGAATTCTTGTTATTCTGGTATAGCTTAGTTTAGAGTAGTAAATTGACTGAGACAAACATGCAGTGCAGTTAAAATGATTAAATCGAAGTTAATAAATGTGTAAAATTACAAATAACAAAATTTAACAATCACTTGAGTTGAACAGTTTGAAAATAATTGAACAGTTTAAAAGAAAGGGTTCCTCCTTATTGATAAGAGGTTCTATGGAAAAAGTTCATTTTGGCAACTTATATATTGCACTTAGCTGCCAGTGGTTGTTTCTGCTCTCGCTGGGTTGGTTCTTTTTTACATTGCTCACGCTCGTTGCTGGTCAAGGTTGTAAGGTGCAGTTCGTTCCCAGTAGTGTCAGGGAGAGTCTATAAAGTTGGTCCCTCGTTTTAAAGCTTAAGCCACTGTTCCCTTCTTGTTCCAGAGATAGTACCCTTCAACTGGTAACGCCACCAACTATGATAAAAGAATAGATACGAAATGCTCTCCTAAGTATTACGTTTCCCGACACAGTGATGTGTCCCCTATTCCTATTCCACCATCCCATTTATCTCAGAATTTACCTTCGATGAGTATTAACTTTTAATCCCTCGAGAGAAAACTTTCTTTACATTTAAATTGAATGGCTTTATCGTTATTTTACATTTAAATAAAAAGGTTAATAGTACAGGTAGAATATGTTTACATTTACACTGATTGAAAAGTGTTCACAATATAAATTGAATATGTTTTCATTTATGTTTACACTGATTTGAAAAGTTCGAAATTTCCATTAATTTTAACGTGAATATGTTAACATCGACATTTACACTGGTTTGAAACTCTAAGTATTATAATTAAAATGTACCTCGTATATCATTTCTTTCATCTTTCCCTCCCTTCTCCATGTGGAACTTGGGACTACTTTATGCTTTTAGTTCTTTGTAAGATTAACTAGCAACAAAGCAGTCGCCAGCCCATGCTGCGGTGGTTATTAAATTCTCATTCTATGCGCTGAGGTTGCCAGCCTCAAATGACTGGGACATCCACTAGCGATTTTCACATATTAATATTCACATGGTAATATATACATATTAGTTCACATGCTAGTAATTAAAATATAGAATGTAAAATGACAACTTACGCCAATCCTGGCTCACAGACTTTTTGCTCAGATGAATGAAGTTAAGGCACTAGCTGATGGTTGTGGGGGGCGGGCGATTTCAGAATATTCTTGACATGGAAAATTGTTTTAACATAATGTAGGGGTCAAGTCTCCCATATATGGCATGAAAACATCCGATCCCTGGCAGGCGGACTAACCAACACATCTGCAAACCCACACAACAATGTGTTTCAGATGTAACAAATTATTACTATCTAAAGTAATCTTGTCATAACAAGTCGGACAAGAAGCGATTAGGTCATCGTTGTCTGTCCAAAATGTGTCACCCAGACAAGTAATCTCTTGTCTATCGCGTACCCTGGCCTTATCAGCAATTATCAAATATGCTGGTGATTTCCGTGTTAATCGGTAGCGGCCAAGGTTGGGTATGCGAGAATATGCCTGTCGTTAATATTATCTCTGCCGCTCCTTGCAAAGTTTTAGGGAAGGGACGGGTAACAACAACTTGATGACTTATCTCTGAGAGGAGTGAAAGAATGTAGATACAAAATATCTGCTCCAGGGCAGACAAAAAAAGAGGGTGCGTCTCGGAAAAATCGCAATAAAATCAGTACAAAAATGTAACTGATTACTGCCGTAGTGAAAGAGAGACCGGAAAGAGGTTGCCCCAAAATCCATCTTGTGACAGTTGTGAACAGAGGTCATATGGCTAAAGTTATAATAGTTTAATTTGTTTTTTGTGTATAGAGGTCATATTACCAAAGTCATCACAGTTAAAATCTGTGTTGTGTATAAAGTTCATATTACTAACGTAATCACAGTTCACATCTTTGTTGTATACAGAGGTCATATGACTAAAGTCATCAGAGTTCAAATCGTTGTTGTATACAGAGGTTATATGACTAAAGTCATCAGAGTTCAAATCTTTGTTGTATACAGAGGTCATATGACTAAAGTCATCACAGTTCAAATCTTTGTGGTATACACAGGTCATTTGACTAAAGTCATCGCAGTTCAAATACTTGTTGTGACAGAGTTCATGACTAAAGTCATCACATTTCAAATCCTTGTTGTGAACAGAGTTGAAATGACTAAAGTCATCACAGTTAAAATCTTTATTCTGAACAGAGGTCACGTGACTAAAGTCATTACAGTTCAAATCTTTGTTGTGAACAGAGGTCATATGACTAGTCATCACAGTTCAAATCTTTGTTGTGTATAAAGGTCATATTACTAACGTAATCACAGTTCACATCTTTGTTGTATATAGAGGTCATATGACTAAAATCATCAGAGTTAAAATCTTGGTTGTGAACAGAGATCATATGACTAAAGCCATAAGTTTAGAATAATTTTGTGTACAGAAGGAATATATTTTTTAAAGAACAAATGTCCCGTTCAACCCTTGATGGGTTATAACAGTTTAGATCCTTGTGTACAGAGGTAATCCGACTAGTCACAACAGTTGAGATTTGTGCGGCGTACAAAAGTAAAATAGCTGCAGTCATCACGGTTGATATTTTTGTTATGTACAGTGATATTATCGCTGGTAAGTTAGAGGGGCCCGAAAGGGAACCCACGAAAATATACTGTGCTATACCAGGCATGTCATCGAAAAAAAAAAGAAAAAAAAAGGTAAAGGATCCCGTTACACGCCCATTGAGGCATATTGGGAATATGGTGTTAGGTCCATATTTTCTTGACCATCGGCATACTAGGGGTGATGTGGTCAGCATCACGCCGGCCGCCTTAACCTTCCCAGAGTTTCTCTGGTACCCAATTGGGGCTGGGTCGACCCAGGAGCCGTTTGCGGTCTAAAAATATCCCACCTCATCTGGGGATCGAACCATAGACCACTGAGCTAGGAAAGCAGTGCACTAACCATTATGCTACCGCGGCTCCCTAAGAAGGTGACTATAAAAACATTAAAAGTCAAACAAAAAATAATAATAAAATACAATCAACAGCATGAATATATAATCAAAAGCAAGTAAGCTGAGAAAGCTAAATGGAGTCTGGGGGGGGGGGGGGGGGGGGGGCTGCCTCCTCATTTTCCTTCTAGGAAAATCTACTAAAATCGGGCACATGGAATTTTCAAATATTAAACACCCTTGTCAAAGATGGTCAAGGAAGATGAGGGGGACTGCAGTAAGATGTGGAGTATGGTGGATGGACATGAAGATAAATTAATCAAAAAAAAGGTAATTGGACTTCACACAAGTCAAAGATAACAGTCAACGTTGCAGCCACAAGGCCTTCGTCAGGGAAAGGAAAGACAGTGAGAGCTAAGTATTACACATACGAATATAAATCCAATGAAAAGAGACATGGGGGAAATAGAATTAGAACCGAACAGGATAGGTAGATCGAGACACAAGAAAATAGAGAAACGGTGCGGCAACAAAAAATTGTAGTCGAGGAAGATGAGGGGAAGTGCAGGAAGACGTGGTGTACGGTAGATGTATATGACCCAAAAAAAAAAAAAAAAAAAATAGAAATAAAAGGTGATTCGTCTCACTAGGGCAAAAGATAAAGATGGCTTGGGTTCTTCACAGTTCTCGTCCCCAACATTTAGAATTAAGAAGCCGTATATAAAAAGTAACTGATAATATTACTGCTCCCACAGGCATGTCGTACAAGGCCACTAATATGAGGTTGTACTGTGCATGGGGCTGGCAATCAATTCTTGGTGCAGACTTCCTGCAGGGAGACCAGCTGCCATGATAGCTCCATACTCCATAATGGGCGCAAAGGAAGATGATGATGATAGGTAAGAGGTAAAGGATCCCATTGCACGCCCATTGAGGCATATTAGGAATATAGTGTTAGACCCATGTTTTTTTGATCATCGGCACACTAGGGGTGATATGGTCAGTATCAAGCCGGCTGCCTTAACCTTTCCAGAGTTGCTCTGGTACCCAATTTATTTAGGCTGGGTCGACCCCGTAGCCGTTTGCGGTCTAATAAAATCCCACCTCAACTGGGGATTGAACCATGGACCACCGAGCTTGGAAGCCAGTGCACTAACTACTGCGCTACCGCAGCTCGATGATGATACTGAGGACAATTAATGATCGCCTGTTAGAAAAAGAAACTGCTATAGATGAATCAACAAAGCTAAGACTGCTGCAATTAAACATCAAATGTAAGGCTAGCAGGGATGGATGTATTAGAAGATGTATCCATCGTGTATACAACCAGCGTGCAACAGGAACAGTTAGCATTCATACCCTTCGACCTTTGCTGAGGGATATTGAGCACCTATGGGTTTGCCCGGAGTGCAATTATATCGATTCTGGATAACAATAACGATGATGATGTACTGCCTGAAGACTAAGTACAACTGGAATACTAGTTTACAGTACAGGTGTATGATGATGTAGACAAACTATGTTCATTCATCTTTGTTTATTCATTTTTATGTCAAATCACAGGCAGCTCAAAGGGCAATGGTGCGGAGTAATAACCACAAACTGAAACTCACAGAGGCCATAATCTCATCATCAATTCATGTCTCCCTACTGCTGCAATTAATCATCATAATCACCAATCAATCAAGTCATCATAATCGCCAATCAATCAATCAAGTCATCATAATCACAAATCAATCAATCAAGTCATCATAATCACTATCAATCAATCAAAATAATCACCAATCAATCAAATCATCATAATCACCAATCAATCAATCAATCAAATCATCATAATCACCAATCAAATCATCATAATCACCAATCAAATCATCACAATCATCAATTAAGTCATCATAATCACTAATCAATCAAGTCATCATAATCACCAATCAATCAAATCATCATAATCACCAATCAATCAAATCATCATAATCACCAATCAAATCATCATAATCACCAATCAACCAAATTATCATAATCACCAATCAATCAAATCATAATCACCAATCAATCAATCAAGCCATCATAATCACCAATCAATTCATCTCAAGTCATCATAATCACCACTCAATCAAGTCATAATAATCACCAATTAATCAAATCATCATAATCACCAATCAATCAAATCATCATAATCTGGTACCAATCAATCACTCATCATAATCACCAATCAGATCATCATAATCACCAATCAAGTCATCATAATCATCAATTAAGTCATCATAATCCCCAATCAATCAAGTCATCATAATCACCAATCAATCAAATCATCATAATCACCAATCAAGTCATCATAACCACCAATCAATCAAGTCATCATAATCACCAATCAATCAAATCATCATAATCACCAATCAATCAAATCATCATAATCACCAATCAATCAATCCATCATAATCACCAATCAATCAAGTCATCATAATCACCAATCAAATCATCATAATCACCAATCAATCAAATCATCATAATCAATCAATCAAATCATCATAATCACCAATCAATCAAATCAACATAATCACCAATCAAGTCATCATAATCATCAATCAAGTCATCATAATAACCAATCAATCAAGTCATCATAATCACCAATCAATCAAGTCATCATAATCACCAATCAATCAAATCATCATAATCACCAATCAATCAATAAAGTCATCATAATCACCAATCATCAAATCATCATAATCACCAATCAATCAATCAAATCTTCATAATCACCATCATAATCAATCAAATCATCATGATCACCAACCAATCAAGTCATCATAATCACCAATCAATCAATCAAATCATCATAATCACCAATCAAGTCATCATAATCATCAATCAAGTCATCATAATCACCAATCAATCAAGTCATCATAATCACCAATCAATCAAATCATCATAATCACCAATCAAGTCATCATAATCACCAATCAATCATTCAATCAAATCATCATAATCACCAATCAGTCAATCAAATCATCATTATCACCAATCAATCTTTCATCATAATCACCAATCAATCAATCAAATCAACATAATCACCAATCAATCAATCAAGTCATCATAATCATCAATCAAGTCATCATAATCACCAATCAATCAAGTCATCATAATCACCAATCAATCAAATCATCATAATCACCAATCAATCAATAAAGTCATCATAATCACCAATCAATCAAATCATCATAATCACCAATCAATCAATCAAATCTTCATAATCACCATCATAATCAATCAAATCATCATGATCACCAATCAATCAAGTCATCATAATCACCAATCACTCAATCAAATCATTATAATCACCAATCAAGTCATCATAATCATCAATCAAGTCATCATAATCACCAATCAATCAAGTCATCATAATAACCAATCAATCAAATCATCATAATCACCAATCAAGTCATCATAATCACCAATCAATCATTCAATCAAATCATCATAATCACCAATCAGTCAATCAAATCATCATTATCACAAATCAATCTTTCATCATAATCACCAATCAATCAGTGAAATCATCATAATCACCAATCAATCAATTAATTTATCATAATCACCAATCAGTCAAATCATCATAATCACCAATCAATCAATCAAATCATCATAATCACCAATCAATCAACATAATCACCAATCAAATCATCATAATCAATCAGATCATCATAATCACCAATCAAATCATCATAATCACAATCAATCAATCAAATCCCCAATCAATCAAGTCATCATAATCACCAATCAGTCAAATCATCATAATCACCAATCAATTAATCAAATCATCATAATCACCAATCAATCAGTCAACATAATCACCAATCAAATCATCATAATCACAATCAATCAAATCATAATAATCACCAATCAAATCATCATAATCACCAATCAAATCATCATAATCACCAATCAATCAATCAAATCATCATAATCACCAATGATATCATCATAATCACCAATCAAATCATCATAATTGCCAATCAAATCATCATAATCACAATCAATCAAATCACCAATCAATCAAATCACCAATCAATCAAATAATCATAATCACCAATCAAATCATCATAATCACCAATCAATCAAACAAATCATCATAATCACCAATCAAATCATCATAATCACCAATCAATCAAATCATCATAATCACAAATCAAATCATCATAATCACCAATCAATCAATCATCATTTCCATTTTGCTCCTTATGGAGCATGGAGCCATCACTGCAGTTCCATCCCCTTGTTAGAAGTTCATCCCCCTGTTAGAAGCCTGAGCCAATGAATTCAAACATTTTTACAGCAGTGGATTCTGTAGCAATTTGTCTTACATGATTATATCACCAGCCCCATGCACAACCTTGCAGTAGTCATCTCTTACAGCACCAGCAATTATTACTTGTCATTCCTATTGTGAACGGTATCTTGGGATTTGTTAAAGAAAAGTGAGTGCAGAAAAATGGTTTGAGAAAGTTGATTTTTTTTTTCTAACCAGCGGCACTGGAGCTTTCCAGCCCTTTTGGCCCAATGACATGTCATTGCGAGGCTGGGGAGACAGTGGACTTTCCTTCCAATCCTGTCAGGAGCTTCGCTCCTTCCCATCCACAGAGGGGTTTATCTGCAGGAACCGTTCAGGTTATTCAGTCAAATTCCCGGTCGATGACACTCCTACAAATGCCAGTGCCCGGGCTTGAACCTTGAAAACCTGGTCGCTAGCGCAACGTCTTAACCATTACAAGAAAGTTGATTAGAGTTGTTAAGAGACTATTCGTCTTTGTTAAAGGGAAGTGATATGAGCGGAGGAGAGTTTTGGGGAAGGGAGATAACTCCGTGGATCCTTTTTGGGGAGATGTAATTTAATGTTTTAGAGTTAAGCATATCATGTGAGTTCGAAATTATGGTGGGACTGATTTAAATTAGCATATGTTTTAGTAATAAAATTAAAAGAAGATTGTATGGTTTTGAGAGTACTCAGCAAAGGGAGATAACTGTAAATTACGTCCCTTGTAAGG
Source organism: Oreohelix idahoensis (assembly GCA_024509875.1). NCBI lineage: Eukaryota > Metazoa > Mollusca > Gastropoda > Stylommatophora > Oreohelicidae > Oreohelix > Oreohelix idahoensis. Next base: position 135,631 of record JAMPIV010007207.1, read on the forward strand.
TTTTGGTGAGCGAGCAAAAATAAACATGCACTAGAAAATTGCGAGGGTGAACACATAAAGGAGAATGGGAAAAAAAAGATAAAATCGAGGAGTCGATTAAAGAGTCTGATTTTGAACGCGCTTAGCGTAGGAGAGCAAGTTGCTATGTATTAAGATTTGTGAGTGGCGAGCGATGTTTTGATGGTTCATGACTCTGGCGAACAAGCCACTGAAAGTGGTTGGTTGCTGTGGTCACAGTCTGATATCAAATGGTCTTACCGAACCTACAAGATGCTCAAACGCCACTTTTAAATAGAGGATAGATGAAGACAAGAAAGACTATGTCGCCAGTCCATGATTTATGTTAACAAGTGGTCAAGATTTACAAGACGAACAGGTATGTTGTACAAGATGCAGAGAAGATAGACAGTAGCTAGGGGCAGTGTGGAACAATGACTATTTGATATAAATAAACAGCCCTGGTAGTTAGACCAGTTTATATAGTAAAATACCTCAAACTAGTTCCACCAGACCTACGTGCCTGTTGCTGTCATTTTTGACGGTTTCATAAGACGTAAATCTATTTAATACTTTTGACGATCGAAGGTAGAGAACTGTATGTTAACTCCCTGGGACAGGTTGATTTGGGGTTATCTTCCCTGTGTTTATTCTTTGTGGTTGATCTGTCTTAAGATGGGGTTAACTGTTCTCAAATCTGTTCTGTCTACGCATGCGCTAGTTTTTAGCGCGAACCGAGAAGACTTCCGTCTGGGAGTGATGAGCTGTTTTCTGACCGGACAAGATGTCCGTTGTTCTTCTCTGCATTAACTGGGGGAAAGAGAGTCTTCAGTATAACTGTGATCTTAGTGATTCTCCCCAGAGTTATTCTGTTCGTCTAGAATGACGACAGTGGTTATTTGTGTATTTCTCGGATTCTGTCCAAGGTAAAATAAACTTTATTATTATGCCAAGATTGCAGAACATTTAGTATGAACCTGTGAGTAGCGCTCACAGTTCTTGAGATCCAGAGTCCATTATGTGTGCTTGACATAGCTAACTAAGTCTATTCGTCGAATTACTTTACAGAAGCACAATGAACGTATATTTATATGAAACCCGCATTATGGCGGTATGTTTCGGCACGGAAGATAATGCCTGCCTTTGAAAATACACAGTTGTTCATCAATCATTATGAAGCCCGACATTACGGCCTATATCTTTGAGCAGAAGAAGTGTCTGGCGGGAGAAGCCAGATGAAGTCGTGACTTTATCAACAAGTTCACAGACTTCGATATTAAGCAACTATATTTGTCACAAGACTACCTGACGCGTTTAGTCAGGGGCTCTGAGCTACAGTATGAAAATATATATTATCAAGCCAACGTTACCAGCATCATACATACGAGCTATTCAGGATTGATTATGCTCGATGGTTATATGCATTACTACACATGAAATGTCCATGTTCCTTGTTCTACTGACTGTGTTGTCCGTCAACGTACTATTGCTGTAATAAATGTTGAAGAGAAAGTCATCTGCATTAACCACATCTATGACTTCTACGTGTGATGGAGTGAGTTTGTGTGTCCCTAAATAACAGCCTATACACACGCCATTACTCACTACAACATCTTATCATTTGTTCTACACACCTGAGACAACATGTATGCTGTTTGTGTGTGTGACTGCACTTCATCCTGGCAGTGCCTCACGCTGGTGATCTAGATTCACGTCCACGTTACACTGTCCTGGTGATCAACGACACGCCTACTGAGCGACACTTCAACACGGTACATATACCAGAATTCACACGAGCAAACAGACTTTAACATCTGGTAATAAACAGTCGGCAAAACAGAGTGTTACATCAGGTGCCCAAATGATGGGGCTATACTAATCTGTTTCAACAACGCAACACTGACTGTTACATCTGACTGTTACATCTGGTGGACCAGATTCGTGGGTGTCTACATAACATTGTGGATTGACAGATACGCAGCGAACAGTGCTAAGCAGGTCAACACTTTATAATGCTTCATGGACCACAGCTACTTAGGAGCTTCATTTACGCTGTACGTTGAAGATAAACAACTTTCTACATTTTGACAGTCGTCAATGGACATATATTGTCAAGTCACGTTGTTTACGTTAAAGCTCAGGAGGTCAAACTGTTGTTTACATACTACACTTTGGAGACCACTACCTGTTGTCAAGTTACGGTGACCTTCAACGGTGGAGCATCTTCCATTGTTGTTTACAGTTGTACCGCATTGTACTGCATCTTTGCGGGTGTTTGAGGATTGTGCTTAAGATAAGTGGCCCGTTTGTGTAGTAAACTGTGCCTTTATTTTGTGTTCAACTGAGCCTTCCTCTACACACATTCTTTATTGTGTATTCACATATCACATGTTCTTTGTTTACATATTGTGTTAGTGTGTATGTTTCGCGGGTTGGTTGGGAAGGTGACTCCTTTAGAATATACCACGTGACAGAGGTTCTATTGAGAGCGTTTTCTGTAGGGACTGTGCATATTTTCCACAGCGGAAATTGCGAGCGACGTGTGTTGCTACTTCTCATTTTTTTCTTAGCTGTGACAAGATGTGTTAGTGTCGTTTTCGTTATTTTTTTTTCCATTCTTTGATTTTTGATTTGTTTTGTTTGTAATTGTCTGCTCTCTTCCTTCCTTTCATTTATTTCTATACACCTTTTTGTTTATAACAGTGTTGTCATTTGTTTTGATTTTTCGCAGTTATCATTGTAATTTTTTACATTAGATTTAGTTAAGCTTTATTTATCATTTGACTTCTGCGAACGTTTTCGGTTGTTCTATATTCTTGTTATTGTATTGTTATCGTACACATGTTTATCATACACAGTCGATATATATATATACTTGGTCATGAACTATTATTGTTAATATGATGCACTTTTCAGATAGAGGTTATTTATGATCATATTATTATAAGGAAACAAGGTGATTATACAAGTTCTTGATTAAAAGACTTGTCTCCCACGGAGATTGGGATAGATAAAGTGAAGTGAGTATACAAATCGAGTATTACAGACTTGTCTCCCATTGAGGTTGGGATAAGGTAATTTATTCAATTTTTCAGGTCTGATCTCATATTATTAGACAGAATGTCTACATTAGATGTCTTTATTGAGCAAGGGAAATCCCTTGGCAAAACTGGTGAGAAATTGGAAGAGTTTGCACTTGCTCAATATGCCAAGGCACAGAAGGCTGAAGAGAAAAGGATGCAAATGCAGTTGGACAGAGAAGCTGAAGATAGAAGAATACAGCAACAAAGAGAAGCTGAAGAGAGAAAACTTCAAGCTGCTGTGTGATGCTACACTGTAATTCTGACTTTTAACAGGCCCGATTCTGTGGTTCTATTTTGAATTTTCACCAGTTTTATTTTCTTCTGATCACGCGATTTTCCGTTGTTTACGGAAATCGCTATTTTCTGGCACGCTTTTCACCATTTTATTTCTTCTCATTTGAATATATATCGTGTTTGGTATTTTTTTTTTTGAGTAGATAAATTAAATGGGTTCGTTTATGATGGTAGGTTTATTTTATTCTAGCATCAGTTTTACTTTCTTCTGATTTTTCGCGATTCCCGTAGATTTCATTGTTTACGAAAATCGTCATTTTCGGGCACTCCTGTATGACGCGTCAGAAACACGCGGCCATCACGTAATGTGACGCAATTTTCGGACACGCGCAGCTTGGGATATGCGTGGGAGAGGAATTCGCGTGGGTGTTTTCTCTTGTATATAATGAGGGAGGAAACCGCGGGCAATTGTCTCTGAAGAAATAATTGCCTGGCCGTAGGACGTCGTAATTATCGTTCTCCACTGTGGGAAAAACCAGCGATAATCGGTATGTAACTATTTTATTCATCGTTTTACTTATTAGTGGGTTTTTTCAGAAATTCGCCCGTAGCTAAAGTTTAACTTTTCAGTTTTAAAATAAACGATAGTGCCATCCATTATCATTTTTTGAAGAACGACGTAAATGCAACAGTGTGCTTATTCTTTCTATGATTTTGGCAGTAGTTAGGAGTGTGTGAAGTTGTGAGAAACACGTGTGCTCCTAATGGTAGAATATTGGGAAACCCCCATTTATTCCTGTATATTTTCTAATGTAATTTTATTGGGAAATCCCTGGTGTGTTCGTTAATTTTTCTGAGCCTTAAAATGTGAGAAATATTGTCGGAGGATTCAGATTTATGTTGTAAGTGAATTATACTGCTTAGAGGAGTAAACTATTCCTATAGCGATATTTCATTTAAATTGGGGCTTAAGTAGGAAACCTCATGTGTAAATGTTAAAAAGGAGACCCCGGAATTTCGGACAAAAAGAAGTTCCCGAGTTGAAGATGTTGACACGTGGGTAGCCACGCGTCACAAATAGATAAGAGGCAGACAGGTCGGGAGGTTCTGTTTATTTACCTGGCAGATTTTAGTTGAGAGAGAGAGAGGAGGAGGGAGATTTAAGTGCCACGTGGAATAGAAATATTTTATGTATCGTTTTCAGAACGAGAGAAGGGGAGAAGAAGGAGAGAGATTTAAGTGCCATGTGGGTAATATTAATTTTTGTATTGTTGTACATGACGAGTGAGCCACGTGGGCAATATTATTTTATGTATTGTTGTAAATGACGAGTAAGGGAGTTATAAAGATTAATGGGTTAGAGATGCGTTATGTTGGAGTTGTATTCAATAGACGCATTTCCTTTTAATTTCAGCGAGTCACGGCGAAACAGTGGGGAGCATAATTTTGTCAAATAAAATTACCCACGGCAACAGGACCTATCTTAAGGGTCAGACCTATGGTCTCTGGCAGTGAAGTCCCTATGCTTCAGCTGGACCGTGGTTTATTTATCATACAGCCGAGAGCATCGCTATTATAGTCTCTAGCAACGGCAGGTGGCCGTGAGACTGGTTTCAATTGCGTACAGCCGGAAATCAAGGCTGTGTTTTGTTTTTTCCTCTAACTCTGGAGCGGGTTAAAAGAGGGAAGCTATTCAGCAGCAGAGAAGTTTTGTCGACAGTTCATCAAGTACCTCATGCATGACGCCAGAACTTCATCATCATCATCGCAGAATTCAGGAACAGGGGACAGGGTTACCATACCTAGGTCCTGAAAGTAACGAGAGAAGAGCGTAACGGAGACGCCGCATCATCAGTCGTCGAGTGTTAGAGAGACCCTGAGACCAAGAGAGAGAGAGAGATAAAGAGAGAGGAAAAGAGGGAGAAAATAGACAGGACCGGTAGGGTCTGTTCAGTATCCATTGAAGGATAGACACTGAGCCATTGTGTTACTCCAAGTCTATTATTGTAGCATTTCCAGTGGTGTCAGTTAGCGGCGCATATCGCCTAACAAGCGGAAAGCGGTGTAGACGGTTCGTTGAGGAAGAGTCAACAGGACTGAGACAGTAGCAATCTTAGTGGTATTAGAGAGTGGAGGCTAAAGTTGACAGCCCCACCAGATCAGAGTACTTTAAAGCACTAACCATTTTTATTGTTCCTCAGCAGGGTGACAGGAAGAGTGAATGTGATTGAGGTTTTTTTTTGAGGGTCTTACAATTTAATCGTTACTTGTTTTCAGGCCGTACAACAGTGCACGCTATCGACTGACTTGATGACGTATGATGCCATTTTTATGTTTTTCTTGTATGTAAATAAATATATACATATATTATTTACTGGATCAGCTTCTATTCTATACTATACCTACATGTGGTCTGTATAGTGGTGTCTGTGGTCGTGTTATACACCTTATCGCCTTGTATTTAAAGGAAGTCAGAGGAGGGTGAGATTATAGCCAGTTTGAAGTCACGAAGCGGCAAGGGCGAGTCAAAATCTGGTTCTATCCCTTGAGCAAATAGTCTTAGCTGTCCACAGGCATGTCATTTTCATCTGAATTCTATCTTCTCAGACTTTCTCATACTAGGGTCTTGCTTTCATTCAGGCAAACTCTATAAACTTAAAACCACTTCGTGACAAGTGGGCGGCAATCGTCCGGTAGATAATTCTGTTGAGATCAAGTCTGTGATCTACATTCATAGATTGTCTCTAGGAAGTTCTGAAAAATAGATTTTCTTTAACTATCCCCTAGACTGAGCTATTAGAACTGATCCAGTATAAGTTTTTCCACAGGTTACAGTCAGTTAGATTGGTGGAAATTTAGTAATTGATGGCATACCGACATATTTTTCTTTAACAGGAAGGTAATTTAGTTTTTGGTAGCTTGTTAAAAAAAAAAAATTTTCAGGTTATTGTTCAGACTTGACGCTAGTCTGAGTTCGGGTTTTTGGGACATCGGTTATAGGAGGAATACTTCCTATTACATAACAGGTAGTTCCTTCCTTTTGTTCTCCTTTCTGTCATTTTCTGTCAGTTGTGAACTTACCGCAGTTTACAGGTAAGATGGCGGATATGGCGAAGTTACGAGCTGCATGGCGTGAGGCAGCCCAGGACATGGGAATGGATAAAGAGGAGACGAAAGCCTACATGATCAGAGAAAATGATAGGCATAATCAACGGGAAATTGAGGAAAGGCAAAGGATAGCCGCCGCCGAAGCAGCGAAAGAGGAGAGGGCAGCTGCCACAGAAGCAGCAAAAGAAGAGAGGGCAGCCGCCGCAGAAGCAGCAAAAGAAGAGAGCGCAGCCGCCGCAGAGATGGAACTTAGGAAATTGGAAGCACAGGAGAGGGAGAAGGCAGCAGAAAGACAGCACGAACTTGCCCTGCGTTCTCTGGAACTGCAGTACCGAGCTTCGGAGGGCAGTTCAGCTAATGGCGATTCACCCGGAGCAGGAGCAGCAGACACCTCAGGAAACGGAGGGCCCCGGATGGCAGCCATGAGCTTCCCATTTGACTCGTTCCCTAACGGGAATGAAAAGATTGACGTGTTTTTGGAAAAATTTCAAAGAATGGCAAAGGCATACGGGTTGGATGAGAGTCTTTGGTGCCTAAAATTATCACAATCGCTCAAAGGTCATGCGTATGAAGTTTACAACAAGCTGCTCATAGATGACCAGAACAACTTTGAGGCACTGCGAAACGCTTTGTTGCAAAGGTTTTAGTGGACACCCCGGAAATGCCAAACCATGTTCAGGGAGAGCAGGCCGGAGAAGGGAGAGAGTTTCGCACAGTTTGCCGAGCGGGTGAGAAATTACCTTACCCGGTGGAGGGAACTGTCAGGACTGGCGAAAACTTTCGAAGGATTGGAGGAGTTATTTCTGTGTGAACAGGTAAAAGCAAACATGTCCCCCGACTTGAGGGGGTATCTGGCAGAGCAGGGTGCCCAGCAACTCGATCAGATTATTCTGTTTGCAGAAAGGTTCCAGACAGCACAGGCAGAAGTACTGGGCCAGAAAAGAAAACACCCAGACCTGCCAGCCCCAGACCACGGAGCTTCATCATCGCAGTCGGCTACTTCACCAGCTCATCAGCAACCAGGACCTTCTCGCAAGGAGCCTCATTCTGGTTATAACTTGCGCCCCCAGCCGCATAACAGAGCACAGCCAACACCATCTCAGGAATCCGCTAGGAACAGGGGAGATAATGAAAGGTATTGTCGAAATTGTAGAACCACTTCCCACTGGACATCCCGGTGCATGAACAAACCACCAGCTCATCATGCAGCTTGTTTAAGACCGGTGAGATGGACTAAAGGGAATAAATGGGAATCAGTCCAGGCAGAGAAGTTGTTCTCTAACAGTGGACCAGCCGTAGTGAATGGGACGGCCACTACGTGTTTGTTTGACAGCGGGCTTACTTACCCCAGTATCGTCGCTCGTCATTTGGTGAAACCAGGTCAGTGGACAGGAGAAATAGTTGAGATTGGTGGCATTTTGAGAAGAGGTATCTCACAGCGTCTGCCTGTAGCCAATATCGAGGTGAAATGCAAGTTTGTGTCTGGCACCATCAAGGCAGCTGTAATGGCACAGCCAGCACATGATTTCATCCTGGGAAGCCCATACTTAGTTTTGGGAAACCCCACCACACCGATCCTTGCTAATGCAAGGGGGCCTACTGCAGGCCAGAGAAGTGAAAGGGGAAAGCCCCAAATTCATGGAGCCCCACGGGAGCTCAAACATCCTTGTCTTGCGATGAGGAGGAGAGACGCCTCTAAAGACAGTGGAATGTTATTTACAGAGGCGTATTCGCCTGTCAGCCCTGTTCAGCCTAAAGGTCAAACAGTGGTGACGCCTCTAATTTCGGAAGTACCTTCTTTTTCGTCGGGAATTAGGCCCCCGATGGTATTAAACTCCTCAAGGGAGGGAAGTACTGACAAGAAGGAACATGTGCACGGTTCTTCAGTCAACCGCAAACGGTTACGCCCTGTTACGGTGATGTCTGGCCAAGCCAGTCAGACTGTTTCAAAACACTGGGAGGTCGCACCATCTGGTAATCATTATTTACCACGCGCCGCCAGGAAAATTCGTGGGCGAAGGAGACACATGAGAGGGAGGAGGAAGGGCGACCAGTCAAGTTGCAGTCGCCAGGAGGAAATCACCAGGCGTGACCCTCACGATCCAGGGCTTGCAAAGATTCTCAAGGATATGGAGATGGGCCTGTATAATAATGCAAATTATGACAGTGATTAGATCGGGATGTAGATCTAGATAAGGGCCAGTATGAAACCCAGAGATTTCAGTGATTTAGCACGGTTCCCGTACTTGAAAGGGGGGACTTATGTGATGCTACACTGTAATTCTGACTTTTAACAGGCCCGATTCTGTGGTTCTATTTTGAATTTTCACCAGTTTTATTTTCTTCTGATCACGCGATTTTCCGTTGTTTACGGAAATCGCTATTTTCTGGCACGCTTTTCACCATTTTATTTCTTCTCATTTGAATATATATCGTGTTTGGTATTTTTTTTGAGTAGATAAATTAAATGGGTTCGTTTATGATGGTAGGTTTATTTTATTCTAGCATCAGTTTTACTTTCTTCTGATTTTTCGCGATTCCCGTAGATTTCATTGTTTACGAAAATCGTAATTTTCGGGCACTCCTGTATGACGCGTCAGAAACACGCGGCCATCACGTAATGTGACGCAATTTTCGGACACGCGCATCTTGGGATATGCGTGGGAGAGGAATTCGCGTGGGTGTTTTCTCTTGTATATAATGAGGGAGGAAACCGCATGCAATTGTCTCTGAAGAAATAATTGCCTGGCCGTAGGACGTCGTAATTATCGTTCTCCACTGTGGGAAAAACCAGCGATAATCGGTATGTAACTATTTTATTCATCGTTTTACTTATTAGTGGGTTTTTCAGAAATTCGCCCGTAGGTAAAGTTTAACTTTTCAGTTTTAAAATAAACGATAGTGCCATCCATTATCATTTTTTGAAGAACAACGTAAATGCAACAGTGTGCTTATTCTTTCTATGATTTTGGCAGTAGTTAGGAGTGTGTGAAGTTGTGAGAAACACGTGTGCTCCTAATGGTAGAATATTGGAAAACCCCCATTTATTCCTGTATATTTTCTAATGTAATTTTATTGGGAAATCCCTGGTGTGTTCGTTAATTTTTCTGAGCCTTAAAATGTGAGAAATATTGTCGGAGGGTTCAGATTTATGTTGTAAGTGAATTATACTGCTTAGAGGAGTAAACTATTCCTATAGCGATATTTCATTTAAATTGGGGCTTAAGTAGGAAACCTCATGTGTAAATATTAAAAAGGAAACCCCGGAATTTCGGACAAAAAGAAGTTCCCGAGTTGAAAATGTTGACACGTGGGTAGCCACGCGTCACAAATAGATAAGAGGCAGACAGGTCGGGAGGTTCTGTTTATTTACCTGGCAGATTTTAGTTGAGAGAGAGAGAGGAGGAGGGAGATTTAAGTGCCACGTGGAATAGAAATATTTTATGTATCGTTTTCAGAACGAGAGAAGGGGAGAAGAAGGAGAGAGATTTAAGTGCCATGTGGGTAATATTAATTTTTGTATTGTTGTACATGACGAGTGAGCCACGTGGGCAATATTATTTTATGTATTGTTGTAAATGACGAGTAAGGGAGTTATAAAGATTAATGGGTTAGAGATGCGTTATGTTAGAGTTGTATTCAATAGACGCATTTCCTTTTAATTTCAGCGAGTCACGGCGAAACAGTGGGGAGCATAATTTTGTCAAATAAAATTACCCACGGCAACAGGACCTATCTTAAGGGTCAGACCTATGGTCTCTGGCAGTGAAGTCCCTATGCTTCAGCTGGACCGTGGTTTATTTATCATACAGCCGAGAGCATCGCTATTATAGTCTCTAGCAACGGCAGGTGGCCGTGAGACTGGTTTCAATTGCGTACAGCCGGAAATCAAGGCTGTGTTTTGTTTTTTCCTCTAACTCCGGAGCGGGTTAAAAGAGGGAAGCTATTCAGCAGCAGAGAAGTTTTGTCGACAGTTCATCAAGTACCTCATGCATGACGCCAGAACTTCATCATCATCATCGCAGAATTCAGGAACAGGGGACAGGGTTACCATACCTAGGTCCTGAAAGTAACGAGAGAAGAGCGTAACGGAGACGCCGCATCCTCAGTCGTCGAGTGTTACAGAGACCCTGAGACCAAGAGAGAGAGAGGAAAAGAGGGAGAAAATAGACAGGACCGGTAGGGTCTGTTCAGTATCCATTGAAGGATAGACACTGAGCCATTGTGTTACTCCAAGTCTATTATTGTAGCATTTCCAGTGGTGTCAGTTAGCAGCGCATATCGCCTAACAAGCGGAAAGCGGTGTAGACGGTTCGTTGAGGAAGAGTCAAAAGGACTGAGACAGTAGCAATCTTAGTGGTATTAGAGAGTAGAGGCTAAAGTTGACAGCCCCACCAGATCAGAGTACTTTAAAGCACTAACCATTTTTATTGTTCCTCAGCAGGGTGACAGGAAGAGTGAATGTGATTGAGGTTTTTTTTTGAGGGTCTTACAATTTAATCGTTACTTGTTTTCAGGCCGTGCAACAGTGCACGCTATCGACTGACTTGATGACGTATGCCATTTTTATGTTTTTCTTGTCTAAATAAATATATACATATATTATTTACTGGATCAGCTTCTATTCTATACTATACCTACATGTGGTCTGTATAGTGGTGTCTGTGGTCGTGTTATACACCTTATCGCCTTGTATTTAAAGGAAGTCAGAGGAGGGTGAGATTATAGCCAGTTTAAAGTCACGAAGCGGCAAGGGCGAGTCAAAATCTGGTTCTATCCCTTGAGCAAATAGTCTCAGCTGTCCACAGGCATGTCATTTTCATCTGAATTCTATCTTCTCAGACTTTCTCATACTAGGGTCTTGCTTTCATTCAGGCAAACTCTATAAACTTAAAACCACTTCGTGACATGCTGCTGAAGCTGAAAATAATCGACAGAGAAGCTGCTGCTGCTGCTGAAGAGAGGAAATTTCAAGCTGCTGCTGAAGAGAGAAAACTTCAAGCTGCTGCTGCTGCTGAAGAGAGGAAATTTCAAGCTGCTGCTGAGGAAAGGAAAGCACAAATGGAACATGAGGAAAAGCTATTAGCTTTGGAGTTGGAGAAATTAAAGGTGATGAATATGAGTGCTCCTCAATCAACTGCGGGTAAGATAAAGGAGAATACTTACAAGGTTAAATTACCTCCTTTCAACCCTCTAAAGGACGACATAACCTTCTACCTTGATAGATTTCAATTAACATGCGTAACGCATAAGGTAGATAAGGAACAATATGTCGGACAACTGATGGAGTTACTTTCAGGTGAACCATTAAGTACTGTAATGGCAGTAGAGGAAACTGATAGAACTAATTATGATGTTGTCAGGGCAACATTACTAAAAAGGTATCAATTAAAAGAAGAAGATTATCGTCTTCGTTTTAAGACAATGCTACCAGAAACTGGAGTAGAGTTTTCTGACTTTATTACTAAGATACGTCTTACATTCACACGTTGGATTGAGCTGTCTAAAACAGAAAAGACATATGAAGCCCTTATGGACTTATTACTTCGAGATAAAGTTATGTCATCTGTCAATGAGTCTTTCCTTGCTTTTATTCATGAGCGTAAACCTAAGGACATAAAAGACATGGAAGAATGCTGTTGCCAGTACGTCACTACACATCCCCATGCTACTGTTAGCAATGCTAAGATGAAAGAAGAATTGCCGGTTGCTTCTGCAGCACCATATGGCCCTAACTTTATAAATAAATTCCAAGGTGCTCAACACAACTTCAATAAGAAGAGCAATCGTAATTATGATCAAAATCAGGGTAACCCATCATATAATGGGTCTTCTTCAAAGAACTGGAGGCGATCAGATAGCCCTCGTTATTTCGGGTCCTATAATTATGGAAGTTTGCGGAGAGGTAGTCACTATAGACACTTTCAAGGCTATCCTTCGCGGGGGCATCGAAACCAAACAGGTAAACACTATAATCAATGGAGTAATGACAATAGTGATTATGGGACCTGGGATTCGAACCAGAGCGGTGGTCAAGGTAGATAACTATGATAATTTCAGAGGGAATAATAATCGTGGTAGATCTCAATACAAGAAAAAGAGATCATATCACCAGGGAAACGCTGTACAACAAGAGTCTCATGGTGCCAATAATCAAGTGAACGATAATAAAAATTATAATGCTGTCACTTGTGCTGCTTTTGACTTTGGGAGAGCATCTAAATGCACCCAATGCTCAACATTATTTGAACAGACCACTGTAACTACTTTAAGTTGTGGTCACCCTCTGCCCGCTCTCCCTGCTGCAATTGCGCATGACGGGAGAGGATCGCTTATCTTGCATAAAGGTCTCGTGGATAGTAACCCAGTCTCAGTGCTTTTTTATTCTGGGTGCACTACTATTGGGATTAAGCAATCGCTTATAGATCCTCGCTGTGCCATGGGAAAAATAGTTAAATGTGTAACATTTGGTGGCACAGTAGAAAATTACTCGACTGCTATTATTCACATTGCTACTCCTTTATTTACGGGAGATGTCCACGCGTGTCTTCTACCTAATCCTATTGCGGATCTTATAATCGGTCGTATTCACGGGGTAAAGGAATGCACCCCGCAGCAAATTGCCGCCTGGGAAGAACGGAATATGCAAACAGCTAATGCAGTGGTAACAAGAGCACAAGCTCTTATTCCTCAAACTTCATCTACTGGAGTTAATGAAGTAAGTAGCCAAGAGGATAACTTGGAGATTTCGCATGACTCGTTTGTGAAATTACAAGAAAAAGACCCGTCTTTAAAGAAATTCTTTCTTCTCGCTAAAAACGGTGATCCGAATTAGAATACGAATCGCAAATCATATATCACTATGAAGAATGGTATACTAGTGCGTATGGTACAACACTCAGACGCGACTATGCATTCTCAAATTCTCGTACCCAAAAGTATGAGAGCCTTAATTCTTCAACATGCACACGATTCTCAGTGTGCTGGACACATGGGTTTTTCCCGAACTAAGTCGAGAGTTCTGGGGTCTTTCTTTTGGCCATTTGTCAATAAAGACATACGAATTTATTGCCGGTCTTGCAAAATATGTCAAGAGGTGAAATCTAGAGGTCCACGGCATGCTGCGCCTATTCAGGCTGCAGACATTCCTATTCGGCCGTTTCAGAAAATGGCCATAGATATCATTGGCCCTTTTAAGACTAAATCGGCCAGGGGACATCAATTTATCCTTACATGCTTTGATATGTGCACGCGTTGGCCAGAGGCTATTCCTCTTAAGAGCATTTCCACTGCTGATATCGCAGACGCTCTTTGGCTTATATTTTTTCGTTTAGGTTTTCCTGGGGAAATATTGTCAGACCATGGCACACAATTGATATCAGAGACAATGTCGCAGGTAATGTCTACTCTGCACATTAAAAGATCTTTGAGTAGTATTTATCACCCAATGTCTAATGGGTTAGTTGGGCGTCTTAATAGAACACTCAAGAACTTACTGGGTAAGATAACTGAGGATCATCCTCAGGATTGGGACAGGGTCCTACCCGCGGCTCTCTTTGCCTATAGGGAGGTCCCCAATGAACATACAGGATTTTCTCCTTTTGAACTTGTCTTTGGCGCGCGACCGCGCGGTCCTATGTCTTTGCTGCATGATCTTATAACTGCTGATGATATCGACAATGACACACAATCTTCATATGAGTATGTCATTGCTCTCAGAAAAAAAATTATTGAAGCATGCAAGCTAGCAACTTCATCATCCGAATTTGCTAAGGAAAAGGCAAGACAATTTGCTAATAAGAAGAGACACCTACGACAACTTTGTCCTGGAGACAAAGCGTTTGTTTTACTCCCTTCCAGAGAGAACAGACTTCTTATTACATGGTAAGGTCCATATGCAATAGTCCCGAAGATTTTCGATGTCGACTATGTTGTCGATATTGATGGAAGGCATAAAACCTTCCATATAAATATGCTTACGAAATATCATGAGCGACCAGACTATTTGCAGCCTATTTTCCAGGCGATGGACGATTCTCCAGTCCAACAAGGTCATATCTAATCCCTGTCAGTTATACAGGATAAGGAAACTTCTTTTTCGGATGTCAATCTACCTCTTCCTGTGATTCCACTTACTTCTGCGGAATCATGGAGAAACGTTACTGTTTCTTCTAATTTGTCTTTTGAGGAACAGCGACAAATATCTTCTACGCTACAAGCATTTCAGGATGTCCTTACCGACATTCCTGGACACACAAATGTCATTGAGCATGACATTATACTTACTGATCATACTCCGATCAGAGTAAGACCATATCCTATTCCTATTCATTTCCAAGCACAAGTCGAGAAAGAATTGGATGAGATGATACAATTGAAGATAATTGAACCATCCACCTCAGCATACTCTTCGTCCATGGTTATTGTTCGAAAGAAAGACAATAACATACGCCTTTGCGTAGATTATTGCAAATTGAACCAAGTTCGATGCTGAACCTATGCCTTTATTAGAAGATCTACTTACTAGACTTTCTAACTCTCGATTCTTTACTAAACTTGACTTGTCAAAAGGCCATTGGCAAGTTCCATTAACTGAACATGCCAAACCTCTCACTGCTTTCTCAACACCTAGGGGTTTGTTTCAGTGGAATTTTATGCCTTTCGGGCTTATGAATGCCCCGGCTACTTTCGTACGCATGATGCGTCGAATTCTCTCATATCGTTCAGATATCATTGCATACTTAGACGACATCTGTCTTTTCAGTACTACTTGGGAAGATCACTATTTGGGTTTAAATGAATTACTGTCAACTCTACGCGAGCATAATTTGACTGCAAAACCCTCTAAAGCCTATGTTGGATTTAGTGAAATTTCTTTCCTGGGTCATCGAGTTGGTCATGGTCTTTTGAAGACAGAGGACCAAAACATTTCTAAGATATTAAATATCTCAGTGCCTAAAAGAAAAAAAACAAGTACGTAGTCTCTTGGGATTAATACAATTCTACGGAAGATTCATTAAGAATCTATCCTCTATCATGGCACCACTCTCAACACTATTGAGGAAAGGGTCTCCTAACATGGTGCGCTGATCTCAGGAATGTCAAGCTTCATTGGATCAGATTAAGAATTTGTTCTCATCCCCACCTATCTTAAGGCTACCACAGGGATCGGAGCGGCACTAATGCAAGAGTATTCAGGAACTCTGCATTCTGTAATGTATATTTCTAGGAAACTGAATGCGGCAGAAAGGAATTACTCGGTTTTAGACCGTGAATTGTTTGCTTGGTTTGGTCAATCCTTAAGTTACAAAGATTCCTTCTTGGTGCGCATTTCATAGTGGAAACAGACCAAAAAGCTCTTACGGCTATTCAGTGTAAGAATTTGAAGAGCTCGAGATCTATTCGATATGCTATTGATCTTCAACCTTTACATTTCACGGTGCGAGCTATCCGTGGTCTGGATAATGTGATGGCAGACATACTGTTTAGATGCCCACATGAGTCCACTTAAGTCTTGTGTCCCAGATTTTCCTGATACACTATTAGACATATGTCTCTTCACTATAAAAATATATATTAACACATTTGCTGTCACCTTAGAGTGGTAAATTACTTGTTTGCTTTCTCTATTACCATCTTTAGTGTAATGGAGAAGGTTGAGTTGACATAACATAAAGGTAGAAAAAATTAATGCGGCCACATTTAACAATTAAACATGTATTTGTTATTATAGCATCTTGCTAATTGTGTCATTTGTATTGTTCTCAGTGCAAACTAGTACCAGGTACGGAGTGCTTTTGAGAACCTTGATGTTGCGATATGTCTTCCTTACATACTACGTGGATGCTGCTTTCATGATCTGCGAGATACAGAAATGATTTATTCTATGTGGATGCCATCTTCTATTTGTTAGATTATACACTTGTATTGTCATATGTATATAGAATGACTTTACAAATTTTGATTATGTCCATCCATTAGTTGAGAGTCATTATATAACATGAAACTTCAATAGATTTATATGTTTATATGACTTTTCCATATACGTTATCATTCGCATTACTATAACATTGCATTTTTTGATATGCATCGCCAGCAACTGATGTTTATTTCATGGTACCTCCCGGATATATTTTACTTGGAGAAAATATTTTCTCTTATTTTGTGAGGTGAATTTTTGTTCTCACTAGACGCGCTATTGTGCGTTGATTGGGTCTGACATTATGTCGTTATATTTATATTGATCCTTTCATCGGTGCATCATTCATGCGTTATGAGCTTGTTGCATCTCGCTCATTGATGTATTTCCAACAAACAAAAAAAGTTTCATTTTTTTTTAATCCAGAGGGTGTGGTAGTCTGTTGCTGTCATTTTTGACGGTTTCATAAGACGTAAATCTATTTAATACTTTTGACGATCGAAGGTAGAGAACTGTATGTTAACTCCCTGGGACAGGTTGATTTGGGGTTATCTTCCCTGCGTTTATTCTTTGTGGTTGATCTGTCTTAAGATGGGGTTAACTGTTCTCAAATCTGTTCTGTCTACGCATGCGCTAGTTTTTAGCGCGAACCGAGAAGACTTCCGTCTGGGAGTGATGAGCTGTTTTCTGACCGGACAAGATGTCCGTTGTTCTTCTCTGCATTAACTGGAGGAAAGAGAGTCTTCAGTATAACTGTGATCTTAGTGATTCTCCCCAGAGTTATTCTGTTCGTCTAGAATGACGACAGTGTGTATTTCTCGGATTCTGTCCAAGGTAAAATAAACTTTATTATTATGCCAAGATTGCAGAACATTTAGTATGAACCTGTGAGTAGCGCTCACAGTTCTTGAGATCCAGAGTCCATTATGTGTGCTTGACATAGCTAACTAAGTCTATTCGTCGAATTACTTTACAGAAGCACAATGAACGTATATTTATATGAAACCCGCATTATGGCGGTATGTTTCGGCACGGAAGATAATGCCTGCCTTTGAAAATACACAGTTGTTCATCAATCATTATGAGGCCCGACATTACGGCCTATATCTTTGAGCAGAAGAAGAAGTGTCTGGCGGGAGAAGCCAGATGAAGTCTTGACTTTATCAACAAGTTCACAGACTTCGATATTAAGCAACTATATTTGTCACAAGACTACCTGACGTGTTTAGTCAGGGGCTCTGAGCTACAGTATGAAAATATATATTATCAAGCCAACGTTACTAGCATCATACATTCGAACTATGCAGGATTGATTATGCTCGATGGTTATATGCATTACTACACATGAAATGTCCATGTTCCTTGTTCTACTGACTGTGTTGTCCGTCAACGTACTATTGCTGTAATAAATGTTGAAGAGAAAGTCATCTGCATTAACCACATCTATGACTTCTACGTGTGATGGAGTGAGTTTGTGTGTCCCTAAATAAGAGCCTATACGACTTCGTGTTCTCGATCTGCTGTATACACACGCCATTACTCACTACAACATCTTATCATTTGTTCTACACACCTAAGAAAACATGTATGCTGTTTGTGTGTGTGACTGCACTACATCCTGGCAGTGCCTCACGCTGGTGACCTAGATTCACGTCCATGTTACACTGTCCTGGTGATCAACGACACGCCTACTCAGCGACACTTCAACGCGGTACATATACCAGAATTCACAAGAGCAAACAGACTTTAACATCTGGTAATAAACAGTCGGCAAAACAGAGTGTTACATCAGGTGCCCAGTTGATGGGGCTATACTAATCTGTTTCAACAACGCAACACTGACTGTTACATCTGACTGTTACAGTGCCTCATCATGAGTTGAAAAGAACCAGAAAACATAAATTCTTAGTCGAGCTAGTAAATCAGCATCAGTCTATATATACTGAAGCACATTAAAAACGCACCACCTGTATAATCCAGGAACAGAGTGTGAAATGTAAATATAAGTGTTTACAAGTTTACATATTTAGAATCTTTATTCATTTTCCTATGAATCCATGCTGGTCATTAATTTGTACATTTGATTGATATGAAATTTGTTGCATTCTGTGCAGGCAAGGGAGAAAACCAAAAATGCAACCAATAAAAAAATTCATTCACACTATCCTCAGTATCTGGTATGTCCACCGTGTGCTTGCAGACAAGCTTGGCAGCGGCTCCACATAGAACGCACAAGTCTCTGAAGGAAATTCCGGGGAATCAAGTCCCATTCACGCGTAAGAGCAGCTTCGAGCTGTTGCAGATTAGCTGGAGAACCTTGCCTGTAGACTCTGCGTCCAAGCTCGTCCCACAGATGTTCTATAGGGGACATGTCTGGTGATAGGGCAGGCCAATCAATCGTCACAATGTTCTGCTGCTGTAGATATTGCTGCGTAATGCATGCGGTGTGCGCACGTGCGTTATCCTGCTGGAGAAGCTGCAAGTCTGGATAATTTGTGAACGCAGGAGCAACCAATGCATCCAGAACCTCATCTCAATATGTCACAGCATTAACATTTCCACGGAAGACGTGAAGAGGCAAGCGATGGTGAAAACTGAATCCTCCCCAAATGTGAATACTGCCACCTCCAAATTGGTTGTGCTGACGAACACAGCAATCTGCAAAGCGCTCTTCACACCGTCGCCAAATCCGCATACGTCCATCAGCAAAGGATATGTTGAATCTGCTCTTGTCTGTGAATAGGACAGCATTCCACTGCAGTCTAGTCCATCTGACATGTTGCTCTGCCCATCGCAGACGCTGCTGACGATGTCTGCGAGTCAAGTTTGGCCCAACATAAGGTCGTCTTGCAGTAAGGCCTGTATCTCTGAGTCGTTGTGTGACTGTCATTCGAGAGACTTGCCCACGTCTACCCACTATTGCTGTTTGATTTGCTGGGAGAGAACGATTCCTTAGGTGACTCAGCACAATATGACGATCTTGCGCAGGGGTAGTAACTCGTGGTTGGCCACTCCGAAGTCTATCCCGGGCACTGCCAGTGGTTCTGTAACGTTCATTGAGACGTACAATAGTGATGTGATGGCAATTCATCCTTCTGGCAATGGCCTGCGAGCTCATTCCGGTCTCCAACATACCAATGGCTCGTTGGCGGTCGTTTTCAGATAGTCGTGGCATTTCAAGCACATGTACTGGGTGTTTTGTCTCAACGGCCTTTTTATACCGAGTATACTGCCACAACGCGTACACATTTTCAGGGTCATAGCTGTTAGGAATCGTGTTGCACATGTAACTTTCATTGTTTTCATGTAGTCTGTACACAAACCCGTGGGTTGAATCATGCACTTTCCATTCCAGCAGCCATTCGCTCTCTACCTCATGACAAACACGGGGAAAACCCATTCCCACCCTTTTTTTTTCCCCAGCTTCTCGGCATCAGTATATATAATAGTGGTGCGTCTTTAATGTGCTTCAGTATATATATATATAAACAAATTGATAGAGCGAGAAGAGACTTATTACAAAGTTTGCTAATGAGAAGTTTGTTATTTTGGGAAAGGACCCGCCTCGATGGAAGGTTGGGCATGAGTATTTTTTCGACAGATTTTTGGATGACTAACTGTAAATAAACACCATCTTGTTATTCACTGCTGGTTGAGTGCAGTGCTTTTCGATAGATGTTCTCCATCCATCATCTGTATGTCATGTGATGTATTATCATCTAGAGTTGTAGCAACATAGCATCATCAACACCTAGCTGCCTACTGCCGGGTAGTGAGAGGAGAATTCAATACAAACATCAACCACACTATTCTGGACCATTTTATTCAGCTGTACCCAGAAGTTCCCAGTACCTTTGGCTTACCTACTATTCTTTAGTTTTTTCCTTGCCTTCCCTCACTTCTTTCACTGTGGGGTCTAAATGAGTGCATTTGATTGTTTCATGCGCATATATCATATACATAACCATCCTCTTCCTTCTAGGATCCTTTGCTGCTGACAGACAAAGCAGTCAGTGACCATCATGCCTGGTGGCGTCTTGTAGGGCAGCTATAAACTCTCCACTATGCTCAGTGAGTGGCCATCCGTCATGCAGTGCCCCAACTCTGGTTTAAGCTTTTCATCTCAACCTCCAGAGTTATGCACCAACTTTTCTTTGGTTGATCTCTTTTATGGGGTGCATAGTATGGCAGTTCCTGCGATAGTGTCAGGGTCTTTTTTGAGGACATGACCAACCCTGTTGCAGTGTCTACCTATTATAATGGTGTACATATTGTCTTGGTAGCTCCGGCTAAGCAGTTCTTGGCTGGTGATGATGTTCGACCAAAACATTCTGTGAATCTTCCATAAGCAAAGCTGACAACTTGGACATTTCTTTATCTGTTGCTCTTTATGTTTCCACACCTTACAGAAGTACAAAAAGTATGTAACTCCTCTTGTTAGTCTCCAATTTCATTGGTTGTTGTCAGATTGTTATCTGTAGCCGGGTTGAGGAGTCAACTAAAATATTTTCTGACTTTTGAAATTTTAAAACTTCCATTGAAAAAAGCAAAAACTGAAAAATAATTTATTCACATACATGCCACACTTAAAGGTTTACCCATAATCTGTACGGGGTGTTTGCGTTTTAAGATGTGTACGGGCCGTACACGGGTCTGTACGGGTTTTTTCGCCTAATTATTAACCCTTTCAGCACCATTATGACGTACGCCATACGGCATAAATCTTGACAATTTTTGTCGCTGTGCCGTACCGAGTACGTCACGGAAGTAGTGCGATACCTCGTTCCCATACACCTATAAAACGTACGTCCTATTTTAAAAGCACCAGAACTCTTCTGTTTACAATCGTATCGGCAATTGCTGGGCATAATCGGATTCAGCATTGAAAAATCTGGCCACTAAGCTTGAAACGAACAAAATATTTTACTGCTAGCGAATACGGTAGAACTGATAATAGTGATTTTACAAAAGCGAAAGTTACAAACATGGACGCTGCCATACCGCCGAATCATAAACATTTTGTGGAAAAAGAGCACGAAAATTCTTGTTTGAGTTGAATTTATTCAACTTGAATGATTCTGACAACTCTTTTTACTGAGATTCTGGTAATCTTTACCTTTATTGCCGTCGAGTATGTTTAATATTTGTATTTTC
Organism: Oreohelix idahoensis; assembly: GCA_024509875.1. Taxonomy (NCBI): domain Eukaryota; kingdom Metazoa; phylum Mollusca; class Gastropoda; order Stylommatophora; family Oreohelicidae; genus Oreohelix; species Oreohelix idahoensis. The sequence continues at coordinate 157,126 of JAMPIV010007207.1, forward strand.
GTACCATTTAGAGTTAAGGTTGAGGTTAGGTTTACGGTAGAAAGTGCGTAAGAAATGTAAATTTGAATAATAATACAAAACAAATTATGGGTAGGCCTAATATCGGAATGACGGTCGCCGAATGCTCTGCATGTATTTTCGTACCATTTAGAGTTAGGATTAGGGTTACAGTTGGGGTTAGGGTTAACCCGAAATCTAAATGGTACGAAAATACATGCGGAGCATTCGGCGACCGTCATTCCGATATGACCAAATTATGAAACTGAAAAAAAACCCACAAAAGCAAGGCAAATTTGCATCTTAACCAGGTCAGAGAAAAGTTTATTTGGAGTTACTTCTCTTCTTAGTTTTAATTTCGTTTCTTTAAAAAACAATGTGATTTTGCCTTGGGTGATCATCATTACGGTCATCCAATGATTTATATTTATTAAATAATTAATTACTATCAATGTTTGATTGACACTAAAATTCGTATGGGTATAATGGCTATTCCAATTTTTGAAGTTCGGTAGAGAATATATAATATTGCGCCAGTTTATATTTTCATTGCTAGCTTTAAAAAATATATATATATATATTTGATTTAAGATTCCTAAACCTAACCCATAACGCTTATTACTGGTCTCTTTAGATCTATACTTTTATAAGGCGCTATAGAACACACACCAAACTGTTCTTCATTTCCACCATAAATTGTATTAATTTTTTTTGCAGAAATAGACTAAATGATGATACAGTCACAGCTTTTCTACAATACCGGTACAAAATAAATTCTAACTCTTGTTGTTTAGGTTTTAAAGCAAGTGAAGACATGCTTAAAAAGGCAAAGGGCGCATGTCACTATGATGGTGCAGAACCATCTAATTGAATATATTTGTACATTAATTAACTCTATTGTTACGTTTTTCAGTCTGTACAGGTTTTGCGGGTCTCTGTACAGGGTTTTTGGATTTGTTGTACAGGTTTTTCATGTCTGAGGTGTGGCATGTATGTATTCACATATATGATTAGCTATCAGTCTCAAATATGATCATTATCTAAACAATAATAAAGGAACAGAGAAAGATGACAATATAAAAGATTCCTGAAAACAATAACAAATGTTGCCATAAGAAACAATGAATGAAATCAAAATTGAAATTTCTTCCTTTTTTGTTTTAGCACAGTGTCTGAATTTTTTTCAAAAATTCTAAACATAAATGATTCAAAGAAGCCATCACATGTCAAAACAGTAATTATTTACAGCCTTACTTTATAGTATATTCTTTATTAACTTGCATTAGGTGCTAACCAGTACATATTTCAGGTTTCTGAGAAAATCGCAGCCATTTCTAATTTTTTTTTAATTTATAAAAATAGAACAATGTCTACATCAGTAAATTAGTTTAATAAGCATTACAGATATAAAAAGCAAATAACAGAACTCTTTAAAAATGAAATCAATGGTCAGTATTCATCTGCTATTGAAACACAAGCAAGAATTTCACTTAAACAGGAATTAGGCCAAAATAACAATTTTAACAGAAATACCTCAATATTATAAGATTGGGCCCCTCTGAGGCATACTAAAGTAAGACGAGAGTATTCAAAAATACTTCTATCTTGATATAAAACAGAATATTATGCTGTTTACTTCAAACATACATGTACAAGTAACTTCCTGAAAATGATAAATGAAATGACCATCAATTAGATCACAGGAAAAGCAGACATTTAGAAAGCCACTAAAATAGAAACCTCTAAAATGAAATTATTGAAAGCTTTCATAAGGTGGAATTAAAGAAGAACCCACAGAACAACAAGCATTAACATATTTAAAAATAAATAATCCTGAAATTACTGGCTACTAAAAAAAAAGAAAGTTAGCTTCTATGAAATAGGAAATCAGCTAGTTTAGATGGCATTACATCAGAGGCTGTCAGAGCTAACACAAACAAACCACTTGGTAAAGTCTAGGAGAGAGATGAAATACTGGCAGGTTCAAAGAAACAATATCTGTCAAGTTGCCAAAGAAGAGAGACTAACGAGTGCATACAAGGAATAATGAAACCGTCAGTGCCAGGGAAAATATTAATCAAGACTTTCTTACTTGGGTCTTGTGCACAATAGGATTAAAATGGTATGACCAGCTTGAACAATGCCTTATTCATCGAATGGGGTGCCTGAAACCAGGTCTTAACACTCAACATTCCTTTGTCTGAGGCTACCTTTTCCACACTTATTCTATGGTCCCCTGTCGATCTTTCCACCTTCTACTTTCTCTCTAACTCTCCAACTACATTATTACTATATTTGGGTTGTTTCTCGTTTCCCTTCTTAACATCACTTTTTACACATGGAAATGGCTACCATTTTATGTTCTTGGGGCACGCTATCTTAACGCTGGACACACGAGGTCGCAGTCTATTTTACAGGTAGTACCCATTTTTATTTATTTTTCTGATGTGTCACAACACTGGTTATTTTCCTTATCTTCTGTCCCAGTGAGACCAACTACCTATTTTGGATTTTTTCATATCCATCAACCCTGTGACAGGATCACCAATGCAAAATTGATGGAAAGGATAAGGCAAGTATCATAGAAACAAGGACGAGAGAAGAAAGGATGTTGAAACTACACAGGACACACTGAGAAACCTGCTGACACTATTACAAGGCTGTCCTTGCTATAAAATCCTCAGTGTCAAAGAAATAGAGAATATAGTAACAACTAAAATCATATAGAGAAGGGAATTGGGGACAAACTGGAAAATGATAAAGAAGACATGGAATAAAAACTTGATGGTTCTAAATAGGAGAGTCTGTCATGACATGATTTAACTGTACCCATCCATATGAGACATGTGCTGCTGACCTGCCCAGGACTCTTCATAGAAAGAAGAAAGTTGTTGCCGTGCTCCCCAACAAATGCTCTATACAGCACCACTCAAAAGCTGCAGAACACTTACAAATTTTTCAACTCATCATTGGCTGTGAAAGAGCGCCAGGCTCAGCAACCCTAGTTAATCAACAACATGACATGATTAAAGCCCTATGCTCCATGAGGAACTAAAGGTTAATGATGATGACAGTAGATTTGTGAGCAATCTTTCAGTCACTGCTACTCTGTTGACAATGACCAGTAAATGTAAGCCATTACTGTTGTTCATACTGTGATGAACATAAATCTCATGATTACAGAACACAACAGTATGGCACAAGATTATGATATTGGAAGAGGACAACAGGAACTATTAACAAAAATTAGGATAATAGAATAAAAGTGAATGTATTAAAAAAAAAAAACATGATGCCATAAGAATAATCAAGACACTCGAAGAAAATGAAGCTGGAAGAAAAGTGAGAGTATTTACTTAATTGAGGACACACATCTGAGATTAATCTGATAGACCAAACTCCATAGCTTGACAAAAAACAGGCTAAAGAGAACCAGCTTCTTTCATATCTCAAAACAGCTGCATCAGTGTCATGAGGACCTCCTCCCAGGACAACCTACTGAAATGGAGGTGTTAATTGATTATGAGAAGCCAAACTGCTGCCATGAAAATATATCTATCACTACAGAAGTTCCTGAAATAAGAAAGAAAGGCCACCAGATAACCCGACAACTGAAAACTTTGGTTCAGTGGATGATTGAGGGAAAAGTTCAACCGCAAGGAGTGGACACACGTATACACAGATGGATCCGCAGAGGTGGCAGTAAAGAATGGGGAAGGAGGCATTTTTATCAGATTCATAAACCGGATGATCATCCACAAGGCCTTTTCAACTGGAAAGATCTACAATTTCAGGGCAGAAGCTATGGCACTGCTGCTAGCTTTGAGAATCCTCACTAGAGGGGTCAGAGTGGCATCTGCCTCAAAATCTAGAGGTACCAGGTTCGATTCCCAGTTGAAGGAATATAATTTATGAAATTTATTTCAGAACCAGTGGTCCTAATGATGTCATACTCCCCCCTGGACTCCTGGGTAGTGAGATCAGATGCATAGCCTTCTCGGATAAGGGCGAAAAAATAGGAGGTCTCATGTGCAAGTTGCGCACGTTAAAAATCTCACGGCAGTTGGACATCATAAAAAGTAGGTGTATCAGGCCACTGCCCTGGCAAAATTAAAAATCTAGCCAACACAAAAATATTTATAGAATGTGTGATTCCTATATGCACACATTGGGATTCTCGCCGGTGCTACAGAGTTCGTGCACTGTGCTGAGATCCTCCTTGTTTGATCTAAGAGAGGAGATCGGAGCACTGATGGAGTTGTCCCTGTGCAATGAAGATAGTCCTCAAAACCAAACCAAACCAAACCAATCCTCACTACTTCAGAACATCAGCCACCAGCTAAGATAGTAATCTTTACTGACTGTAGATCACTACTGGAATACATACAGAACATTGGAGATGAAGACATGATGCATGAGATCAGATCTGAGCTTGACACTTTCCAGGAGTCATCGGCCATTGCCCTTCGGTGGTTGCCTTCCCATTGTGGAATCACTAGAAATGAGAGAGCCGTTGCTTCATCTAGGGGTGGCAGTGAAATGGAATGATTCAGCCACCCATTGCCCTGTCGAGAGGCTAGGGCCATCATCCACAGCAGATACAGGTGCCAGTGGAGGGAGGGTTACATATACAAGAGATGCAACCTGGTCCGCTAGCTTAGTAGACACTAGCGGATCATTGTTTTCGACCTGAGAACTGGCCCCTGCAGATTACTAGGCCATCTCTATCACCCTGGGATCTCATACAAATGAATGTGCATGTGGAACCGGAATCCAGACCCCTGAACACATTCTCCAACGCTGCCCAACCCATGATGGCCCATAACACCAGACCTGGCCAGAGGGTGTTGAGCTCAGGTGGAAGTTATGGGGCTGCAGCGCTGACCTGGAAAAGACTGTGGACTTCATCCTGGCAACAGGCCTGCAGATTTAGCATGACTACAAATTGAATGCAGAAGAAGCTTATAGAACTGATAAGCAAGTAAAAAATTTCAAATAATTTATTGAAACAAGATGTCAAAATAAAAGACAGAAAGAATAGGATTAGGACTACTGCACATTCAGGCACATCGTACAAGGCGGTTAAAATGAGGCTGTGCATGGGACTAGCAACCTCATCAGGTAAAACAAATTGCCACAGAAACCTTTGCTGCACGAACATGTAAATGTTTTGTGCAGGCTTCCTGTAAGGGGAATAGCTGCAGGTCTATGCTCTGTAAGGAGCACAAAAGAAGATGGTGATGATGCATTCTGTTGATACCTTTCCAATACATATCTCACACAAACCATTCCTGCAGAGAATATAAACTCTGAAGAAAAAAAACAGCACACAAATAACAAACAAAGACATGATTTTAAAAATGGATTTCAGATCTGCATACTTTTATCAAACCTTATAAATTAAAATAATAATAATATTAGCCCCTTCAGTCATAACTGACTATGGGAATGCACCCCTGAGGTGACAGCCTTCAGCTGCTTATTTTCCTGGTGTTCCTTTCGACATTTTCTCCTCTCTTCTGCTTGCTGTGAGAGCTTCTTTTCACCCAATCTGAGGTGGCGCCGTAGAGAGCATTGCCACTTGAAGCGATTGGCAGCTTCATCCTCCCAGGTTGTTGTATTTATGTCCAGTGCTTTCATGTCTCTCTTGCACACATCTCTGAACCTCAGCTGCAGTCGTCCAACTGTTCTTTTGCCATCTGCCAGTTGTCCGTAGAAAATATCTTTTCAGATGCGACCATCTTCCATGCGGCAGACATGGCCAAACAATACCCTTTAGCTCCCCAAGGAGCATAGGCCTTCAACAAACACATGCCAAGTCGTACCGGGGCCCGAAAGGGGAGCAAAGAATAGTAACACTGTACCCTACCAGGCATGTCGTAAAAAGCAACTAAGGAGGGTTGGGCATGGGGCTGGTTACCCCATCTCGTAAAAAACTTTTTACCACAAAAACTTCAAAAAAAAACAGACATGGCCAAGCCAGCGTAATAAATTAAAATACATTAATCAGTTTAGAACTCCAGGATTTATCACACAAATGAAATAAGGATAAGTAACACATTTCAAAATTTCAACAAACTTCTGCAACTTGAACTTCTTCCAAAGTTGTATGTTTGAATAAAAACTGCTCTGAGAATCAATTCTTCAGGAGAAATCTGCAGGTGCTACATAGTAGCAGTGATGATTTAGCCAACTGAGCAACATGTACAACAAAAGTGATGCATCGGTCATACTTCGTCAAGTAAAACTTCGAGGTAGCCCTGTTGACAAATGAAGACAACTGTTCATTTTATGAAATTCGGGGGTTTTTCTTGTTTTTTTTTAAAAATGTATTTATTGTTTAACACAACATAATCTAAATTAAGACTGAACATGTTCGGGCTGAGCTTTTACTAACAGCTGAAATAAAATATGTCTTATCTGTGCTATATACAAATGTTAAATGCCAAATTTAGCAACATCAAGAGCCAGGTAATAAGAACAAAAGACCTGAGGTCCATCAGAAAAGGAATTGCTTGATGGAGTAGCTGAAACATGCAAGAAGAAATCAACCTGTCTGTCCAAGATCATCATTAACTCCCTTTATGACTCTTCACATTCACAATTGTGAACGAAAAAAAAAGGACCATGAAACAAAATTTTTTTTACTGCAGTCGATTCAGTTTTTGTTCAATACATTTTTATTACTTCAACCACTTTGTTACTGGTTCCAGTCATCTAGTTCTCATTCTTTCAAGAATACAGATTTCAGAAAATAATATAAATGTGTACATAAGACAATTTCAGGAAATGCATATGGAGCTTAAGAGACCACAAAAAAAAAAAAATGGCAAGAGAATGGATTGCCAAAATAAATATATATTGGGTGTGCTCTAGGAAAATCCCTTCAAGATGCTGCCAGATGGAAGTATGGACTGGATGTCCTCTGGGAGAATCCCTTCAAGATCCAACCAGATTTTTAAAAATAGATCAGATGTGCTCTGGAGAAGTCTCTTCAATATACTGCAGTTGAAAGTATAGATTGGATGCACTCTGGGAAAATCCCTTCAAGATACTGAAGTATATACTAGATGTCCTCTAGGAAAATCCCTTCAAGATAATGAAGTATAGACTAGATGTCCTCTGGGAATATCCCTTCAAGATACTGAAGTATAGACCATATGTCCTGTAGGAAAATCCCTTCAAGATAATGAAGTATAGACTAGATGTCCTCTGGGAATATCCCTTCAAGATACTGAAGTATAGACCATATGTCCTCTAGGAAAATCCCTTCAAGATAATGAAGCATAGACTAGATGTCCTCTGGGAATATCCCTTCAAGATACTGAAGTATAGACCACATGTCCTCTAGGACAATCCCTTCAAGATAATGAAGTATAGACTAGATGTCCTCTGGGAATATCCCTTCAAGATACTGAAGTATAGACCATATGTCCTGTAGGAAAATCCCTTCAAGATAATGAAGTATAGACTAGATGTCCTCTGGGAATATCCCTTCAAGATACTGAAGTATAGACCATATGTCCTCTAGGAAAATCCCTTCAAGATAATGAAGCATAGACTAGATGTCCTCTGGGAATATCCCTTCAAGATACTGAAGTATAGACCACATGTCCTCTAGGACAATCCCTTCAAGATAATGAAGCATAGACTAGATGTCCTCTGGGAATATCCCTTCATGATACTGTAAGATGATCCCCAACATATGGCTCTACAGTACTCATCACGTCATACCAAGCTGGGCAGGTCATCATTTCTCTCCACTTCTCTGTCTCTAGTTTTGCCAGTGAGGTCTGCTGGTGATGTCCTCTCCTGCCATGCTGTCAGTCCATATTTTTTTGTTTTAATTCTTACTTCTTTCTTATTTTCCTTTGTTTCTTCTTCTTCTTCTTGCGATCGCATCTTTGATGATTACACCGTCAGACGAGTTCTCATGATGAATTCGACTGTTGTTTGAAGTTCCTCTTTAACTCCATATAGCTTTGAGTTTAGTGTTGAGTCATTGGGCCAGTATATCTTTCTTAACTGGTCATACAGAGGACAGTCCTGTAGAACATGCTCAGCAGTTTGTTCGTTTAATCCACATGTGCACAGTGGTGAAGCAGACAATCGTAGCTTGTGCATGTGTTTATTCAGTTTGTTATGCCCTGTCCTGAGTCGAAAAATAGTTGTCTGTCCCTGCCGGTCGAGAGTGTGATAGTCGTCTTTGGGTTGGTTCTGTTCTCTTCTGATAGTCTGGATAGCTCTCTTTTTCTCAAAGTATGTGACTTCATTATCTTCTTGTTCACATTCTCCTCCCTTTTTTGCAAGTTTATCTGCCTTTTCATTTCCGGGTACACCACAATGAGATGGTACCCACTGAAGTATGGTTCTCTTTTTGGCAGCTACCTTGTTTAGTTCATTTCTCAGATGCGGGAGTTTACCACCCTTGAGAGCTTGCAGGACAGACAGTGCATCTGTGAGGATGACTACCTGGTGGCAGTCAGAGTTGGTGTTATAAATCATATTTGCAGCTTGCTCTAGAGCTTGAACCTCAGCTGTATAGTTGGAACATAATTTACCAGTGGGAATGTGCCTAGTCTCATAGTGGTTGTCAGGATATGAGATAAAGATACCCGCACCTCCATTCCTAACAGCATTAGTTGCTGATCCATCTGTATAGGCATGTATCCATGATTGATCGGGATAGCTTTCTTGGATCATACTCAATGTAGCAGTTCGTTTTTGCAGATCATTATACTCACATCCACTTGTGAGACCACTGACTGATGTATTAATTTGGAGGGCACTGCTGGCCTGCTCCCATGGTACAGGGTATAGGGTGGGCTTCAGTGGTGTTGTCTTCATGGATAGGTCTTCTTGATGCTGTCTTATAAGTCTTTTCCCCCGATGCACAAAGCTGCTACGCTTTAGACGTCCCAATGCCAGATCATCTAGTCTTGCCTTCATTGGGTGCATTGGCATACTGTTGTACTTTTCCATCTGGATCATGGTTTTTGTGTCTCTTCTATGGGACAATGTCTGTAATCCAGCAACCTTCTGCATCTCTGTTATTGGTGTAGTTTTCATGGCTCCTGTAATGAGCCTGAGAGCTTGATTTTGCACCTTGTCCAAAGACTGCAGATGTGAGTTAGCAGCTGATGACCATGCTGCTGAGCTAAACTCTAAGTGTGGTCTTATTACTCCATTATAAATCTTCTTTAGATTTCGTTCATTTGCTCCCCAGTTGGTACCTGCTAATTTTCTGAGTATGCCTAGTCGTCTTCGGGCCTTTCCTTCTGCATTTTCAATATGCTTATTCCATGTAAGCCTTTGGTCAAATGTCACCCCAAGATAGGTGGGGTAGCTTTCTTCCTTGATCACGGTTGTCCCTAGGTGTATGTTAGCTGATTTGTCCTTGGGGGCGAGGGAGAACAGTGTTGTGGAGGTTTTGTCTGTGTTTATTGTGATAAGCCATTTCTCTGCCCATGACACTAGCATGTCTGCTGCCCGCTGCATTCTATAATTTGCTGTGGTGACATTTTCATCAGCGCACCAGAGTACTAGGTCATCTGCATATAAGGCAGCTTTAACTCCTGCAGGGAGATCTTTCACCAGGTCATTGATGTAAACAAGGAAGAGTGTTGGGGAAATTACTCCTCCTTGAGGTACCCCCTGATGGAGCAACACTTTTCTGCTCTGCAGACCGTCAAGAGTGACTCTAGTTCTCCTGTTATGCAAGTATGACTGGATCCATTTCATCATGTTGCCTTGGATTCCACTTCTCCTAAGTTTTGCAATGAGGCCATCTTTCCACACCTTGTCAAAGGCCTGCTTGAAGTCGACCCAGATCGTTAGGACCTTTTTCTTCTCCTGGAAGGCATCTTCTATTGCTTGAGACAAGTAAGTAACTTGGTCTTCTATACTGTAGCATTCTCTAAATCCAGCTTGTTCCGGCACCAGGATCTGCTCAGACTCTAAATACCATTTCAATCTGTGGTTGACTATTCGCTCCATAGTCTTCCCAACACAGCTTGTGAGACTGATTGGCCGGTAACTTGCAGCCTCGGTCTTACATTTCCCTTTCTTTAGTATGGGTATTGTGATGGCTTCTCTCCATACTTGGGGTACCGTTCCTTTCAACCAGCTGTGGTTGAATATCTCAAGCAGTTTTGTCTTTGCTGCTGAGCTCAGATTTACTAGCATTTCGTTGCTGATTTTGTCTGGGCCGGGTGACTTTTGAAACTTAAGCTTGGAAATAGCCTTCTGTAGTTCTCCTAGTGTGATGGGTTCCCTCATTGGGGCAGGAGTATCTGTCTGTCCCATGGTTGCCAGTATTTCTTTTCTTATCTCTCTCTGATGGTCTATGTTAATGGGTAAGTTGCTTTCTGAACTGTATCTTCTAGCAAACAAGTCTGCAGCTTGTTTTCCTCTGAAAAGTTTGCCACCTTCATCCAATGTGATAGTCTGCCTTGGTGAGGAATGCTCTTCATTTAGAGACTTGACTAATCTCCAAAGTTTCCTGCCGTCTTTCTCAAGGTTCAGCGATGCCGTTTTAGTTCTCCAGCTTTTCCGCTTTTCTTCTAGCTTGTTCTCTGAAACTCTGCTACAGCCTTTTTCCATTTGTTGTGAGTTTCAAGTGAAGGCTGAGACTCTGCGTCCTTTCTAGCCTTGTCCATAGCTTCCTGACGTTCTTGGAGTGTGCTGGACCAGTATGGTATGTAGTTACGCCGGCATCCTTTGGGAATGGTTTCTTTTGCAGCTTGTAGTATGCATCTGTTGAAGTCTTTTACCACTTCATTAATGTCTCTGTTCTGTACCTTGAGGGTAGACAGCAGCGTGTTCACCTGATGCCTGAATAAACCCCAGTTGGCTTTTTTGTAGTTCCATCTTGTAATGGCTGGGCCTGTACTGAGAGTTGCACTCTGGACAGTAAGAAAGATTGGGCGATGGTCGCTTCCCCCTAGTTGGTCTCCTACTTCTCTACTAATAGATCCAGCTATATCTGGTGTGGAGAAGGCAAGATCTGGTGTTGAAGTTGTGTGCCATCCTCTGGAGTAGAAGGTAGGAGTATCTGTGGCATTATTGACTAGGATTAGGGAGTGATCATCTTGCCAAGTTTCAACCTCTTCACCTCTGTGATCCAGATGGTTATAGCCCCTGCTCTGGGAGTGGCTATTAAAGTCTCCAACTGCTATAAAGTTGGTGGCTGGTACCTGTATAGAGCTGAGACTCAGGGGTTTGTTGTTCGGACAGTAATAGTTCAGGAGTTCTATTTCCATCTTGTCTACCTTTATCTGCAGCAGCTGATATTCTGCTCCATCCATGAAGGTTTTCCTTTCGTGTGCAGGAATGTTATTCCTTACAAGAGTAAGTACTCCTCCTTTTCGTCTATCTTTTCTGTCGGATCTGAAGCATTGATATCCCCTTATTTTAAAGGTTTGATCTGCTTTCAAGTGAGTCTCTTGGATACAGCAAACACTGACTTGCTTCTCATACAAGATGTTTTCCAGCTCTGTCTTTTTGCTGTATCCAGCCTGCTTGCTGTTCACTCCCTCTGCATTCCAGTGCATCATGACAAGTGGCACTCTGGGTTTCTCTTTTTCTGTTTTGTTTTGGTCAGTAGTTCTCCTCCGCCGTCTGTTGACTCCACAAGACGGTCTAGAGGGTCCTCCAGTAGCTGAGGGTGGGCTCTGTCGAGGCTCAGAGCCCGGCACTGCACCTGCCTGGTGGAGCTCCACAGGGCGAGCACCAGAACGAGATTTATTTGACGGTGTACTCTCCATAGAAAAAAAAAAGCGAGTTGCATGATACTGTGGTTTCCGGTGCGCCTTCTGGCCCAGTATCTACGACTTTAGCACCTGTTCAACGGGAGAGTGGGCTCATCCCTAATCTGTTTATGTTCCCAGTAGTAGACTATTCGCAAGCAGCCTGGGGGTGTCACTGCTCTGCGCGGACCTTGTTTACCGAGGCGGCGTCCGAGCTCGTATGGTGAAAATATGGTTGCGTTATCTTCAAAATAGCCCTGTCTTTCCCGTGGCTTTTCTGCCATCCTGCAACTTTGAGTTAGGGAGTTCTGAGCTCCAGTCTCTTTCCCAGGCATTTTATCCTGGCCTGGCACGCATACAGAGGACCCCACTTCTGGTTCTAAGTTAGCAGTTGGGGATAGGTGGGGTAGCACACTGTGCATTCCCCGTCATCCAGGGGGCTCTCCAACTATGCAGAGCTTGCACAATGCTGTGCTCTGGTTCTGGGCTCTCCCAAGGAATCCTCACGTCCTGCACAGAGCCACTTCCCGATACCCACCACCTGCCAACCCTCCATTGTAGAAATCTCCTGCATGCGGCCATCCAGTCAAGAGCCAGTATTAAGTCTGGTGCCCAAGTGATCCCCCCAAGCTCAGTGTGCAATGCTGGGTTCTCATCATGCTGCAACACAGGAGGGATTGTGATGCTCAGCCATCTCTCTCAATTCTGCACCGATAAGTGACATCGGGGACTTAACTTTGCCTCAGTACTGGGAGGCCCCGTTTCCGGGTACACCACACACAGCCAATTGAGGCAACGGTCGCCATGGGCGTGATAGACGACAAACAGTGAAGAATGAGGCAAGAAAGCATTTAACCCATGAAGTGGGGGTGGATTGGTGCAGACCAGAGCATGTACCACTCGCCGGTGGGTTCTGCATCTACACCTATAGGGTTCCACCCACTCCTCAGCCCATTTAGTCTGGCCCCTCACCCAGGACCTGTCCGGCTTGGGTGACCCTGCCAGGAGTAAAACTCCCGCCGGCATAGCTCCCGGGATCATTGAGGCGCTCAAGCTCTCCAACCACGGCAAGGTAGGCTTACATGTGGAGAGATTTTCCTTTGTAAAATATTTTCCAATCTTCTCAGAGTTTGTTCATTCATTATTTGTCAGCTCCACGAGAAGAAGAATCATTCCACAAATTCATATCAAGTCTTACTGTCCCGTGCCATCAGCTCAAGGTCATGTCAAGCCTTACTGCCCCATGCCATCAGCTCAAGGTCATGTCAAGCCTTACTGCTCCGTGCCATCAGCTCAAGGTCATGTCAAGCCTTACTTCCCCGTGCCATCAGCTCAAGGTCATGTCAAGCCTTACTGCCCCATGCCATCAGCTCAAGGTCATGTCAAGCCTTACTGCCCCATGCCATCAGCTCAAGGTCATGTCAAGCCTTACTGCCCCGTGCCATCAGCTCAAGGTCATGTCAAGCCTTACTGCCCCATGCCATCAGCTCAAGGTCATGTCAAGCCTTACTGCCCCGTGCCATCAGCTCAAGGTCATGTCAAGCCTTACTGCCCCGTGCCATCAGCTCAAGGTCATGTCAAGCCTTACTGCCCCGTGCCATCAGCTCAAGGTCATGTCAAGCCTTACTGCCCCATGCCATATGCTCAAGGTCATGTCAAGCCTTACTGCCCCGTGCCATCAGCTCAAGGTCATGTCAAGCCTTACTGCCCCATGCCATCAGCTCAAGGTCATGTCAAGCCTTACTGTCCCATGCCATCAGCTCAAGGTCATGCCAAGCCTTACTGTCCCATGCCATCAGCCCAAGGTCATTCCATGACTTCCTCATCTCTGTCATTTCTGTCTCCAGTTCTCCTCCAGGTGTTTTATACCAGGTGTTCAGCTGTTGATGATTTTTCGTGTGTTATGTATTGATTGTAGAATAAATTTGGTGCAGGCCAATGGCCGGTTTATTTGGCAAATCGTCATAAGTAGGGTGCATGATAAACAACAAAGAACTACTCAATAACAGGTGAAAATACTAATGCACAGACAGAGATCCTAGGTAACTATCTCGAGAGATAGATCTCGATTCCCTATACCTTGTACATATAGAGTACAGAGCAAGTATATTGCATGAATAACAACATTGTAAAAATATTCAAGATGAATGCTAGAGTGATTATCACCATCACAAAACCAATACAACACTACATTTTATCAAGACCTTCCTTTGTAAGAACTTCCAATTCCTGTAATGGACTTGTAGTAACTGTGAGTACATTTTGGTTGCCATGACGCAGGGTCCCACAATCATCTGACCCTAGAAATTCCAGAAAAAGGATTTCTCATACCACGCCCTTTATTTTACTGTATTTTCTTTTATCTTTGCAACTTAGACTGTATGTCTCAATATCTCCATTTCATTTATATTTCTTAATCATCTTTGGTATTTTCATTATCCTAACCACATCTAAGTGTTGATCAATAAGCTCCACATTTATTTACACACCCTGAATATTAGAGAATTAGTTTAACAAACCACATCTGAATTGTCTCCAATAAGCTTCACATTTATTTATACACCCTGAATATTAGAAAATCAGTTTAACAAACCACATCTCAATGGCCTCAATAAGCTCCACATTTATTTGTTCGCCCTGAATATTAGAGAATTAGTTTAACAAACCACATCTCAATGGCCTCCAATAAGCTGCACATTTATTTCTACACCCTGAATATTACAGAATTAGTTTAACAAACCACATCTCAATGGCCTCCAATAAGCTCTGCATTTATTTATACACTGTGAATATAAGAGAATGAATTTGCAGTGTTAGATACCAGTAAAATGGATGCGACCTGAAGCAATGTTGAATGGGAGAAGATGAGCTATCACGATAAATATAGAAAACCAAGGATCCAGATCTCCAGGACAATCCAGAGGTTGCTGAGAGGACAACATCAGACCAGACTGGAACCAGGCCAAAAAGTAGACAGCTGACAGGCAAGCTTGGCACTCTCTCTGGCTAACCTCTACACCCCAAAATAGAATAGGTACAACTAAGTAAGTAAAATTATAAGAGAAGCAGTAACTTACACCATTAGACACTTGTACCAGCTGCCTCTCCAATATTAACACCAGAGTTTTAAAATCTGGCCGATCAGCAGGGAAGTGATGCCAGCACTGCTTCATTGTTTCATATCTGCAATGGGAAACATGTGCTCATTATATTCTACTTGTATTTTGTGACTTTCTTTTTCTTTTTTTTTTGTACAACCAATCTGATTTTTTAAATGTGACCTAACTTATTTCTTCTCTCAAATGGTGCAGTTAAAAAAGGCATTCACACCATTATTGCAGGCAGACGCTAGAACTGGGTTGGCCATGTCCTCAGAAGGGCCTGACACCATCACCAGAACTGCTATGCTATGGACCCCTGAAGGATGGTGAAAGAGAGGCAGAGAACAGTGGAGACTGAGCTGCAAAGCATGAACCAGAATTGGGGCACGGCACAAAGGATGGCCACCGACCACACAAAATGGGGACAGTTTGTTGCTGCCCTACAAGATGCCACTAGGATGATGGCCACTGACTGCTTTGTCAGTCAAGAGCTAAAGATCTAAGAGGAAGAAGAAGTCTTCTCTCAAGACATTCAGGAACAGACTAATAGCAGAGGCATTTTTTTACTGCTAGCGAATACAGTAGAACTGATAATAGCAATTTCACAAAGGCCAAAGTTCACAAACATGGATGCTGCCAGTGCAGACGAACCATCAACATCTGGTGGAAAAAGAGCACGAAAATCCTTGTTTGAGTTGAATTTATTCAAACTTGAAATCTAAGAACTCTTTAACTCATGTAGATTTAGATAGCTAGTCTGATAGTTAGATGAGGCTTGCTAAAATGAGAGTGACAGTTGAACTTCTTCTAGATAATTTCATCAGATTAGTTGACTCTGATCAGAATGAATAAGTGAAAGAAAAGGAAAGGCAAATAAAAAAGATCACAGATAAATAGAAGAAAATTGTGGAAAGAAATGAAACCTAGAATGAAAGGAAAGAAAAGAAGATTACTGAAAAGGAAAACCCAAAAAGACACTGGTAAGAAAGAGTTACCTGAGAAAGAAAATAATGTAGATGCATACATAAGTCATGAATGGAGACAAGAAAACCATGCTGATTGGCCTGAGTTTACAGCACAGTCTGGTCTACTCTTTGATCATACTGATTATGAATGCCATGATTTCATGAATGAGTTTCTGAATGATAACTTTTGGATACTAATAGTGAATGAGACAAACAGAAGAGCCTCACAATATCTTGCTACAAGGACAAATTTAGCAAAATGATCAATCTTCAGGTCTTGTGAGGAAACAAATGTATACGAGATGAAGCGGTTCATTGGCCTAATTCTTTTTATGGCAATCGTTCACAAGCCGAGATACACTAATTATTGGAGCACTGACAGTTTGCTTCTTACACCACTCTTCCCAGTTGTCATGAGTCGTAATCGCTTCCAACTGCTGATGAAATTCTTCCACTTCAACAATAATGACAATGAGCCTCCCCACACAGCCGAGGAAAGAGACAGATTGTTTAAAATTAGACCTTTATTGGAACATTTCTCCATTGTATTCCAAACAGCTTTCTGCCCCGGAAGGGACATTTGCATCGATGAATCATTGCTTCTGTGGAAGGGCAGAGTATTGTTCAAACAGTACATATCACTCAAAAGGGCCAGGTTTGACATTAAGATTTTCTGTTTGTGCGACAAGACAGGCTATCTATATCGTTTTTGAGTGTACTGGAAGCATGACCCACAGTACAACGTTGACGACCATATCCCTGAGGACTGTTGAGAGCTCTCACTTACTGCCAAGACAACTCTGGAGCTGCTCACTCCACGTCTCAACAAAGGCTACCATTTATATTTAGACAACTGGTGCAACTCTGTGCCCCTCATCAGTTACCTGTCAGAAAAAGAGACCCTATGCACAGGCACAGCTCACAGTAATAGAGTCCCTAAGGAATTGATAGCCATCCCAGCAAAGAAAGAGAAAACTGTCTCAGTTAGATCAGGAAAAATACTGGCCCAAAAGTACATTGATAAGAAATCTGTGTTTATGCTGACCAGTGCTTTCCCAGCTGAAACTGTGCCCAAAATCCGTAGAGGCGGAACTGAAGCCCAACTTCCTGTGTCAATCTCAAATTACAAAACAGGAATGGGTGGCGTGGACTGTATGGATCAAATCTTAGAACCAATCAGTGCAGCAAGAAAAACCACTAGGTGGTACCTCAAGCTAGGAGTTCATTTCATACAACTAGCAATTATGAATGCCTGATACCTCAGGAAGACAACTTTTTACTCTTTAGTCGCAACTGCATTACTCATCTTATCTACCAAAGGGGTGAAATCAACACTACTGAAAATAAAAATGTTGCCAGACTAAATCAAAGGCATTTCATCTACCAGATCCCCTCTGACAACTCAGCAAAGAGCAGACCACATAAGAGGTGCAGAATTGGCTACAACAAAGGCATCCGTCGTGCCCCAGCAAGCCGGGTTTGTGCCTTGGGGAATGCTTTGAAACTTACCGTACTCAGCCCAACCTGTAACTGTAAAAATGTAAGCAAACTCAAAAAAATAAGTGCCAGCAGTGTTTCCATGTTCTTTTATCATAATAAAATGAAAACAACAAAGCTTTTGTGGCTCATACAAATAATTTTTGATTATTTTTCTCTCAATTTTCATTTATGTACGTACGCTGTGACCTTGACTTATGATGGCCTTTGATTAGCATATTCTAAAACTTTGTGTGTGCGCGTGCGTGCGTGCGTGTGTGTAAGTGTGTAAGTGTGTAAGTGTGTGTGTGTGTGTGTATCTATCTATCTATCTATCTATCTATCTATCTATCTATCTATCTATCTATCTATCTATCTATCTATCTATCTATCTATCTATCTATACATGTATCTATACATGATGCTTCCATCATGGCACCCCTACGACCCATGACGGGTTATGGGTTGAGATGATGATGATGATATATATATATATATATATATATATACTTTCAATGGGTTTCCTTTTACGATAAACTGTATACAGTGAAATTAAAAATATGACCTCAAAAATTACAATTATCCTGTCGTTTAGGGGAATGAACTAAGCTGAATATGGTGTCATATTGGGGAATGAAAAACCCGTCATTGCGAAAGGGTCAAGATAAAAAAAAAAAGATAGAAATCAGAATGAATAGGCAGGCAGATCTGATATAAATCAATGGGCATGTAACTGAGAAGTACAGGATGACTGAATTCTTATGGGCCATCAGCTAAGGAGGAGGAGCAAATCTGGATGTCACTGCTGGGATTCATTAAAGTAGATATGCCTTTAACTCTTTTTGTCAAATATGGAACTACGCAGCCCTTTTCCATGAAAATAAAACTGAACTGTTTAACTTACTTACTTACTTAGTCGTTCCCCTTCTACCGTGAGGTGTAGAGGTTTGGAAGAGAGAGCGCCAGACTATTCTATCGGTTGTCTTCCTCCTGGCCTGGTTCCATTCTAGTCCTCGGTCCTTCAAAGATTGTCCAATGTTGTCCTCCCAGCGGACTCTGGGTCGTCCTCGGGGTCTGGATCCTTGGCTCTTTGTTTCCCATGCTTGTCGTGGTAGCCGATCTTCTCCCATTCTGCAGACATGGCCAAACCATCTTAGTTGGGACTGTTCTACTTGGGTCTGTAGGGGGTGGCATTTTAGGCCTTGACGTATCGTCTGGTTGCGTACCATGTCTCTTCTTGTTACTTCAACCACCTTCCTCAGATACCTCATTTCTGAGGTTTGGATCTGGCTTTTATGGGTTGTAGTCATTGCCCATGACTCGCATCCATATGTCAAGACTGGGACATAGGTGGAGCGGTATACAGCCATCTTCGTTTTCTTACCAACCTCTCTCTTGCTGAGGAATCCTCGATTTATGGCCTGAAAAAGTCTCCCAGCTGCTGCTTTTCAAGTGGCCAACTCTTCTTTGATGCCTCCCTTTCGGTCTATAATAGCTCCGAGGTATTTAAAGTGGTCGACCTGCTCCAGGACCTGTTCTCCCAGCTTAATCTGATGTCTTCTTTCTTCTCGTGATATCACCATGGATTTTGTTTTAGAGCTGCTTATGACCATCCCTCTCTTCTCCAGCTCTTCCTTCCAGACTTGCAGGTTGGATTGGAGATGTGCCTCTGATTTAGCAATCAGGGCAACATCATCAGCAAATGCCAGCTCTGAAATATAGACCTGTCTCATCTTCCAGTACCCCACTGGATACTTTCTTGTTCTCTCCTTACATGCCTTTGAACTGTTTAACACAAATGTAAAATCAGTCCTACTCTAATACTCAGCAGCTCAGAGCGTTACCAGGAATAATATGTCAAAGCTAGACATTCACTAGCAGGTTTTAATTGCATAAAGCACTAAAGAATTTGCCCCCATTACATCAGACCTCACATAAACAAAGACAGAGCGATTAACAATAAGCAGCATATTCCCACTGAGGAGAAGTCCCAGAGTTGGTTGATGAGATACCAGAAGTGATGGGGAAAAAAACAGTAAAACAGATGTAGAGAGGAAAAATAAACAGAATACATTTAAAAGATGTACCCAGTCACCTAATGGACCCACGTTTATATTAATGGATCAGCAATAAGGGCTACAAAAAAATGGAGGAGGAGACATATACACTAAACTAAAGAATGGACAGGAAATCCATACCAAATTCAAAGCAGAGACAGAAATACTAAACATAGTGCTCAAAGAGAAGATAGTGTTCTTTTTCTTTGCTATTTTCTAGAGCGTCATTTAAAAGTGCTGATACTCATCTACATCTTCTTCTTTCTTTCTTTGATCCTTAGCCGCCAACTGTCAAAGCAGTCAGTAGCCATCATGCCTGGTGCCGTCTTGTAGGGCAGCAACAAACTTCGCTCGGTCAGTGGCCATCCTTCATGCAGTGCCCCGCTCTGATTCATTCTTTGCATCTCTGCCTCCACAGTTCTCCACAAAGTTGTTTTTGGTCAGACCCTCTTTCGCTTTCCTTCAGGGGCCCATAGCATAGCTGTTCTTGTGATGGTATCAGGGTCTCTTCTGAGGACATGGCCAACCCAAATCCAGCATCTGCCAGTTATGATGGTGTTCATGTCCTCTTCGTTGCTCCAAGTAAAACCATGATAATTTGCTGCTATACATTTCAACATAATAAAATTGCAAAATGAAAAAAAATTACATAAAAAAACTTACAAAGAGTCTGGCGCAAGAGGAGGTTTCTCCAAACGATATCCCTCCACGAGCTTGTTATAGAGATCTTCGTGTTGGATGGTTGGATAAGGCATGCCACCGAGAGTGAAAATCTCCCACATGACGATTCCAAATGACCACCTGCCAACAAGAAAATCCTTACATCAGATTTTAATATTGATAATCATCACTCTTCAACTCCCCAAGGAGCACAGGCCTTCAACAAACGTCTGCCCAGATTTCCTGTCTTATGGCATCATCTCAATGACTGTCCATGTCTTCCTCATAATTTTCATTTCTGTCTCCAGTTCTCTTCTCCGTGTGTTTTTGGGTCCACCTCTACTTCTTTTACCCTGTAGATTCAAGAATAATGACTGCCTTGTAATGCTATTATTTAATAATAGTGGCATCAAACAATGAAGATTAATCTCATTAAACCGGGAGCTGGAGTTGGGTTGGCCACATCCTCAGAGGAGACCCCGATGCCATCACAAGAACAGCTATGCTATGGACCCCCGAAAGAAAATGAAAGAGAGGCTGACCAAAAACAACTTGGTGGAGAACTGTGGAAGCAGAGATGCAAAGAATGAACCAGAGCTGGGGCACTATACGAAGGATTGCCGCCGACAGAACAAAGTGGAAGCAGTTTGTTGCTGCCCTACAAGACGCCACCAGGCGTGATGGCCACTGAATGCTTTGACAACCGGTGGCTAAGGATCAAAGCAGAAGAAGAAACCTGCAGCACAGGCATAAAATCTCAAAAGAAAAGCCACCAGGTCTGCAGAATGACCAAGCAGATGGATCAAATGTATGACAGACATCTTGGAGGAAAATAAAAAAAGCAGTTGACAGCACACCTGGCTGCAGTTCTTGCACTGACTTATGGTAGTCCCAAAGCAGGTACTGCCACGTCTCAGATTTATGAGGTGGGGGGTGACCATTCCCTTTCTTGCTGCCCTTGCCTTCTGTAACTCAAGTACAATCTGGTACCCATTTTTACAACTGCGTAGACTGAAGCATGAAATGCCAGTGGAACAAGAGATGAGAAGATGCTAGCAATGGATAGGACACACATTGAGGAAACCTGCTGATAGTATTACAAGGCAGTCCTTGTTCTGGAATCCCCAGGGAAAGCAAGGCAGAGGTAGACCAAAAAACACACAGAGAAGACAACTAGATACAGAAGCGAAAATGATGAGGGGAAACATAGGAAGAACTTGAGCTGATGGCACAGGACAGGAGGTCTTGACATGTGTTTGCTGAAGGCCTTGGGGAGCTAAAGGGTATTGATAGATTGAGACTAGAGCATAGTGCTACCTGGCTTCAAACTCTTACCCAGGAACTCTGCCTTGAGAAGCAAGTACAAAGTGTATACACAGGGCTCATAACGGAATGTTCATAAACATTGACCATCAGGACCAGGACTTATCTATAACTGTTGTATTGCCAGTGGCTTTCTAATTGTCTGAACATCAGTTAAAGTGTCACAGTTAAACCACAAGTCTTTGGAAACTTTTGAAATTCCCGACTGGCTGAACCTGAGACCCCTGTCACAGCTGTCTGTGGGTTTGTGGCACTAAAATTTTTAATATGGGATCATCATAACCCGTCACCTCTCTGAGGAGTCCTTCAACAAGTTCACACTAAGTCCTCCTGTACTGTGCCATCATCTAAGAGTCCTTCCATGACTCTTTTATCCATTTAATTTATGTCTCCAGTTCTCTTCTCCATTTTTTTTTTGGTTTCCCTCTACCTCTCTTACCCTGGAGACAGGGGGGATTACTGGCATGTTGTTTAATGTTTATATAGGACATTCATTTCATTTCTTAACTACAAGGAATCCTGCATATACCCAGTAACTAGTAATACAAAAAGGCATTTTCTTTAACTAAACTGTTAAAGTTTAGAACGGAATGCCAGCTTCGTTCCTGCTATATCGGCTTTGTGCGGTAATGTGCGATGACCGCATGAACCGGATGTTGTCGACATGACCCGTTAACAGCGAGACGTTCTTACACCGTTGGTGCTGGGTGACAGTTCAGCTGGGAACAGACGTTCCTTATCATGTTTGTCATCGTGTACATATTCGTCTTGTTTGTCAACATGTGTGTTCTATTGGAGTTAATAAATGGTCGTTCTTTATACAACGCCTTATTTATTGTGCTGTGAATGGAATGCACAACACTGACAACAAGGTACACACACACACACACAACACTGGCGACGAGGATAACGAACTGCTGTGGGAATGTTTCGTCACAAAATCCTAATCTATGTAAGTGGTCATACACACAAGCTTCTAGTAACAATACGTTGTAGCATGGACATTTTCCAGGCTGCAGTATTTTATCCTTATGTTCACATTTTCCCCGCCAATTCAAGCTTCACTGTTTCAAAGTTAATACTGGTTCTCCATATTAAGCAATTTCACAGTATGGCAGAGCAAGCATCAGAAATGACCCTGTTGCTTAAAATGTTCATGGAACAAATGAAACAGCAAAGTGAAGACCAAAGAAAAATATTGGATCTCCTGTTGCAGAGGCAAAGCACTAGCAGCAGCTCAGATGGAGCATTGGCACCACATTCTACACCAATCAAAGAACATATTCCTGCATTCCCTGAATTTAAGCTAGAACAGGATAAATGGGACATTTATCTTAAGCGACTAAATCATCATTTTGATGCTCATCAGCAATCAGATGACCTGATAAAAAGGCACTATTTCCTTTCTTGGATTGGCTCATCTTTATATCAGCTAACGCAGAAGATATGTGGAACAGAAGATCTATCCAAATTTACATTCACAGAACTGACATCTAAACTGACAATACACTTCCGACATTCAACACATCTGATCATTGCTCGTCATAAATTTTGGCAATCCAGGAAGAAACCAGATCAGTCATATGCACGGTGGATTGCTGAACTTCGTGGTCTATCGACTGACTGTAGATTTTTATGCCCAAAGTACGGTTGTGGACAGTCACTAGTAGAAGAACATATTAGAGACATGGTTCTTCAATTCACGCCGCATGAATTTATAAGAAGATCTGCATTGTCAGAAGAAAATCCATCCCTTGAGAAGATAGCTCAGATAGCAGCATTATATGAAACAACTTTGGCTGCAAGTGAAACTTTAAGAGGAGATGAGAAACCTGTATCTTCAGACATTAATGTTATGAAACCTTTTTATAAACAAAAGCGCGCCATGTCACTGGATAGAAAAGCTACAGACAAAAGCAAGTCCCAGAGCTTGAGATTAAACAAACTTAAGTCTTGTCCTTCATGTCATAGCAAACACGAACGATCAGACTGCAAGTACAGACAGTCTCGATGCAATCTTTGTGGAAAAATTGGACACATTTCATCCGTCTGTGCTACAGTGAAAATTACAGGCACTACACATGTAAACAACTCACGTCAAAGTGCTAGTCTAGACAAGTTTACTAGTAGGTCAAGGAAGGGTCAGTCTGAAGATGTAAACACTGTCAGCATTGAAGAACAGAAGAATAAATTTTACATCAATGTTCTGGTGAATAACCACCCAGTGAAATTTCTGCTTGACACAGGATGCACTTGTGGCATGGTAGGCTTGAAGGGTTATAAGCAGATAGGTATGCTGAGATTACAGCCCGTTAACTCACAAGTCAAGGGTTATGGCGCTGTGAACATACCACTGAAGGGTTGGACAAACGTAGAAGTGAGATTAGGAGATAAAGTTCGAACATTTTGATTATTAGTGGCTGATACACAAGAAGGCATGAATCTGTTTGGCGCCCCGTGGTTCAAGGCATTTGGTTTTAAAATCACAGAGGACAATAGTCTGCCACCTGAAATTGTCAATATGGTGGAACCTGTCCATGCATCAGAAGCATTATCTAAGGTGAACCATCTTTGTTCTAGATTTCCTAAGGTATTCTCAGATGGACTAGGCACATGCAAGACTTTTAAGGCACATTTACAGCTATGTCAAGGGGCAATCCCAAGGTTCCACAAGTCTAGACCAGTTCCTTTTGCTCAGAAGGATGCAGTAAAGAAAGAAATACAAAGATTGGAGGAGCTTGGTATCATTAAACCAATTCAGACAAGCAATTGGGCTGCACCGATAGTGGTAGTTCCAAAGTCTAACGGCACTGTTCGAATCTGTGGAGACTTTAAAGTTACTATCAATTCCCATCTTCAAGTTGAACAGTATCCTTTACCAAGACCAGAAGAGTTATTTCATAAACTTCAAAATGGAAAAAAGTTTTCCAAATTAGATCTGTCTGATGCTTACCTTCAAATTGAACTGGATTAAGAATCTAGCTGTTATCAATACGCAGCATGGACTGTGCCAGTACCAAAGACTTGCATTTGGCATCTCGAGCGCTCCTGCTATTTTTCAGTGCTTTATAGAACAGATAACCACAGATCTCAATGGTTGTGCTAACTATCTGGATGATATCATCATAACAGGAAGGTCAGATGATGAACATTTGCAAACACTTGAAGAACTTTTCACGCGGTTAGAACAGCATGGACTTCATTGTAATTGGTCCAAATGTGAATTCTTCAAATCTGAGGTTGAGTACCTAGGTAACATTATTTCTGATGAAGGAATACGACCATCACACTCTGGCATCGAAGCTATCAAACAGCTACCCCGCCCAGAAAACTTAACACAACTCCAGTCCTTCTTGGGGAAAATAAATTATTATCATAAGTACATTGATAATTATTCAGAACTTTCTGCTTCACTAAATAAGTTAAGAAAGAAGGACACGCCATTTTTCTGGTCCACAGATCAGGAAAGAGCTTTTCAAGCTCTTAAGGAACTATTCCTCAAAAGGTGATCCTTGGGTGCATGGTTACATTATAAGAACTATCGGTCGTATGATGTATACAGTTCATCTAAGTAACAACATGAATGTACGGAAGCATCAGAACCAGTTAAGACCGGGAAGTCTCATGAAGATCAGACCACCCTCCGACGATAGCTATGATGACTTTTTACTCAACAAAGCCATCATGGATCAAGTTACCAAGGCAGCACCTGATCTACTGCTTGACGCCCCAGAGCCTGTTATGGAAGATAGAAGTGTGGTGGATGCTGCAGTACCTCCACGAAGATCTCAAAGACAACGAAAACCAGTTGTCAGATTTGATCCTAGCTCTTAATTGCTGGGGAGGAACTGTTAAAGTTTAGAACGGAACGCCAGCTTCGTTCCTGCTATATCGGCTTTGTGCGGTAATGTGCGATGACTGCACGAACCAGATGTTGTCGACATGACCCGTTGTGATGATGTACATTGATACACCGATAGAATTATTAATTGTAAGTATAAAAATAAGGTAGAAATAAAAATAGTGGAGTTATGAAGTTTCGTCTTCACCCACGCTGCAAGCGCGTAGATTTTAGCAGATCGTATTGTGGAATAGATAGTACCATCGTTTCTAGTGTCCTTGAAAAACTAATTATAACATTGTGACACGAAAGGCCTACTCGTTCGGACGGAGTGAAAGAGGGGAGAGACAGAAAAATGATACCGTCTGCACGTGTGGTTGGAATCTAAAACCTAGCAAAAACGCGATAGTGTCGTTAGCCGTTTGAAAATACGACACAAATTCAAAATATGTTCGGCAATTGGGTCACGCAAACAACCTTAGCTCTTAAAAACTGACGTATTTCTGACGTAATACGGGAGACTATCGTTTTTAGTTTGAAAATAGCGGTAGAAAGAAGTGAACAGGTGGTAGTTTATAGATTTCAATATTATTGAAGACTAACATGGAAAAAATTATGGAATTTTGAACCATTATACATAGGCTCATAAAACTTATATATTCGGGTGCCATAGTGTCTCCTGACAAAAAATATGGTTTCATTTACCCTATAGTCCAACTAACAGCCAAGATATGGTCATAATACTAGATAGTTACAGACACAGTGACAAACACACTGGTGTTCTGACATTCGCTATCGGTAACGTATTTTTGCACGAGTTGTTGAAAAGAGGTGTGAGAGGGTAGGGCAAAGTCCAAAAGAGGGGAACGTTAGGACTGAGGTAATATGATTTGGAGCGGAGTTTGAAAGGGGGAAAGAAATTATGGGATGGCTCAAACTGAAAATTTTTTTTGTAGAGTTAGGCCAAAACCAAGTCTATTTTTGACGAACGCCAAGTTTGGACGGACAGACCGACAGAAGTACACTAACATTGGACCGAAATTGGACCTTAGATTTAAAAATTTGAATTGACAAACTTAGTAGTTAGATCTCATTGGTCGAAACCGTTTAGATTACTGGGAAAGTTGAAGACTCTGTGCCATTTTCACGAAGACTGTTCATAGAAGCAGGATGCTTGAGAGCTGAGAAGTGTGTCATGCCTTGAATATAGATATAATTTATAAAAAGTATAAGGGCGCCATAGTCCAGCAAGCAGTACATCTGAGGTTGTGCTAATTCAACGTTCCTGTGTGTGTATTCTTTGAATTGTGGTAAGACCGAAATTATTAACATTATTTATACTATTAATTATGTTGTTTGACTTGGGTAATGAAGAAAACATTACGACTGTAAGTAAAGAAGTCATTGGTAGACTTATACAAGCCTATTTGTTGCTCCACCATGTTATCAAGCTACCAGAGAGGTAGTAGTAAAATATTTATAGGTTGTCACCAGGAATCACATCACCTATCACACTGTATGGAAAAAGATCATTGAGAATGACAGAGGCGTTGCAGACATTAGGGAGAGGAATATGAAAACTTGTACAAAATGTTACCTCATTTTATGGAGATGTGCTGAGTTGGTCAGAGAGATCTGATCCAGGTCTTTTAGGTTAAATATTGTATTGTTTGTAAAATTGGTGGATTAGGTATTATGCTAAGACAGAACATAATTTTCATGTTACAGGGTTTTTGTCTGGCACTAGTCAGGTGCCAGATTCCTGTGTGAAAAAGTTACTCCAGCAGAGATAGAGGTACTCGCGGCCTACCCTATTTCTTTTGGGACAAGATCAACAGTGGCTGTTGGCAGATCATACATCTATGTTCAATCCTCCAGTGTCAGTTAAGTAAACAAGCCCTGGCACGAGGAGAATTTATCAACTTTTCCACTTCATAAACTTGAAAAGGAAATATAAATAAAGATTATCTGTCAAGAAGTAAAGTGTATCCAGAGAAAAGAAACATTGTGACAAAGACTGGGCGTGATGTTAACACCCCAACCAGAAAATTTTACAATACCATAAAACTACAATATATATGATTAAGGACAAATTGTCCTCTTTTAGTTAATTAAGTATGCCTATTATTTATGTATATATATAAATTGATCTCATGTGATTTGACAGTCCTAACCAAAAGAATCTTAGGTATAGGACTAATAAAGTTATAGAAAAAATTGTATATTACTAACTTTTAACAACGGTGTTGGTTGATTTGATCACATAGATTAATATTGGTGTTTGTGTGTGTGTTTGTGTAATTAATTACCATCACACCACACTTGTATAACCCTAGACATTAACTCTTTCAGGACGTAGGGGTTTTCCCATGTTTTACGCAAGGAATTTTTTGTGACTCAGATTTTTCATATAGTGTTACCATGTCTTCTTCTTCTTCTTCTTCTTCCATCCTTAGCCACCAACCGGCAAAGCAGTATGTGGCCAGTACGCCTAGTGGCGTCTTAGGGCAACAACAAATTGATCAATCTATCGCTGTTTCCACCACGCCTAGTGGCGTCTTTGTGGAACAGAAACAGACCAAACAATCTATCGTTGTTTCCGTAATCAGATTGGTTGGCAAGCAGGTGATCAGCCCACTGTGCGAAGTTTTTACGGGATGGGGTAAACAGCCCCATGCCCAACCCTCCTTAGTCGCTTTTTACGACATGCGTGGTAGGGTGCAGTGTTACTATTCCTGTGTGTATTGGTGGGGTAATTCAAAATATTTTCACTTGGAAATTTCTATGCGTTAATGGAAAGGTCATGTCTTCCAAATTTGGAAGTGAGATTTCCGCACTATTCTCGTCAGTGATTACAAATATTTTCTTACTTTTATTTCAAGTAATATCTTCATAATACTTCTATCCAGATGCTATTACCTCATTCCGTCTTCCAGGTGCATGTCTGTAATATGTCCGCAGACGGATGATTTATCGCCTGGCACGCCTTAGGTAAACACAACGTTAGGTCACAATACAAAACTGACCGGTTCGGTGTTACCATGTAAGTGTCAGTTATTTCAAAGTTTTTAACAAATATAGTCATGTTATACATATTTAAAAAGGAAAATAAATGAGGATTCTGAATATGTTCAGTTTATAAATTTAAAATTTTTTTATAGGTATAAAATAGTTGGAGACTGTGAAGAAAAAATCTTTACAAAAAAAAAAAAAAAAAAAACATATCAGAATTACCCACTCAAGATAGCAAATCAATCACTTATGTTATCCAAGATACAAATATTTGTAAACTACATTCATTTTGGAAATAAAATACATATGGTTCAAGTTTATGCTCTAACTACTTTCCAATTGGCTTCAAGAAAAGGAAAGACACTCTTTTGTCACAAATTTTCTGCGGCACAGGTTTTTCATATTGTGTTACCATGTAAGTGTAAATTATTTCAAAGTTTTTAACAAATATAGTCATGTTATATATATTTAAAAAGGATAATGAATGTGGATTCTGAATATGTTCAGTTTATAAATTTTAAAAAATTTTTATGAGTATAAAATAGTTGGAGACTGTGAAGAAAAACATTTTACAAAAAAAAGAAAACATCAGAATTACCCACTCAAGATAGCAAATCAATCACTTATGTTATCCAAGATTCAAATATTTGTAAACTACATTCATTTTGCAAATAAAATACATATGGTTCAAGTTTATACTCTAACTACTTTTCAATTGGCTTCAAGAAAAGGAAAGACACTCTTTTGTCACAAATTTTCTGCGGCACAGGTTTTTCATATAGTGTTACCATGTAAGTGTAAATTATTTCAAAGTTTTTAACAAATATAGTCATGTTATATATATTTAAAAAGGAAAATGAATGTGGATTCTGAATATGTTCAGTTTATAAATTAAAAAAAAATTTTATGAGTATAAAATAGTTGGAGACTGTGAAGAAAAACATTTTACAAAAAAAACAAAACAAAAACATATCAGAATTACCCACTCAAGATAGCAAATAAATCTTTTATGTTATCCAAGATACAAATATTTGTAAACTACATTCATTTTGGAAATAAAATACATATGGGTTCAAGTTTATACTCCAACTACTTTTCAATTGGCTTCAAGAAAAGGAAAGACACTCTTTTGTCACAAATTTTCTGCGGCACAGGTTTTTTCATATAGTGTTAACATGTAAGTGTCAGTTATTTCAAAGTTTTTAACTGAATATAGTCATGTTATATATATTTAAAAAGGAAAATGAATGAGGATTGTGAAAATTTTCAGTTTAAAAATTTACAAAATTTTTATGAATATAAAGTAGTTAAAGACGAGACAGAAAAATATTTTACTAAACAAAAAACAAAACAAACATATCAAACTTACCAATTGAAGACAGCTAATCCACCATCCAATATAGAAATCACTGTAAACAATATCCATTTTGGAAATAAACCAAACATCAAGTTTATACTCTAACTACTTTCCATGTGTCATCCAGAAAATGAAATACACTCTACTGTCACAAATTTACAAATAATTGAAACAGATCACAAAATATGATATATATGCTGAACTGCTCTCACAAAGAACACTCATTACACCCCAACTTATATTTACAACTTAGCTTTAGTGTGCCATTTTAGGAAACATTCATCTATGTGCAGATGGGGGTGGCAAGTGCATCCGGCACAATAATAGTTTGTCCTTTTCCTGTCGTCAGGTGTACTGCAAACTTTACACCTATTGAACTTAGTGCTTCTTTGCATTATATGTTTTGCACCCTCCAGTCTTTCCAATGGGTTATCTGATAATTTACTTGGCCTTGGAGGATTTAGCTTTCCATCCTATAATCATCTCATCAATAGCTACGTCTTGGTTCGGAGTGTATGCCGCAACAAATTTAGAGCATAACATTTGAACGAAGGGCTCTATTTTATTTTTCCCTTCTGCAACTGGCTCACAGATATGCAACATAGTTTGCAATATAGACAAAAATCTGTCTCTCTCCATCATTTAGGAATAAAATGGAGTGTGAAACATAGGCTCTTGTGAGGAGAAATAATCTTTTATGCTTGGCCTTTTGTCGATACCCATTGCTTGATGCAGAGCAAAAAATTTTAGCAGCTCATAATCGCTTACTGGATTCCATCGATTATATCTTGATCTTTTCAGTGACGGTGTATGCTTCTGTACTTCAATTTCTGCAAAGCAGTTTATGCTTTTTAAAATTTCCTCCCTTACAGCTGATGATACAAGGCTTTCAAAACACTGGATCGGGGTAGATGATCATTTAGGCCTAAATTTGCGGACTGCTCTTCCGTCTTTAGGTTGAAATCTAAAGCTATTCGTTGTTAGTACACCCAAGTTTGCTTTGTGCCATTCTATATTTCTGACACACTCCTGTTTTTGTCTTTCCCCTTCTTGTAAAACTAAATTAGGTCCTACTGGGTCTGATGTTGAAGAATCAAAGTTAGGTGATAGAACCATGCCCACTCTTTCTAACATAATAGGCCTACCTTCATTCTCTGAATCGACATCACTGAAAGACGAATTATTCATCGAATTAGCACTAAAATCACTACTGCTATAGCCGTCCTCATCTTCGCTGAAATTTTCTAGCAAACTAAGGGCCTGCTGAGCACTTAAACGAGCAGGTCGCTTTCGAGAAGATGAATTAGATGCCATCGAAAATATGTATCGAAAATAGGTAACCCAAATTTCGTAACAAAAACACGAGGATGCAATCGGAATCTGTTTGAATTTAATAGAAAGAGTGATGCTATAACTCTCCCGCTTTAGAAATAATAATAAAAATGGCTATACTTCCGCTTCCCAGTCATCGAAAACTTCTAACTGTGATGAAACGAAACAAAAACTTAGTTCAAACATGTCGACCAAGATTCGGGGCCTCCCGTCATCTGAAGCTAGAAACATCGACCAAGAAAACTGGTCGATCGTCCTTTAAGAGTTAAATGTAGCTATCAGACATACTAGTCAAGAATAGGTCTGATTGAGGTCATAAGGTGGTAGCAGAAAGGTGTCCTGATATACTCAACCCAAACTTTGTTATAATCAGGGACCTTCACAGCTGACCTCATTCAGTACAATTGAAACAAATACAACAACATTGCATAACATAAAAAACCACCACACCCGTTAACAGCGAGACGTTCTTACACTGTTGGTGCTGGGTGACAGTTCAGCTGGGAACAGACGTTCCTTATCATGTTTGTCATCGTGTACATATTCGTCTTGTTTGTCAACATGTGTGTTCTATTGGAGTTAATAAATGGTCGTTCTTTATACAACGCCTTATTTATTGTGCTGTGAATGGAATGCACAACACTGACAACAAGGTACACACACACACACACAACATAAACTTACACATCACTTTTCACTGTGTACTTCAGGTCCATCAGTGCTTCAGGTGGCATCCACTTGACTGGAATCTGACCCTGTAAATCCATTATACATTACAGAAAAATTATTAAGCCCGATAAATTATCCATTATCATCATTTTCCTTTGCACTCCTTATAGAGCATGGAGCCACCACTGCAGCCAGTTCCCTTTCAGGAAGCCTGCACCAAGCATTTGCATCCTCTAATTGTCTAATGGTGGTAGTTTCTGTGGAAATTTGTTTTACATGATGCAGTTGCACAACCTCACATTAATCACCTTGTACAACATGCCTGAGTGTGCAGTAGATCTATTCTTTTGTTGTCTATCCAGAGTCCTCTAGGAAACTACACAGGGCGCATCCCAAAAATATCATTACTGGACTATACAAAATTAAATCAATAAGATGACAAAACTACAATCCATGACTGCCAGAACAGGAAAGACAGTACTACATCAGGCAGAGAAATTATTTAAAGGTTAACAAACCACTTAAAAAGTGGCAGACCAAAAGGGTATGGTCAGGGTAGACTCCAGGTCTGCCCCCACTATACGAGACCTTGTACGGACAATGACAGAACTCCTAACAATAAGCAGCATGCTACCATTAGGGAGGAGAACCATGATTCTCAGAGTTGACTGACAATACACCAATAGTGATTTAAGAAGACAGTTAAACTGACACAGAGAAGAAACATATAGCCATGGGATTAATTAAAATAATACACCCAATCACTAATGGATCCACAAATATACAAGATAACAAAACTGTCAACTTGAGTCAATCAACTTGAGATGGAGTCAGACTGTCACCACAACGACTAATCGAGATTCGACTCGCAAGTTCTGTATTAGTGACTCGACTTAGGGCTAGCCAATTTTGGTGAACCAGCTTGCCATACTCTTTCATAACTCACTCTTACTGAGAAACCAAAAATGGTTTTGCTTAAAATAAAATGGCGTAAGAGTTTTCTGTGCGGAGAATGCCTGGTTGGTGTGTTTTGTTCATCATCCAAGAGAATCCCTCCCGGTAAAAAAATAATATACAATGATCCTATCCCTTCCCTCTCTTATATAAATACACATTCTCACACTCTCTCTCTCTCTCTCACACAAACACCCACACCCAAGCAATGAAGTATTGCAAGTGTAAATGGGGCAAATTTACACTGCCTCCCTAATTTTAGCTGATGTAAAAATGTCTAATAGCCCACATTGAACAGCCATTCCATTATGTTTTATTTTAAAGAAGAAAAACAAAAGAAAACAAAATAAACTCAGAATTACCATACAAAATCTGGTTTGGCACTCACCCCTGAATTTTTCTTGTAATAATCTCCATTGCGTGCCAGACCAAAGTCTGCAATCTTTAAGATATGGTCTTCTGTAACAAGAACATTTCTTGCAGCCAAGTCTCTGTGAATGGTCTTGTGAGGACACAACAACGAATATATTGTCATTAACAATTTCTCTGCTGATAAAACTGTGCAGGTTAGTCATGTTTTGCTGTTGGTTAAGAGAAAAGTTAATTTGGGCATTTCTGACTGGCTTGTCTTTACCAGCTACTAAAAATGAAATGAACTATCCTAATACAATGCAGTGTGTAGTTTTTTTTTTTTTTTTTTTTTTTTGGGGGGGGTCTCTGAGGCGACAAAGAAAGAATAGGACTACTGCTTCGTTAGGTATATCGTAAAGGTGACTAATATGAGGTCATGGATGAGCCTGACAACCTAAACATCTAAGATAAATTACTACAGACCCCCCCCCCCCCCCCCCTTCCTGATTGTTTTTGGCAAACAGAACCTATAGGCTACTACTTTATAGCAGATAATCTGAAGTTTCATAAAATAGTAACATCTCAAAAGTAATACTGTTTAACCAAATTAAAGGATTGTGTCACGGCGCTATTTCGCTGTATGGGTCACCGTTTGTTTGTAGATCGAGCAGGTCATTCGGAAGCTGCCATTTGACTGACGAAAGTTGATGAACGACTGAGGTCATGTGACCGGCTGGAAATTTATGTACCAATGGAGTCGCAGGGGATTGCAGGCTCATCTGTCGTCCTGGATGGACGTTCGATTTTTGGTATTTATTGTCTTTATGACTTAGCCTTGTTTTCGACGCTTATGTGAGTGGGACTCACATTGGAGTAGTTCGGCGCCATTTTGCCTGAAGTTGTACTAAGGTTTAGCTAGTAGTGATTATGTATTCATTCATTATGTATCCCCCCGTGGTCGTGTTTTGGCCAAGTGGTGTTGTGATTTAATAAAAGGGATTGTAGCTGTTAAGGTGTGTTATTTCTTTATGTCAGCCAGTGTGCTTGACCATCCTCTAGCATATACGAGTCAGCGTTATAGTAAATCCACACAGCAGTGGTATAGCCCTACGAGTGATGGGTAGCCAACTAGCACCTTCCCCCACCCGGTTAGAGGTTCTGACAGATTGTCTTTGTATTTTTTCAAAATCCCACATGCTGAACTGCTGATTTTGCCAGATTGTGTCCCGCATTCAGAAAAAAAAGAAAAAGAAATACAAACCTTATTTGTTGAAAGAAATTCCATGCCACGAGCAATCTGATGACTGAAAGACAGCAGTACTTTTTGTGAAAGCATGTTTTTAGCATGAATGGCTTCATCACCTTCTGTTTCCTGCAGGAATATCTCTGTATCTATATTCCAACCAAGCAATCCATTAGGTTGATTTCTAAAAGACAGCAGGTAATCTCTGAGGTTACCTTTCTTGCAGTATTCAACAATGACATACAGCGGGTCTGCAGAAATGAAAAAGAGTACACATTCACTCACACACAAACATATTTATAGTGCAGAAATTGCTAAACATACAGACATCAACATCACCAATGAAATAAAAAAGAAAAAAATGAAAGGTTTAAAGCATCTATTAAAAATGTATAGAAGCAAATATCCACTCATGGTCCTTCAGGTAATAAAGGAAAGAGAAGGCATAGAAACATCAAAAACACCACATTGGTGGAGTAGAGAAAAGTGGACAGGACTAGAATGAACTGAGCTAGCTAGACACAACCACGTGGGTAACATTTGTGCGCGTTTTGTGTTGGAAAAAAAATCACCGTCATCATTCTCCTCTTATACGCATTACGAAACATGGAGCACTACTGCTCTTGCTGTAGTAGTTTCTGTATGACTTTATTTTATATGGTGAGGCTGCCATCTTCAAGCAAACCTCACTTCAGTCCCCTTTTACAACAAGCCTGAGGGAGATGTAATTCTATTCTTGTGCTGACAGCACTGATCAGTCACACCACAATTACAGCACTGCTTTAGAAGTTTCTAGAAGAGACACTGCCCAGTAAGGTTCTGTACCTAAAATAATGTTTTTCTAGCTGTTGTCTTTTCACTTCATGATAAGAGATGAAAACAAGGAGGTCCTTGAACATTTAGGAATAAAAAGGGAATTAATAAAGGAGATCAAAGCTAGATGACTTAGAGTTCGCTGGGAGGACAACATTAGACAATCCCTGAAGGACCAAGGACTAGATTGGAACCAGGCCAGGAGGAAGACAGCCAATAGGACAGTATGGTGTTCTCTCTAGCAAACCTCTACACCCCAGGGTAGAAGAGGAACTACTAAGTAAGTAAGTAAGATCAAAGCTAGACAACTAAAATATTTTTGCCATATAAAAAGACAACACTTTACTCAAAACAATAATGGTAGGATGTTGAAGGCAATTATGCAAGAAGAAACAATGCTATAAGTGGGAAGATAACACCCAAGAGATGGACAGGAAAGAGTCTGTCAGAATGCACCATCCATTGCAACCATCCTTTGATGTGGAGATGGCAGATGAAGAAAGGTTGTTGTCTGAGCAATTTCTTATTGTTGAGAATTTTTAATTCCCTAGATACTTGGCAAGGTCTTGTTGGAGATTTGAAAAGCTTATATGCATGTCTACATTTAGATTTTTGTCCCAGGATACTGTCAATTATCTGCTATTATATTTTAACTAATCCTAAAATTCCTGTTCTGACCATTCCTATATTTTTTTAGTTTGTTGCAAATCCAACTTTTTTGGTTCAGCCGCCTTTTCATTTCCTTCT
Source organism: Oreohelix idahoensis (assembly GCA_024509875.1). Classification (NCBI taxonomy): domain Eukaryota; kingdom Metazoa; phylum Mollusca; class Gastropoda; order Stylommatophora; family Oreohelicidae; genus Oreohelix; species Oreohelix idahoensis. The sequence continues at coordinate 192,771 of JAMPIV010007207.1, forward strand.
CCGCCAACATGTGAAAGTACACATCCTATTGAGACTGAACACTATGGATATGTATTAGCCAGAAACACCTCCTACACTATATCTGGTCTACTGCATTCTTTTAAGTTTCATGAAGCCTGAATTTCTGAAAGTGAGTGTGTTAACATTGCCAGTTTCTGGGAAGGGTTGTTACAGACGTTTCCTAGCACTTTTGGTATTACCATCATCTCTGCTGTGAAAACAGATGTAGTTTCTGTGATATTATATTGTCTGATCAATTTCCCTGTTGGAATATATATCCCTATTCCTAAATTTTCATTTTTACCCTTGGGCCCATCCATTTAGAGTCTGTCATGCTGTCCTTTGTTATTTATTGTATATATTTCCTGGCTTGTTTTTGGTAGTTTCAGTGTTAGCTTTTCAATTAAGTATTCTGCCAGGTGGTAGTCTATGTCTGGCTTCCTGAGCTCCCACATTCATGCCAGTCAATATTCACAAGTTAATAATTGATGTATTTACATCTTCCACGTTTACTAATTCCTCCATACACTTCCTTACTGTTGGGTGTCTAAAGGAGCATATGGGACCATTTCGAGTTGTTGGCTGATTCTAGACAAAAGCTGGATATGCTGGGTGAGCCTTCTCTAGCATCACTTTAGATATGTACATTATTTTCAGTTTCTTTCTCCACCAGTTCCAAAGGCAGGACTCCAAAAGTCACTTCCAGTGCTCCTAGCAAGAAATGTGAGTGATTGGAGAGCGCCAAGAAACAAGTTTGTGATAAGAATAGAGAAAATAAAATTGACAGGGTATATTTGACAAGATGAAGACAAAACACTGAAAGTGATCAGAGTGTGTCGATACTTGAAAGATGTGTGTGATAAAATATACAAGAGAAAAGGAAAGCATGTAACAATATACAGAAACCAAACTAAAAAAAACAGGATAAAGCCAAAGGAACATGGACAAAGAAGTGCAATGAGGAGACATAAACTTCAGTGACTACACAAGAAAACTGTATGCATAAAAAGGCAAGAGACATACCATTCTGTGTACAACATCCAAGGAAGTTGACAATGTTGATATGATACCCAAGCTTCTTGATCAGCTTCATCACTTCCACTTCTTTCAAAAATTCATATTTTTCCTCCAGTGTTGCACCGTCTGTAAATGGGACAAATGCAATGAAAATTATTTGTAACTGATGTTTTATAACCTGCTTTACTTATCTGTAAGCTACTTATCTGTAAGCTACTTATCTGTAAGCTGGATTAGTTGAGAGGCAATCTTTAAAATCCAGCAGAACCCAAAGTTTCATTTATTGCCTATACAATTTAATGAACTTTCACAACAGTATTTTAAAAAGTGAACAGCCAATCATACATTCATCATTCATTTCCCTTTGTGCTCTTTACGGAGCATGTAGGCTACCACTGCATCTGGTCCACTTGCAAGAAGCCTGCATTAAAGCATTCATGTGTACTTGTATCAGTGGTTTCTGTAGCCATTTTTCTATTACACATGAGGTTGCCAGCCACAAACACAACCTCATATTAGCCACCTTCTAAGACATGCCTGAGGAGTTAGTAGTCCTATTGTGTATATTTGTCTCCTCACAAAAAGGGTCCCCTGGGTAGTATACATGGTCTATTACAGCCACTTGCATTTACAACAATACAATGGGTCAGTTTAACTGTGTCAGCACAACAAAATGTAAAAACATTACGCTACATGTCTTCACCAGTAAACGAAAGCAAAAAAATAGACAGCAGATGCATAACTAACTTCCCAGTCTATGACAGTGGTTCTCAGCATGGGTCACATTCCCCCCCACCCCTTTCTAGGGGGCCACAGCAAGATGGTGAAGTAAATCTTCCCAGCTAACAGTGACTATGAGGGGGGCCACAGAAGTAAATAAGGCTCAGAAAGGGTGGGGGGGGGGGCCATGTGCAATAAAAGGTTGAGAACCCCTGGTCTATGAAGTATCAATACATTAAGGTTGCAGGAAATGAACAGCTGAGAAACATCCAATTGTCTTGTAAGACAAATATCTCAACTCTTGGCTCTACTACCAGTCTTTTTTTAATACATGTTGAGTACAGCAGACTCTGTGTAGATGTCTGTTGTCTATAAGCAGACAAGCAAAGAATAGATCTACTGCTCCCTTCAGGCATATCATAATAAGAGGCAACAAATATGAGGTTGCCCCGTGTAGTTCCCGGGGGCTGTCTGAGGAGACAAAGAATGAACACAACCACTGCTACCTCAGGCATGGCAACCTCATCATGTAAGACAAATTGCTACAGAAACCTACCACTTGCAAGAGAACATGAAAGTTTTCATGCAGTCTTCTGGCAATGTACCCAGCTGTAGTGGTGACTTCATGCTCCATGTGGAACAAAAAGGGAAAAGAAGCAGAAGAATATGAAGTTTTACATGGGGCTGGCTACCTAATCGTTTAAAACAAGCTACTATAGAAACCACCACTACAAGAGAACGTGACTGCTTGGTGCGTGCTTCCTGTACAAGCAGTGGTGTCTCTATGCTCCACATGGAGCACAAAGTGAGACTATGAGGATAGCAGAGACTGCCATTTCAGAAGAGATATGAAAGAAAAATGGTATGTAAATTATTTTTATAATGAGTGCTTGCACACAACAGAAGGATTGAAACGTTACAAGATTGCCAATATGGAACTGATGGAAGGAACCAGACAAATAGCTAGCCCTAAAAGGACTTTATAGAAGCTAGCATGATGATACCCTCTCTAAGTTAGCATGGCAAAACACTTTATAAGCTAGCTTGATGAAACCCTTTATAAGCTAGCATGACAAACCCCTTTATAAATTAGCATGACATGTACCTTTATAAGCTAGCATGACAAAAAACTTTATAAGCTAGCATGACAAAACCCTTTATAAGCTAGCATGATGAAACCCTTTATAAGCTAGCATGACAAAACCCTTTGTAAGCTAGCATGATAAAACCCTTTATAAGGTAGCATGATGAAACCCATTATAAGCTAGCATGATTAAACCCTTTATAAGCTAGCGTGATGAAGCCCTCTTTAAGCTAACATGATGAAACCCATTATAAGCTAGCATGATGAAACCCATTATAAGCTAGCATGACAAAACCCTTTATAAGCTAGCATGATGGAACCCATTACAAGCCAGCAAAATGAAACCCATGTTGTTTGTTTAAGTTTTTATGGTTTAAGTTTTTTTTACAAGATGGGGTAAAGAAATTAAGTTATTAAGCCATTCAAGACAGAAGAAGGTCCTATGGCACTTGCATAGAATATGATTGAAATGGTATGACAAGATCACTAATGTTGAACAGATGATAAGAACCAGGCAAGTGCCAGTGGAACAAGAAATAAGAAGATTCTGGAGATGGATAGGACACAAATTGAGGAAACCTGTTGAAACCATTACCAGTCAGACCTAGAATCCCCTGGGCAAGAGAGGTAGAAAAAGACCAAGAAACACATGGAAAAGAGAACTGGAAATAGACATGAAGGGGATGAAGAAGACGGAGAAAGACCTTGAGCAGATGGCACGGGACAGGAAGACTTAACATTAGTTTGTTGAAGGCCTATGCTCCTTGGAGAGCTGAAGGCTTATGAATGAATGATGAAATACCACAATGGGTTAGTTCTGAGAAGAACTGCTAGCCTGTCAAGAAAACAGGTGAGATCCCACCTCAGATGACCAAAACTATGATCTAGCTACCACTAATGACTCTCTTTTACGGCAGCCATATGGTCTCCCAAAACAGACAAATGTCAGAGACATAACTGATGTCCAATTTGTATCTGATCTATGACATCACCTTTCAAAGTTTTTACAGCCACCACACAGGCTTTTGTTTGCATTATATCTATGCCATAGGCAACAGCTTTCTTCACAACACCGAATGCTCCTTCACCTATTGTTTCTTGGATAGTCAGCCTATTCACATATACAAAATAAATCAATAATCAACATTTAAAACATAATTTACTTCATCTTAATTTAACTACAGACTGTAAAATGAGTCTGATTCTGGGATTGTTGCCATTATCTCAGCACTGATAACAATACAAAATGAAGACTAAAATCAAATGGCATAAGATTATGTTACTGTACAAGTTTTACAATGAATAGAAGAAAACCTTTAAATAAATAAGCATCCAACTCATAAAAGAACCAGTTTTCTAATGTACAATAAAACTGATTATTTCAAATACGTCGTGACATGGATTGCACTGATAATCGGAATTCTGGATAATTGGATTAAGGAACACTTATATCTAAGCAACAACAACAAACATTAATATTTGTCAATTAGTCTTTATTGGACATTAGAGCTCCCTCACATGAATGGATCTTGAAATTATCTGTCCAGCTGATCTTTACTGCATAAACCATTTGTTGTTCTTGTTGTTTAAATAGGGCTGCTGAGCTTCTCGCTCTTTTGCAGCTGTGAGGAGTTACTGTTATTTTATTTTCAACTCGCCACATTTTTTTCGGTTCCACGTAATTATTCGCGTTCTTTTATTTTTATTAAGGTTTGAGCGCGTAGTTATTATTTCTGGGTTATTTTTGTTGGATGACTAGGATAAATCCGACCCCCAGCACCTACCCTGTTTAATTGTAGGGATGGGGGAGAAGCTCGACCCAGGTTCAGCGCTGTAACCAATAAAATTTATTCTGGTAACTAGAATGGTCAGGGGATTACCTAATATTACGTATTCTTTCGCGCGCGTGAGAAAAAATTAACTCGCGATTGGCTTGGTAAACACTGAGTCATTGGTTTGTTTATAATATCATTGGACGAGGT
>JAMPIV010007208.1:0-22500 GCA_024509875.1 Oreohelix idahoensis
CTGCTTTTCTTTATTTGTAGCAATTTTTTTTTATCTCTTGTTTTTAATTAATTAATGTTTTTAATTCACTAAATGTGAGTAATAGTATATGTCAATAAATGAGGTGGCTGCTGTAAAACTGGTACGGAAATAAATATATAAATTAAAAAATAAAATGGTATGAAATCGGTTTTACAAATTAACGGTACACAGGAAACACGAGGCCTTTCGGCCACAGTTACAAACAGTTTACAAAGACAAGAATTATAGACAGGTCAAAGAAGTGTGAGTAATACCAGAGTCTAAATATAAAAAGGCAAAAATGCTTATTTCTTTACACTGATTAAATATAGATTTCTTTGGTTCTGTTTGCGACTTCAACATTATGCATGTTGTTGTTGTTTAACTAGGGCTGCTGAGCTTCTCGCTCTTTTGCAGCCAATACCAAGTTGAGAGAGTCACAGAGAGTCTGAACTTGTCTTTGGCTGATGCAGGTCGACTTGCCCAGAATCGTGATGCGTTCAGAGCAGCTGTAATGGAAACAACGTTCTGGAAAGAATACGTCACATGATGATGACCAAGTTGAGACCTCCTTGGTATTATCTACACTGTAGATCTAGGCTTTTCCTGTGGCTTTTCTGCCATTCTGAAACGTGTTTAGTTGAAGTCATGAGCTCCAGTTTCTTCAGCTTAGCTGGCATTTAAAGGATCGTCCCATCTGGTTCTAATCTGGGAGGAAAAAGCAGGTGGCATACTGTGCATTCCCCGCCATCCAAAGGGGCTCTCTACATATGCAGAGCTAAAATACAGTGCTGTGGTTCTGGGCTCTCTCAATGATTTGTCACGTCCTACAGAGTCACTTCTCAGCTCCTCCTGCCAACATAGGCCCATAGTAAGATTCTCCTGCATGCAGCCCACCAGATAGAAGCCAGAGTTACGTCTGCGGTTCAGGTGATTTCTCCAAGCTTAGTGTTTACTGCATGGATCTCATGTTTCACCACAGGGGGAATCCCTGGAAGTGTATAGATGATTTCAGGAGTCAGCAAGGGTGTAATTAGCCTCACAGACAGATTGACTTCCATATGTGTATACCATAGCATTGTGCTTAGCTGGTGGTCATTGTCGTATATGATATACTGGGCGGGGCACCAATGGTCACAACGCTACGGTATGATGGGAGTCGTCAATGGAATGTTGTCAAGAAGGTCTCAAGAAATTGGATCATAAAGAAAGAAAGAACATATTCGAGACAAGAAGAAAAGAAAGCGAATGCTCACCACTAGAAATTGTTCTCTAATAAATTATGAAAAGATTTCTATTTCTCTACGACTTTAGCTTCTGCCCTCAGATCTCTATAAAGTAGAAGCCCACAGCTTCCTAAATGAAGACAGCCCGAGTGATACATTAAATAATAACTAGCTAAAGATCAAAGCGGCGATACCGTTTATTAGTTAAATAGATACACATAAAGGATTAGTAGAAAGTAAAAAGGACGGTGATGAAAGACAATTCACACACATAGATGAAATGTAAAAGTTATTGTTACTTAAATTATAGAGTGAACCTATGTAAGTAGTGAAATAATGGTGTGATATCTTAAGTGTTACCACTTACTTACTTAGCCGTTCCCCTTCTACCGTGAGATGTAGAGGTTTGGAAGAGAAAGCGCCAGACTATCCTATCGGCTGTCTTCCTCCTGGCCTGGTTTCATTCTAGTCCTCGGTCCTTCAAAGATTGTCTAATGTTGTCCTCCCAGCGGACTCTGGGTCGTCCTAGGGGTCTGGATCCCTAGCTCTTTGTTTCCTATGCATGTCGTGTTAGCCGATCTTCTCCCATTCTGCAGACATGGCCAAACCATCTTAGTTGGGACTGTTCTACTTGGATCTGCAGAGGGTGGGATTTTAGACCTTGACGTATCGTCTGGTTGCGGACCATGTCTCTTCTTGTTACTTCAACCACCTACCTCAGATACCTTATTTCTGAGGTTTGGATCTGGCTTTTGTGGGTTGTAGTCATTGCCCATGACTTGCATACATATGTCAATACTGGGACATAGATGGCTGACTTTTTTCAGGCCATAAAACGAGGATTCCTAAGCAAGAGAGAGGTTTTCCGTCTATAATAGCTCCGAGATATTTAAAGTGGTCGACCTGCTCCAGGACCTGTTCTCACAGCTTAATCTGATGTCTTCTTTCTTCTCGTGATATCACCATGGATTTTGTTTTAGAGCTGCTTATGACCATCCCTCTCTTCTCCAGCTCTTCCATCCAGACTTGCAGGTTGGATTGGAGATGTGCCTCTGATTTAGCAATCAGGGCAACATCATCAGCAAATGCCAGCTCTGAAATACAGACCTGTCTCATCTTCCAGTACCCCACTGAATACTTTCTTGTTCTCTCCTTACATGCCTTGATGACATCGTCCATGAGGAGTATGAAAAGATAAGGTGACAGGATATCACCTTGTCTTACACCTGTGGTGGTCCTGAACTCTTCTGACTTATGGTTTGCTGTCCTCACATAATTTCTGCAAGACTTGTAGAAGCTCTGTATAGCATGAATCAGAGGTGCTGGAATGTTCTTCCTTGCCAAACAGTCCCAAAGTTTGCTCCAGGGGACCCTGTCAAACGCCTTTTCCAGATCTATGAAACAAAGATGGATCTCACTCTTATACTAAAGGGCCTTTTCACTCAGCTGTCTGAGTGTGAAGATTAGGTCTTGAGTACTTCGGTTTGCTCGGAATCCGCACTGGACCTCATCCATTTGTGGAAGTGTTACCACACTGATGTCAAATCTACACTGTTCATGATTCTTTCAAATTTCCTCCACTGTATGATTGTGCGATGGTACGCATGGCTGTCCAATGTAGATCTAGAAGACCAGTAATTATAGCTGGTAGTAAGAACTTGGAAGATATACTGTCCCTCAACGCTTGAGAATCTCTCTAGCGTCGACAAACTTCGTACAATGAAGCTTGCTTGGATGAATGTACGTCGTGCAATCCACGATTAGATTAGATGAATGTTTTGTAAAAATACTTTGAAAGCTTTTGAAAATCATCCTGAAATTCCGTTATTTGAATGAGAATGGACTTAATACTTTCTATTGGACTTCAAATTGTTATAATAATTATTATATTCGTTTTACTCTACGTATATTTCTAACAATTCAAGTCACTAGGTCATCACGGGAAAGAAGCTTTTCCAAATTAAAAATAGATCAAATATTATCCTAGGTCAAATATGGTCCAAGTCAGACTCAATGCAATTGCATAATAATCCACAGAATGTGATGAAGCAAAATAATTAAATAAATGAATAAATAAATAAATGAATAAATAAATAAACTTTACCTTAACAACTATGTTAACGAATTTGCAGAACAACTAGCAATTATTGTGTCTTTATTAATATGGCTTTGTTTGTTTGTTTGTTTGTCAAAATATCGTCATTATCATCATCCTCATCATTTTAGTTTGCACTCCTTGTGGAGCAGACAGCCACCATGGCAGCTGTCAATTGCAGACAGCCAGTATCAGGCAGCCACATGTTCTCTCATGCTATGGCTTTTGTGGCAATTTTTTTTGCATGATAAAGCTGACAGCCGCATGCACAGCTTGTCAAAATATAGCTTATAAATATTTTTTTTATTCGATGTAATAGCAAATATACCTAATGTGAAATAAACTAAAGTCCGATGGCCCCCACCAAAATGTTCCAATCGGGCCCCGCAATGGTTAAATCCGATCCTGTAGGCAGGCATCCATTTATGAAAGTCTGTACCTTTTTGGTTGTTGTTTTTGTTGTCTCCATGTTTCAGATACACACAATTCGCAGGCCAGTTCTTATTCCAAAACGTTCTATAAGTTGTCCTTCATGAAGAACTCTACAAATAATATCTTCATATGTTTTCTTTATTAAGGTAAACTTCACGGGGATTCCAAAATGCCTCATCAATTTTAATTTTTATATTTAAGTTTACTTCATTTTGGCGACGGGATCTCTATTTAACCCATTCACGTCTCTTCGGTTATATTAGTAAAAATTGCTAGCATGTATGATTTTCTTCACAAACGTGCCAAGTGTAAGCTAAATATGTAAGTGCCTGAGTAATCATTCTATATATACAAGAGTGTCGTGAGAGTAAACTACATAATGTACACATGTAAGTGCTAATCTGTGTATTTTTATATTCACAAGTGAAATGAGCATAAATTACATAAATTGCATATGCAAGTGCTTTATTGTTTACATTTATATTACTATTTATACTCGTGGAATGGGAGCCGCGCTAGCGTAGTGGTTACAACACCGCTCTGGCGACCGGGTGATACAGGATCAAACCCGGGCGACGGCATTTGAGGATTTTTCGTCGACCGGGATTTGGACTGGATTAACTCGAGACCTGGCGAGGACATTTGAAGGAGTGTCGTCGACCAGGGACTGGCGGCTCCTNAGCCGACCCAGCTGCAATGGGTACCTCCGAAATCGGCGAGTATTTGCCTGAATGGCGAGGGACACCTGTCTCTGTACAAGAAATAAAGGGATACTCACGTAAAATCAATGTCAGGTTAGACATAAATGATAACCTGAGATTTCGCCTCGAGTATTAGCGGGCGTACGAAAAAAAAAAAAAAAAATACTCGTGGAATGTTTCATACAGCGAGTATAGTGAGAAAAAAAGTTACATATGTAAAAGAGAACATATGCCTTTCCACGAGCGTGGTGAATACATGTTACACATGTAAACGCCAGACTATGCATTTGATATTCACCGGTGTGTGAGTAAATGTGTTATATTTAAATGTCAGAACATGCAAGTTATAGTCATCAGTATGGTGAGTACAAATTACATAAGTAACGCCAGACTGTTCGTTTTCTTTGTTCACGACAAAGGTGAATAAAATTGTCATAAATAAGCGCCAGAATATGTGTGTTCTGGTGCGAAGCTGTGTCGGCTGCCGCCATTCCTTGGATCCATCAGCTTCGGGGGGCATTCTCCATGAGCAACAGGTTGATCTCCATATTACAGTGCCCAATTTCGGGCACTGCCAAGACATCATCTCAGGGGCGTGTTCCTATAGCCAGTAATGACTGAAGGGATATACTACCACTAATCGCCAGAATATGCGTTTTATATTCAGCAGATTTGCGAGTAAACGCTACATATGTAAGCGCCAGATTATGAGTTTTGGGAAGTCACGACTGTGGTAATTAAAAATTACACCTGTTTGCGCCAGACCAAGCGTTTTATACTCATCTGCGTGGTGAGGAAAAGTTACACATGTAAGCACGACGATATGCGTTTTATATATTCACAAGAGTGCTCCGCAAAACCTACATATGTAAGCGCCAGGCTATGCGTTTTATATTCACCAGATTTGGGAGTAAAAGTTACAACTGTAAGAGCCAGATTATTTTTTATATTCACCAGAATGATGAGTAAAACTTACATATGTAAGAGCCAGACTATGAGTCTTATGTCCACCAACGTGGTGAGTAACACTGACATATACACGTGCTTAAAATGTCGGTACCATGGAAGCCAGAAATCACTGAATTTAAGAAACAACGTTATCAACGATGACGTCATCTCTCCAGGAGACGGCTACTCCCCCTTGTCCATAAATTGACAGGTTCCAGACATATTAACCAATATGATTTCAGAAAACAGTAGGTCCGGTCTGAGGCTTTCAGCAGTTTCTCTGATATTAGAGCTGTTTCTATTCCGTCTGGCCACGAAGTTAATTTTTACAAAATATGTGCGCAGTATATTTCTGGAACGTAGTTTGGTTTTTGGGTTAGTTTTTGTTTGTTTCGCAAATAAGAGTATTGACTTTGATTTCCTCATGTCTGGGTGGTCTTAGCTGTTTTCACTGCAATTTACGGCTTGAAAGACCACTCTAAACATGAGCTCTAGGAATGATTTTTACAATTAAACGGTAGGAAAAAAAACAGACCAATGAAAATATGAATTACCAAAGTTTGCAAAGATATTATCCATAAAACGTACCAATAGAAGATACATAACGAAATAATCATCAGTTGTGTGTGTGTGTCTTTGTTTGTTTATTTTTGTTTTTGTTTTGTTTGTTGTTGAATAAATTGAAATCTTTCACGCATTAATAAGATATCCAGATATCATCTAATAAGATATCTAGATATCATCTAATAAGATATCCAGATATCATCTAATAAGATATCCAGATATCATCTAATAAGATATCCAGATATCATCTAATAAGATATCCAGATATCATCTAATAAGATATCCAGATATCATCTAATAAGATATCCAGATATCATCTAATAAGATATCCAGATATCATCATCATCTGTTCTGTGTAGTTCCCGGGGGTATCTGAAGAGACAAAGAAAGAATAAGGCCACCACACGTATCAGGTGACTAATAAGACGACGTGCATGGTGGTAGCATCCTCATCATGTACAAAAACTGACAGAGAAACTACAGCTGCAAGATGATGTGAATGTTTGGCGTAGGCTTCCCGTCTGGGACAAGCTATAATGGTGGCACCAAGATCATGTGAATGTTTGGCGTAGGCTTCCCGTCTGTGACAAGCTATAATGGTGGCACCAAGATCATGTGAATGTTTGGCGTAGGCTTCCCGTCTGGGACAAGCTATAATGGTGGCACCAAGATCATGTGAATGTTTGGCGTAGGCTTCCCGTCTGGGACAAGCTATAATGGTGGCACCAAGATCATGTGAATGTTTGGCGTAGGCTTCCCGTCTGGGACAAGCTATAATGGTGGCACCAAGATCATGTGAATGTTTGGCGTAGGCTTCCCGTCTGGGACAAGCTATAATGGTGGCACCAAGATCATGTGAATGTTTGGCGTAGGCTTCCCGTCTGGGACAAGCTATAATGGTGGCACCAAGATCATGTGAATGTTTGGCGTAGGCTTCCCGTCTGGGACAAGCTATAATGGTGGCACCAAGATCATGTGAATGTTTGGCGTAGGCTTCCCGTCTGGGACAAGCTATAATGGTGGCACCAAGATCATGTGAATGTGTGGCGTAGGCTTCCCGTCTGGGACAAGCTATAATGGTGGCACCAAGATCATGTGACCAAGATCATGTGAATGTTGGGCGTAGGCTTCCCGTCTGGGACAAGCTATAATGGTAATGGTGGCACCAAGATCATGTGAATGTTTGGCGTAGGCTTCCGTCTGGGACAAGCTATAATGGTGGCACCAAGATCATGTGAATGTTTGGCGTAGGCTTCCCGTCTAGGACAAGCTATAATGGTGGCACCAAGATCATGTGAATGTTTGGCGTAGGCTTCCCGTCTGGGACAAGCTATAATGGTGGCACCAAGATCATGTGAATGTTTGGCGTAGGCTTCCCGTCTGGGACAAGCTATAATGGTGGCACCAAGATCATGTGAATGTGTGGCGTAGGCTTCCCGTCTGGGACAAGCTATAATGGTGGCACCAAGATCCGCAAGGAGTGCAAAGGAAGATGATGATGGTTGTCACGGGTTGCCTCCCCTTGCTCTACAGTAGTGGTTCAACAGTTGCCAAAACCTAGAGCATGTAATGTGGGTCTTCAAAGGTGTCTACCTGTGATGGACGAACTCAGCTGACCCGGATTGACCCTGAATTTTGTTGGAATTCTTGTCATACGGGACTTCTTTTCACGTGGATTCATTAGCTATGCAACTGTTCCACACAGAGGGCAAACACGTTTGCTGATTGATATGCGGACAGTTTACCTATCGTTCATTCCGGTCATCGCATTTATTTAAGGAGAGATAAAATCACGCCCACTAACATCTCCTGAAAAATCATAGGCAGGTATTTTAACTAACTTGGCCAGTGGGGGGCGTTGCCAGAATCAAACAGATAATGCGACCACGATCAAAGAGACAGACTGAGGGATTTCAGGGGAGACTATCGGCGCTATCAAAGACAGTGGTGGTCCCTGATACGAGACGCAGTTTCTTGCCGCTATTTTCGCGCCTCGGTGTCAACCGCAGAAGCGAACGGGGAAAGCCGAAACGGGCAGCAGCGAGCGGAGATACGGAAACCAGGGGGCGGCTTCTCTCCTTGATTTGGCGGTCAGATCCCCCAAAGTTCCTGGGATGAAAAAAGCTGTCAAGTTTCTCATGTCCCACTCAACTTACATTCCATTTTAGATAAATAGACCATGAAGAATAGACACTTTATCACTCGCTGGCCAGACCTTTACAGAAGCACTAGCTTTATTGAAATCTTGTTATAGATTTTCCCCTGGATATATATATATTGCAGTGATTTCTATTCTGTGCAAAGCGGTAATATATATTGTGTAAAGTAATCAGTGGTCTAGTTCAGTCATTCTATTTCAATGGATTTTGTGTTAATTTAAATCTATTAAATTTAACCATTTCAATAGTTCCAGTTGTAAATATAATGATCTATCTATTATATTATTTCAAAAGATAATAGATGCTTAAATTAACTTTTAAAGTCGCGAAGGAATTTATAATTAATAAATTCAGTTAAGTCCTAGTTTCATAGATGTGTGTTTTAACCACTAGAATTCGCGCAGTGTTTATTAAATACATAATTAAATACTCGAGTGTATTATAGGCTTAACGGGAAATTTATCGCGCTTGATTTTTCGGTATGTTACATGTCTTTTTTCTTTCATACAGAGTGATCGTAACCTGTGGTCCCAGCTAAATAAAGAAAGAAATAAAGAAATCATCCTATATACTTCCAGTCATATTGAAGAAACATTTCTTTTAAATATAATCTTTGTGGCGGTCCTTTGCGACCTAGCTGTCATAATTAAATGAAATAAAGCCCACCCAAGGATTTAAAAGAACAATCGTCACATTACCATTAAAATCAGTAAGACAAACTGGAAGGTAATCATCGCCAGTAGCGATAATACATTTACTGTTTACTGTGAGAGAGTACATATTTTCCTGACTGTGACTGAGCCAAGTTTTTCCTCAATTGGATTTAATAAAACTTTCCAGTCAGTTACTATCATCACACATTGAAGGAATTTTACCATAGCGGAAGATTAAAAGAGACCACTTCATTTTCACCCCTGTGCCGAACTGTGTCAGTGCCATCCCATAGACTCTTTTTTTTATATAATAAAAAAACACAAGAACTCTTAGTCTTCAAGTCTTGCGATAAGTGAGAATATTTGTTACCAGCAAAACCTCGCAAACATCTGGGGCGGGACATCGAAGTGCTAGACAGTTGTATTTGACACTTTATATGCGTGTCTTCCTTTTTATTGTCTTCTTTTTTTTTTTGTTCTATGCTTTTATCCATTCTCTGATTAATGCTTGAGCAATTAAACTCTTAATTTCAAATTTCCCTAGGCCTAATGACTATAATAAATACCCGTGAGGGTGGAAAACAATGGAAGAAATAGATCATCGTCCAACATAATAAGCAATAGTACTCAGTATAAAGCAAAGACCCACCATGTGAACTACAAGTGCCAGAAACTGACTCCCATTTAACAAAGGACAAAAGCAAATCTAAAAACATAATCTCAACAGAGGATACGACATTAACGTACATAGAACATAGACATTAATGTGCATAGAACATAGACATTAACGTACATAGAACACAGACATTAACGTACATAGAACATAGACATTAACGTACATAGAACATATACATACATAAAAGCTTAACTATAAACACAGATGGGCCAAATGATGAAGATGGACAATTAGGAGAAGGAACAGTTTTTCCAAAATGGAAAATTTACAAAAAAATATATAGTCACAGATAATACGTCCATCTTTACAGCAGAATTAGTGGCAATCTTAAAAGGTTGAGAAATAGTTGCAGAAAACGCACCAAATAAAGCAACCATTCTCACAGATTCTCTTTCATCAGTACTAGCTATCATAAACAGAATGCAGCAGGCCATATATTATAAATCAACTTAAAAAAACGGGGAATGGGGAAATATATAAGTCAAGAAGGGGATAAATAAGGGTTGGACAGACCTTTTATGACAGGCCATGAAGGCATGACGAGTATATTTTGAATCGCTGTGCTCCACTTGGAGCTATAAAGGTAATGAGTGAATGAACAATACCTTCCCCACACAGTTCATAAATAAGGTGACCTCCTTGTGTAGGATCTACCCACAATGCATGTGTGGGAATAATGACCCTTCGCTTACTTCCCTGTCAGCTAATCTCTCTTCCGCCATCAAGGACGTTATCATTATCATTTCCTGTGCGTGTTTTAAAAAAAAAAATACAGGCTCAGAAATAAAGACAATGGTTATGTGAGTCTCAGAGACATATGAACAACAACAAAAAAAACTATGGTAACACTGTCCAGATATTATCCCTTGCCTTCCAGCTTACTATTCAGCGTAGATCGCGAACTATTTTTTTGTTCCATGCCTGTCTCATCCGTCTAAACAGATTAGAAGCCAACTTTACAAATAAAAATAAACTAGAAGTTCTTGAACGAGTCAAAAAAAAATTTTTATATCTTCGTTTTATCATAACAGACGATGGCAGATGTGAAACAGAAATATAGTAGGAAGCTGGAAAAGTCAAAGCTACATTTAACGACATGAGATCAATGCTAACATTCAAAGAAGCTGGAAAAGTCAAAGCTACATTTAACGACATGAGATCAATGCTAACATTCAAAGAAGCTGGAAAAGTCAAAGCTACATTTAACGACATCAGATCAATGCTAACATTCAAAGAAGCTGGAAAAGTCACATTTAACGACATGAGATCAATGCTAACATTCAAACAAATAACTCGCTAATAGAAAGTGAGAGTCGCCAAGAGTTACCAACACTCTTCATTACTGTGTGGAGTAGAAACATGGACAATGAATAAGCAACTAAAGTTATTTTTTTGTGTTGATCAGAAGCGACATCGCTGCACTCCGGGCAAGCCCATAGGTGTTCAGTCTCCCTCAGTAAATGGAAATGGGTGTTAATGCTAATTGTTCCTGTAGTGCGCTGGTTGTATACACGACGAATGCATTCTCTCATACGTCCATCCTGCTAGTCTAACGTTTGATGCCAAATTCCGACCGTCTTAGCCATTGTGACGGTATTGCCTCCCTGCTTTGCAGTAGTGGTCCAACAGTGGCCAAAACTCAAGAGTATCTAATATGGGCCTTCAAAGGTGTCTACCTTCGCACAAGATTACTCTTGGCAGAGATGTAGATAGAAGGGTAATGACACTTCAACCACAAAGGGAATTTTCACAAGATATTCAGATAAGCGAAAACAATGCTGCTTTGGGTGAGCACTTTAATTCTAGAATCTGCCGACCACTTTTGTGAAGAATTAAGCAATGATTAACCTTAGTTCGTTAAGTCCCCCACCTCAGATTTACTCAGTGGTATTCTTATTATTCTGGTATAGCTCTGTTTTAGAGTGTGTGTAGTAAATTGACTGAGACAAACATGCCGTACATTTAAAAGGATTAAATCGAAGTTAAATTAGTAAAATTACAAATAACAAAATTTAATAATCACTTAAATTTTAACAGTTTGAAAATAATTGAATAGTTTATATGACACGTGTCATTATAGATTGATAGTAGAGTCGATGGAAAAAAAGTTCACTTTGGCAGCGGATATTTTTCACTTAGCTGCCAATAGTAGTTTCTGCTCCCGCTGATGGGCTCTGGTTACACTGTTCTCGCTCAACGCTGGTCAAGGCTGTAGGGTGTAGCACGTTTCCCAGAAATGACATATAGGGTATACAAAGTTGGTCCCTCGTCTTAAAGCTTAGGCCACTGTTTCTTTCTTGTTCCAGAGATAGTACTTTCTAGTGGTACCACCAATAACTATGATAAAGAATAGAAACGAAACACTCTTCTGAGTATTGCGTTTCCCGACACATACTTATGTGTCCCCTTTCTTCTATACTACCATCCTATTTATCTCAGAATTTACCCCCGATGAGAATTAAATTTAATCCCTCGGGATAAAACTTTCTTTTACATTTAAATTGAATAGCTTTAGCTTTACATTACATTTAAATGAAAAGGTTAATAGCTCAGAATATGTTTACATTTACATTTCCACTGATTGAAACGTGTTCACAATATAAATTGAATATGTTTTCATCTATGTTTACACTGATTTGAAAATTTTGAAACTTCCATTAATTTTAAAATGAATATTTTCACATAGACATTTACACTGGTTTGAAACTGTAAGTATTATACTTAGAATGTACATCATTTCTTTCATCTTTTCCTCCCTGCTCCATAGGAACCTGGAATTACCTTTTGCTTTTAGTTCTCTTTAAGAAACTAGCAATAAAGCAATCACCAGCCCGTGCAGTGGTGGTTCATGAATCATCATTCTATACGCTGAGGTTGTCAGCCTCAAATGACTAGGACATCCACATGCGATATTCACATATTAAAATTCACATGGAAATATACATATAAATGTTAGTTCACATGATAGTAATAAAATATAGAATGTAAAATCACAACTTACGCCAATCCTGGCTCACAGACTTTTTGCTCAGATGAATAAAAGAGACTTGAATCGGCCTCTTACACGCGTCTGGTGTGTCTTTAATTTAATAAGTTCCCTCTCTGACTTTGTTTATTTCCTTCAGTTTCCTCAGACAGCGGTTTTCCTTATTAAAATGATAGAGATTTTCTGGGCTGTTTTTTCAAGTCCTGATAAATACTCAAATAAAAGGTGTCCGGTCTGATAAAATGGAATTCTGAATTCTAGGCTTCACTCTGGCAAGGTCTGGTGTCTTGGCAAGCAATCTTCACAATGAAAAAGCTTGAGAAAATGGTCAGATTATATTCACTGCCTTCCCATGCATTCGTTGTTATGGGGCTTAAATGATCAGCCAATCTGATTTGAATGTTTTGCATGACTCATCTAGTGCAAAATTGCAAACATTACTTTTCTGAAAATAGGCTGTAAACATCCGATTGCCAGCAGACGAACTTACAGACATATCGGTAACCTCACATGACAACGTGTGTAAGATACAATACTTATTACTTTCGCTAAAGTAATGTCTTATCTGTTGCTTGAGCACATACAAAATCCGTCTCTTTACAACCTTGGCGGAGACGCACCCGTGCCTAATAAGTGATTAAGCAGATTGCGCTGTGCGCTGTACGTGTAAATCTGTGTACTGATATCGGCCGCGCCTGTGATTAACCAACATGGTTGTCGATAATGTTCTCTCAGCCGCTCCTGCAAATGTGATGTTTTTATCATCAGCCGGGAGTGTCAAATATCTGACCAAATCAAATAACGTCTACTTCGCAGAGAATGAAATAACGAAAGTGTGACAAATAGAAAGCGCGCAATAACATCAGTACCGCAAGTGTACCGATTACTGCCGTAGTGAAACAGAGATTAGGAAGAAGAAGGGGTCGCCCCAATCCATTCTGTGACAGCCATGTTGATTCATCTATTTCATTGTCATTCTCTAACAGGCGATCATCAATTGTCCTTAGTATATCTCCCTTATCGGTATCCGCTTTCCCCACTATGGGTGCTCTCGAGGCTAGTCTGTCAGGTCTCTCATTGCAGCGTACAGACCAGGATAGTAGATCCACACCACTTCCTGAAGACTCGAGGCTTCTATGGATGTTCTCTTTTCAAGCTGTTGGAAGAGATAATTGAGGTTATGGAAATGTGAATATATTAGAGTTTGGGGCTCACCTCATGGATAGAGAAGAAAAGAAATAAACAAATTCTACAAAAGCTATGAATGAAACTAGAAATAATAAATGCGATCAGTTAGACATATATTTTGATCATTTAAAAAGACAAAAGATCTTGCTGAAATCGAACGAAAAGTTAAAGGCAAACGTGTAAGAAAGAGAACGACATAACTATACGTGTGAAGATAACATCAAGAGATGGACAGGAAAACGTCTATCAGAGTGAGTGCACCATCAAGACAAGAGACACACGATGTTGGAAACCTGTTGCTCTGATATGTTTTTTTCGTGTAATCACTGATAGGTCATTTGTTTTCCTTTTTTTTTTTTGCCTTTAAAGCTAGATCTAGACATTTTAAACCAATGACAAGAAATAAATATCAGCATGCATGAAATCAGAAACCCAAGAAAACCAGATTTTTAAAAAAACCTGTGAAAGATAGTTCAATACGATTGCTGGACATCTCCAAAGAAGGAACCTGAAATTAGGAACATAATCGAATTGCGCATGTCATGGGTTTTCTTGCCCGTGAGTTTCCAATTCTGCCATGATGCTACTACAACATTATCTGTCCGCTGTTGCTGTGGAGCGTCGTACGGTGCTGAGGTTTGCGATCATGAGATAAGTATATGAGGAGAACTGCCGTAAGACGGGATAAAAGTTTTATTTTTATTTTTATTTTATTTTATTTTATTCTAATTTATTTATTTCTTTCTTTATTTTTTATTTTTATTTGTTTATTTGTTTTAAATTTATTTATTATTATTATTTATTTATTTATTTATATTTATATTTTTTACTTTTTTATATATTTATTTTATTTTATTTTTTTTATTTATTTATTTTTATTTTTTTTTTTCATTTTATTTATTATTTATTGATTACTTTTTTTTTCTCACTCTTTTCCAATCCTTGTTTTCATTATTTCTTATTTTTAATGTACTATCGACTTCCTCTTTCCGGTTTAGTGGCAGCCATCTTGCTTCACATGTGACTGGACTTAATATTAAGGGAGTTTTTTCCTCTTATTTTTATAGTTTCATGTTCTCTACTTAATTCTCATTTTATTTCCCTCCTGTCTCTTGTTTGTCTGTCCCTGACGAAGGCCTTGTGGCCGCAACGTAGGTTTTTCTTGTCCTTCTCCTTGTAAGACGTATTACTATTTGTGTGTGTGTGTGTGTGTTTTTTTTTTCAACTGATCATGAGATAAGTGTGTCGCACTGTCTTCTGTGACCCTGTAATGCTGCAGGATTTCTGTGATGTTGTCTATCCATCTGCCTCGTGGTCTACCCATCGCCCTGAAACCAGATCTTCTACTGTTGTAAGTAGTAGTTGTAATTTATCAGATCTCATTCTCTTGAGATGGCCAAACCACATAATTTTATGCCTCTCTATATGCTTGATGTATGATGTAGTTCCTACAATTTTTCTTATGTCAATATTTCTTATTCTATCTCTCCTGGTAAGATTAACGGCTTTTCCATGTTGATTCATCTTTTTCATTGTCATTCTCTAATAGGCGATCATCAATTGTCCTTAGTATCTCTCCCTTATCGGTATCCACTTTCCCACTCATCCCATGGGCTTTGATTTTTTTCCTCCTGTGCTTGGGTCAGGGACTATGTTTGACACCGATATCAAAGAGTTGGTAGCAATATACAACGTATCAGCTGTCCTTTAGTTTCCATACTGAAGCTCTGATATTTGAGTAGTGGTGACAGTTGATAGGTCACTGCACTGATATTTTTGACATCATGTTTCAATTTCTCTGTCAAGTCTTCCATTTTCTGTCAAAATGTCTCCTAGTCCTTTAAAAATGTTTAACCTTCACGTTATTGACATGTGTGTCAACTGAACCAGGTGAAATGCTAAACTTCATAGTTTGTGTCTTTGATTTGCTGATTTTTATGTTGTATCTTCCACAGGTTAAATTAAGTGCATTTGTAAGACATTGCCATTTGTTGTCACCGTCGTACATCAGACTTTGGTCATCTGCATAATTTAACTCCTTCGGTGTTTTGTATTCTTTATTTTCTATGTTTAACAAAGATACTGTTGCTGTAAATGTTGACAATAGACTGTAAAAATTGACAATCGACTGTACAAGTTGACAAAGGGTTGTAAAACATGACATTGGACTGTAAAAGTTGACTCTAGACTATAAAAGTTGACAATGCACAATAACAGTTAGCAAAGAACTCTAAATGTTGACAACGGACTATATAAGTTGACAAAGGAATATAAAACTTTAAAATGGGTTGTAAGAGTTGACAGTGGACTGTAATAGTTGACATGGACGGTAAAACTTGACAATGGACTGTAAAGCTGAGTGACGTTAGCTGAATAATTTTCAATTTTTTATTTATTTATATTTTGGTATTTTGTGAAGACACTAAACTATCAAGCGTCCGACTGGCTACATGTTTCCCGAGGCAGAGTTACCTGGTTCAACAAACGATACCTCGTAACGTCACGCCCCAGTCTACCCAGCCGTAAATGAGTACCGCACGTTGCTCTTAGGTTAGGGGAGGGAAATGATTACTCCCCCTCCTCCCTCATAAACCTTGACCTAGTATAGCGAAATCCTTAACACGACACATCCCTACGGCAGTATATGTTATGGGACTGCATTTACTTTTTTTGTTTTCACTGAACTTTTGGTGTACAGAGACATACGAGTAGGTGAGTGTCACAGGTAAACAACCTGTTGGCCTCCGTTGATATCAGTTCAGTTTAGACTTTTAGACACTTGACTATGTAGACACTCGACTGGAGTCATTTTACTCACTGTATTCACAGTGGGGCGGAGAAAAAAAAAGTGAAAGTCGTCTTACTATGACAAAAGACAAGGAAAAATCATAAGTTACGGCCAAGATGCCTTCGTCAGGGACTAACGAATAAAAACAGAAAGGAAAGAATGTTTTAACCAAGTAAAAACATGTGAGAAATAAATACGGATACACCTGGTAGTCCGGCATGGCTACACTAAAAATGGCTTCCGCTAGTGCAAGTAGAAAGAAAAGACTAAGTATAGGAAAAATAAAGAAAGAAAACAAAACCTGAAAATCTAAGGGATGAAAACGTGACAAGAAAAATAAATGGAAAAAGAAGATAGCGGGGAATAATAAATGATAAAATAGCATTAACCAATACAGAGAGAGAGAGAGAGAGAGAGAGAAAGAGAGAGAGAGAGAGAGAGAGAGAGAGAGAGAGAGAGAGAGAGAGAGAGAGAGAGAGAGAGAGAGAGAGGAAACTGCTGGTGAGAAGAGAGGCCAGTAATCAGGAAAAGAAAGATTGATAGAACTCAACTCAAGAAATACAATTGAGTTGAGAAGAGGAATGTATCATTTATACCTGCAGTCAGGTAACTTTTGTGTATATTCTCTACATGGATTACTCACTTTCCTTACATATTCTCATCAGTAAAGTAACGTGTGTATTCTCTACATGGATTACTCACTTTCCTTACATATTCTTATCAGTCAAGTAACTTGTATGTATTCTCTACATGGATTACCCACTTTAACTACACATTCTTATCCACTGGTTTACAACAACGGCTATGCAAGTTCAGACTTCTTTGGGTTTAGAATTACTTATTTTTCATTATCGATTGTCAACGGCTGTAAACAAGAATTGTATTTTGGACAGTGTTACTCACAATAGTTGACAGCCTGGACATCAAATTCAGCTTTTGTTGCCTGTTACTCAGATCAGATCATCGGCCATCTCCGCATCGAATGTCTGTTGCAGACGATTTTTCTGTGTCTTCTGTCTCTTGTATTGATGGTGCACTCTGATACAGTGGCGTCACTAGGGTTGGTGTCACCCAGTGCGGTAACTCATGGTGTCACCCCCATGGACCTCGTTCCGTACCAGACCATACAGAATCCTTAGTAATGTTTTTTGTACTAATGTTACTCGTAAATCGTAATTCTCGTATATCACTGAATGTAATGGCAATAGTAGTGACATAAACAACTAGCAAAATTAAAATTACACCTTTAAATACAATATCATACGCACAGCCTAAATGTATTTACATGTATATAGTTTCATGTGGTTAAAGTGAAAATTCGGTGAGAAAAAAAATAGAATTCGAAGTAAAAACGTTTAAGAACTACATCAAAATTATGTTCCTTTTAACGCTAAACTTTACCGTTACATGAGATAAATTAATGGATTAGATCTGCATAATCAATAGCGTCCCAAATAATGTAGAAGTTGTAGACAAAGGCATATGGAAATATACTCATAAATGAAATAATACACACACACACAAAAAACACGTGACTCGAAGCGTCGTTGTAATTGGGTAATAATGACAGCTCTGACCTGAGCGCATGCGCATTAGGTTCAAAAAGTAAATTAGTATAGAGTTTTAGCCTTGAAGGTATATTGATACAGTACATGAGTATTTTTATAAAAAATAAATAATACATTTCTGCTGAAACACTGCACAAAAATTGTATAGACAGTCATTTCGGTGTCACCCCTCTAATGGTGTCACCCGGTGCGGTCCGCACCCCCCCCCCCCTCCCTAGTGACGCCTCTGCTCTGATAGACTCTTTCTTGTCAATCTCACAAAGTTATCTTTCAACTTATAGCGCTGTTTTTTGTTGTTTTATCCTGCACGTTTTCCTTCTCGTACTATGGTGATACGGGTCTTTATTGGGCTATATTCTTATGTTGAAGTAAGAGGTCCTTCATATATATTATTAGATTAATTCACACGGAATCAACCACTGATTAGGTCCATTCAGTCCCCGCCCAAAAGCCGTATTCTTCAAAACATTAATGACACTCCAAAGGCCAGGTTGTACGATTCACATAAAGATTTAATAGACATCTTGAAGCTCCAAATATATCTTGATAGTATGCACATAAAGTTATGGCATCAACTAGACAGTTCCTAGTGTCGCTGTACAGTCTTGTAACTGGGACAATGTCGAGGACATTTCCATACAGTTTTTATTATAATAATTCAACTCACGTTCTTTACAGAATCATCTTCATTTCTTTCATACAAGAAACTAGTCTTACCACACGGAGGTATATGGGTAAGCTAGTGATCGAACAACATAATGAAGATCTAGTGAAACCACATAATTCTCAGGAGCTGATAACACATACGTCCAACACCTTGAAAAGACACACAGCAAATCTCCAAAGCCAAGGGACTCTTTAGTTAGCAGACTGCAAAACTCGCATCTGCATTTTGGCCACTAAAAGTAATGACGTCACTTCCTGAAACCAGGGCAACGGTCTCATAAACAAATCAACTACATGTGGAACTGTATTGATATCGACATACATGTTATGAACTTTACTCATAACATATGGTCTTCAGCAAGATAATATGACTTTTTTATGACCAAAATATTTTAAATGTCTGACTTTGTGATCTCGTTAATTTTTTTCTCTTTTTATTCTCATCTTTTCTAGGACCTTCTTGTTTATTTTTCTCTACTCTCTATGAGATACGCCCCATTATCCTATGTATCCACGTCACAAAGGACTCAATTCTTTCTTCTAATTGCATGAAAATTCTAGTTTACAACTTCTTAAACTCAAATTCTCACCCGAAAACCAATAAATAAAATGTTGCTTCGTTTAGACAAGCGCGTACTGTTCAACCTAGACATATTGGTCCGTCGGTTATATTTTTACTTTCAAATAATATTCACTGTCAACGTTTATACCCCCACAACATAACTCAATCTATATCTAGATAATTAACAGCACTTGCGTTGTCAGAACTGATTAGAATTCCTTCAAACCTACCCCACACAATCATTCAAAATAACAATAGATCATTCAAACAAGAAACCTCTCCAACCATCATCCGTAACCTTACACACGGTCATCATCATCATCTTGTGACAAAGATTAATATAGTTTTGACCAAAAAAACCGGCAGTAATTGAGTCTTACTGAGATGCATGACAAAATGCTGGCCTACGTCACGAGCAAAAACCCTGATAAAGACATTGCTCTCGTAAGGTGTTCCGTTCCTGTGCCTTTAATGCCAGTGAGACCCACCCTAACGTGGAAGTAGATAAGATTATGTCTTGCTTGTTGCTAGATGTCTTCATTTTAAATCTTGTTCTACCATTTCGTGTTAGGAGCCCTTCTTAATCACATAGTAACGGAGCATGGCACTTTTTTGTTGTGTTATGATTATGGGGAAACTCCAAACTCACAACGAAGACCAAAGCTGCGGTATATAACGCCTGCGTCACCAGCACACTTCTATATGGCAGCGAGACCTGGGCAACCTATGCTAAGCAAGAAAGAAGGCTTAATACCTTCCATTTACTGTGTCTACGCCACATCCTCGGCATCTCGTGGAAACATAAAGTGACAAATGTCGAGGTGTTGACACGTGCTGGTCTTCAAAGCATGTATACACTGCTTAGACAGCGCACACTACGCTGGCTTGGCAATGTCCGCCGCATGGAAGATGGTCGCATCCAGAAAGATATCTTCTACGGGCAACTAGCAGATGGCAAAAGAACAGTTGGGTGACCGCAGCTGAGGTTCAAAGATGTGTGCAAGAGAGATATGAGGGCACTGGACATAAATCCAGAATCGTGGGAGGATGAAGCTGCCGATCGCACCAAGTGGCGATGCTATTTACGACGCCACCTCAGACTGGGCGAAAAGAAGCTCACACAACAAGCAGAAGAGAGGAGAAAACGTCGGAAGGAGCACCAGGAAAATAAGCAGCTGAGGGCTGTCACCTCAAGGCACATTCCCATAGTCAGTTATGACTGAAGGGGCTATTATTCATGATGACGATAGTTATTATTCTCCGTTATTTTTAACTCCAGATTATCGCTCTTTGATATTTAAACTAAGAATCTTCATATCTAGATCACATTTAAATTTGCTGCCTTCTAGACATTAGTCATTAGAACAGTTTGGTTTTAGACGGAACAGTGGAACAAGAGAGGCAATATTTTGCCTAAGAAAATTAGCAGAAAAATATACAGAGGTCCAAAAAAGTATGTATATGTGCTTCATTGACTATAAGAAGGCTTTTGACAGAATCCATCATAAGAAAATAATTGAATGCCTCAAAGACATAGGTATTAATGGAAAAGATATAAGAATACTCAGTAACCTTTATTGGGAGCAAACTGCCACAGTAAGATCGGGAAGGAATTATTCACCATACATAGACATAAAAAGAGGTGTCAGACAAGGTTGTGTGCTGTCCCCCTGCCTATTTAATTTATACACCGAAAAAATTTTCAAACAGATACAGGAAATACCAGGACTGAACATCAGTGGAAGATCAATAAACAACCTTAGATATGCAGATGATACCGTGTTGTTAGCTGAAAGCGAACAGGAGTTACAAGAACTAGTGAAGCAAGTGAACAGTATAAGTCATGAATATGGACTCGACATTAATATTGAGAAAACTAAAACTATGATAATTAGCAAAACAGACGATAAACCCACATTAAAGATAAGCGTAAATGGGAAAATCCTGGAACAAGTCAAGAGCTACGTATATCTTGGTCATATAATAACAGAAGATGGCAGATGTGAAACAGAAATCAAGAAGAGAATAGGAATGGCCAAAGCTACATTCAACAACATAAAACATATACTGACATCCAAACAGTTATCTCATAAATTAAAACTGAGAATCATAAAGTGTTATATATATTCTGCATTTCTGTATGGTGCAGAAACATGGACGATGAATAAGCATTTGGAAGAAAGAATTGAGGCTCTTGAAATGTGGATATATAGAAGAATGGGGCATATCTCATGGAAAGAGATGAAAACAAATAAGGAGGTCCTAGAAAATCTAGGTATGAAAAGAGAACTAATGAGAGAGGTCAAAGTTCGGCAGCTAAAATACTTTGGCCACATAAACAGGCATAACACCTTGCAGAAGACCATAACAGAAGGGAGAGTTGAAGGCAAACGTGCAAGGGGAAGACAGCGCTATAAGTGGGAAGATAACATCAATAGGTGGACGGGAAAGAGTCTATCAGAGTGTACCACCAAGACAAGAGACAGAAGACGTTGGAGATCCATTACAGCCAACCTTCGTTATGGAGATGGCAACTGATGATGATGATGAGACATTAGTGATGAGGAACCTTTTAACTTCTCTTTGTTTTAAATTAGGCACGTGTTGTCTCGTCAATTACTGTTATATGTTATCATTAATAAATTCTAGGTCCAGTTTTTTTATGAACTTGGGTAACCAGCTCTCTTCCTCGTTGCTTTTATCTTCCTTAACTCAAGAGCAGAGTCATATACCCATTTACAGCTAGGCAGACTTGAGCGTGACGCTGCCAGGTTTTGATCCCAGACACCGATAACTGTACCGCGACAGGATAACACTCTAACCGTATAGCTTATCTGACGATCTCATGTATTTATTTACCTTTGTCGTTTACTATTATCCGAATGGCAGAGTAGAAAAAGCGCTTGTCTATAGCAGGAAAGTTACCGAGCTCCAGGGTTTGAAACTTGGAAGCGTCGCGCTACTGCTTACCCAGCTGTATATGAGCACATGACGATGCTGTCGAGTTAGAACAATGTGGCAGCGAGGAAGGGAAGCTACCCACCCCAACTCATAAAAAATC
Source organism: Oreohelix idahoensis (assembly GCA_024509875.1). Taxonomy (NCBI): domain Eukaryota; kingdom Metazoa; phylum Mollusca; class Gastropoda; order Stylommatophora; family Oreohelicidae; genus Oreohelix; species Oreohelix idahoensis. Next base: position 22,274 of record JAMPIV010007208.1, read on the forward strand.
TGGACCTAGTATAGTGTAGTCTCTAACAGTTCACCCCCCTACGACAGTATCACTTAAGGGATTATCTTTACCTTTGACCTTATGGAGCGTGGGTTAACCACAACAGGTATCCCATCAAGCCTCCATCCACAACAGATATCCCATCAAGCCTCCATCCACAACAGATATCCCATCAAGCATCCATCCACAACAGATATCCCATCAAGCCTCCATCCACAACAGATATC
>JAMPIV010007208.1:27500-141806 GCA_024509875.1 Oreohelix idahoensis
TCATCTTCATCATAATCAGCAACATCATGACCATCATCCTCAACATCAACATCATCGTCATCATCAACATTATCACCATCATCATCAAAAACATCATCAACATCATCACCATTATAAACATCATCAACATCATCAACATCATACTCAACATCATCATCATCAACATCATCACCATCAGCATCATCACCATCATCATCAACATCATCATCAACATCATCATCTTCATCATAATCAGCAACATCATCACCATCATCCTCAACATCATCATCATCATCACCATCATCAACATCATCATCATCATAAACATCATCAACATCCTCACCATCATCCTCAACATCACCATCATCATCATCACCATCATCATCACCATCATCACCTACATCATCATCATCATAAACATCATCAACATCATAAAATCATAATCATCAACAACATGATCATCATAAACATCATCATCATAATCAGCAACATGATCACCATCATCATCAACATCATCACCACCATCAACAACATTATCACCATCGTTATCACGATCATCATCAACATCATTACCATCATCATCAACATCATCATCAACATCATCACCGTCATCATCAACATCATCACTATCATTATCAGCATCATCATCATTTTCCTTTGCGCTACTTACAGAGCATGGAACCACCACTACAGTTGACGTCCTAGCAAAAAAAAACATGCAGCAAACATCCACATGCTCGTGTAGCTGTGGTTTCTGTGGTAATTTGTTTGACATAATGAAGTAGCCAGCCACATGACCAACCTCACATTAGTTGCCTTGTACGACACACCTGAGGGTGCAGTAACCTATTCTATCTATGTCTCTACAGGGACCCCCACCCCCGGGCACTACAAGGGGCGTCAGGGTACGGGTCAGCACCTTGTTGGGATTTTTCTCTAGGCACAAGGTGGCAAATGTTTACCGTATTTATTCTCACAATCTTTGTCCTTTCTCGGTTCATTTTTAGACAGAGCTGCTGTGACGTCACATCCGGTACTCAAACTTGTGTCTTGCCTCTGGCGTCAGTTATAGGATGGAAAGGTAAAGGTCATTGTTAAGGTCTAGGCTGTCGAGTTGTTTTGAAGGAAGCCGCTGAACTTCACGTCTGATTATTATTATTATTATTATTATGGTACTCAGATGTTCAGGGTAATCGAAAAGTCATTCCCTATTTTTAAATGTTTGTATCCCAAATTGTATCTGTTAGATATAAATGATACAAACGTCAAAACAGTAAAATGTGACCACCATGTGACTGATACGTTTTATTTCCAGAAACAACATGTAGTAAAAAAAAAAAAGATCGTAAAATGGCTAATAAAGTTGTTTTACAATAGACATTAAAAATTGCAGCCCGCTATGAAATCGTGTATCGAACATCCCGGATCTTACTTTGAACTTTAACGTTATATGACACAGCTTTTTATGCAATAAAATACCGATGTATTATTTTTATTTTGACGTGTGGGGTCTGTATTATAATAACTATAGCCTCTTCAGTCATGACTGACTATGGGAAAGCGACCTTGAGGTGGCAGACCTCAAATGCTTATTTTCCTGGAGCTCCTTTCGATGTTTTCTCCTCTCTCCTGCTTGTTGTGTGAGCTTCATTTCTCCCAAGTTTGAGGTGGCGCCGTAGAGAGCATCGCTAGTTGGTGTGATCGGCAGCTTCATCCTCCAAGGTTGCTGAATTTATGTCCAGTGCCATCATGTCTCTTTTGCACACATCTTTGAACCTCAGCTCCGGTCGCCCAACTGTTCTTTTGCCATCAGCTAGTTGTCCGTAAAATATATATTTCGGGATGCGGCTGACATGGCCAAGCCAGCGTAGTCTGCGTTGTCTAAGCAGTGCATACATGCCCAGAACGCCAGCACGTGACAACACCTCGACATTTGTCACTTTGTCTTTCCACGAAATACCGAGGATGTGGCGTAGACACAGTAGATGGGAGGAAGGGTCTGTGTTATATTTAAAAAATAGCCAGACCGTTTATATTTGGACATGCGCCCTAATATAACCGGCAGACTGTTTGTGTAGGTTGAACGGTGCGCACCTGGCCAAAAAGAGTTTAACAATTTTTGTATTATAAAAAATCATATAAATTAGTTAGATAGGACCAAATAAAGAGCAATTTTAATATACGGAGTCATTTTTTATTTATCACCCCGTCGAAGCAGGGAAAAGAGAGATTGCAACAAGTGGCATCCTCAAGCACTAAAGCTCTCATCTGAACAAACTGTCTTTTGTAAAGATCTGTGCATGTCATGTGACCATATACTCTCATTACTAGGTCAATTCTCTGCATGGACACTCCGCATGAAGGGCTTTATCAACGTTAAAAACAGAGAATGTCGGCTTCACTAGAAGAGCAGACGGGTAGTATGGGCTTTGTCAATCCTTTTGATAGACACACTGTACGGCGATGAGAGAAGCCTGAGACATACTGCCAACTTTATGGGAGAAATAACTGTTGTTATACGAGAGCGATGAGAAAAGCCTGAGACATTCTGTCAACTTTATGAGAGAAATAACTGTTGTTATACGAGAGCCATGAGAGAATCCTGAGACATACTGCCAACTTTATGGGAGAAATAACTGTTGTTATACGAGAGCCATGAGTGAAGCATGGGACATACTGCCAACTTTATGGGAGAAATAGATGTGGTTTTCTGAGAGTGGTGAGAAAAGCCTAGGACGGACCGCCACTTTTATGACAGAAGCCTGCGACAGACTTTCAACTTTTTGAAATAAATAGATGTGGTTATTGAGAAACTGGGAGCCACGGTAGCGCAGTGGTTAGTGCACTGGCTTACTAGCTCGGTGGTCCATGGTTCGATCCCCCAGTTGAGGTTCGATATTTTTTACCTCAAATGGCTCCGGAGTTAACCCAGCCTCATGAATTGGGTACCAGAACAACTCTGGGAAGGTTAAGGCGGCCGGCGTTATGCTGACCACATCACCCCTAGTGTGCCGATGGTCAAAAAAGTATGGGCCAAATACAATATTCCCAATGTGCCTCAACGGGCGTGTAACGGGATTCTTTACCTTTATCTTTTTTTTTTAAATTGAGAAACTGCCTATTTTATGAGAGAAATACCGTAGGTGTGGTTAAATGGTGGGACAATAAATAAATAATACACACACATAAATGTACGTTTCAGGCACTCGTCAAGAATAAATAAGTAGAAAAACTAGACAACAGAAAAACAACAGAATTGAGTGGCTTACCGGAGAATCGAACCCAGGACCTAGCTACAGAAACGAATCGCACTATTTTCCGTACCAACACACCACTAGAGTAGTACTTTGCGGACATGGATCATTAGCACGACTGCCTGATGAAGGTTCCAATTTTATGAAAACGGTGCAGTTATATGCGATTGTGACGGTATTGCCTCCCCTGTCCCGCAGTAGTGGTCAAACAATGGCCAAACTTAGAGTATAAGGATGAGGGTATTTAAAGGTATCAACCTTCGCTCAAGGTCACTTTTGGCAGAGATATGAAAAGAAGAATAATGCTTCTACTTTAGGGAGCCTCACAAGATTTTATAGAAAAGCAAGCATAACAGCTGAGATCTGCAGTCATGAACTTATTATTCTCTCGCCCATTTGTGAGGAAATATTGTGTTTTCTGAGCCCACAACTGAAGGTGATTGAGCAACTGTTAGATTAATAACTCTATGTGATAATGCATTTAAAACAATACGAGTCATATGGTTGCAGGCATACATTTCTTTCAATAGTGATTAAACTAACTATAGCTTTACAATTGCAGATAAACAGGTTTAATAATCACTAATAGTTTAACAATGTAAAATAAATAAAGTTGTTTATAAAAATGAAGCGATGATATTTATCTTCATTGGATGATTTAAACAGTGGTGGGAAATTAGGAAAATTGTGAAATATTCGTTGGTTGCGCTGATGCTAAAAAAATCACATTGTTTGTTCCGTATCCATTGACTAATAAAATCAAAACTATCCATTCAAATTGCTTTCACTATCCATTAATGGTGAACTTATTGAGCAAGTTTCTAAACATCGATTGTCGGGGTAGTGGCTGGGAAGTCATTGGAATTCTCAAGTGTAATCTAGAGCTAGGGGTATTTAAATCTCTAATGATTTAATACAAAATAAGACACTGGCTATTAAGTCGACACACAACAAGGAAATCCATAGGTAACATGACAAGGCAGTCTTTGTTCTGAAATCCTCATGGTAAGACAAGCACAGGCAGATCCAAAAAAAAAAAATACATGGAGAAGAGAACCGGATACAAAAAGGAAGTCACGGAGAGACCTTGAGCTGAAGGCACGTGTACTTGGCATGTTGAAGGCCTGGCACGTGTACTTGGTGTGTTGAAGGCCTGGCACGTGTACATGGTATGTTGAAGGCCTGGCAGGTGTAATTGGCATGTTGAAGGCCTGGCACGTGTACATGGCATGTTGAAAGCCTGGCAGGTGTACTTGGCATGTTGAAGGCCTGGCACGTGTACTTGGTATGTTGAAGGCCTGGCACGTGTACTTGGCATGTTGAAGGCCCGCCACGTGTATTTGGCATGTTGAAGGCCTGGCAGGTGTACTTGGCATGTTGAAGGCCCGGCACGTGTACTTGGCATGTTGAAGGCCTGGCACGTGTACTTGGCATGTTGAAGGCCTATGGAGATGAATGGTAATGAATAAACGAAATAAACTAAGTTGATGGGAAACCAAAAAAACCACAGGACGAAGAGAGCTGGCGAGAGTCGTGAAAGAGATCAGGAAGATGTGAAGATATCTTGTAAAAAAAAATAAGTAAATAAATACATAAATAAAAGTAATTAACAGGCACTCGTAGGACAGAAATGAAGACACCAGACAACAGAAAAGAAATGTAGTGATTAGCTTACCTGGAATCGTAACTAAGGACCATCCGAACGGCGCCATCGCCTTGCTGTGAAAGTAAATCATGAAAGGAGGCACATCCAATTTTGCACACCCATAAAAGTGCATCCTTGGCTGAGGTCATTCTTACAACACCAACACAACTATCGAATATCATTGAATGACCCTGTCGCGGCTTGTCTTCCTTGATATGCCGTAGCGTTCCACGAATAATCCGACAGAGCTGTAAAAGGATGAGAATTTTTTTTTAAGGTAGCAACCTTCGCTCAAGATTATTCTTGGCAGTAAACGAACGAAATCTTTATTTCATCAGGGTAAAGAAATAGGCATAATTGCCTTTTTACATTTCTGCCCTGCAATACAATTTTCAGCGTTTTACAAATTAAAATTAAAATATTAACAACTTCAGACAGGATTAATTAATATTATCATCACAATCAGAAATTGAGCATACACAAGTACATTTACTCATAGTCATTCACGCACATAGAGAGAGGGATAGAGAGAGAGAGAGAAAGAGAGAGAGAAAGACACAGAGAGAGAGGTCAAGCAATAAAGCTACTTAATATAAAAAAATTCAATTTAAAATGAAAATATTACAATGACAGTTAAATGCTCGTGGAAACGTTGAAATAACTGAAACAGAATTGTCGTTAAATGAGTGTACAAGATTTCATGACATGTGAATGCACATGTCTTTTGAATGAGATGTAATTATCAGTTTTGACAGACTTGGGTAGGGAATTCCACGCTAAAGCACCTGCATAACTAAAACAACTTCGGAAGAGGTCAGTTCCAGGTTTTGCAAGGTCCAAAAGTAAGTCGCCTCGTATAAAATATGAGCAGTATTTATAGCGAAAGAACATTTGCAAGTATGAAGGCGTTCTGCCGTGTAAAATTTGATGCACAAATAGGAGATCTTGGAAGAAGAAAAATTTTTTAAGAGGAAGAACATTCAGCTGTGAAAATAGCTGAGCACTGGGAATTTTGTTTTTATGTAAAACTTTTGCCTCGTTTTGGAGAGGCGCGTCCCGTTCAACCTAGTCGGTTATATTAGGGCGCATGTCCAAATGTTAAAGACCCTTAGGTCTGAGAGATTTAAACAAGTCGTAGCGCCATTTTATGTAGGGATTCTTGGCGTTTCAAAAATGACAAGCCACAGCGACTCCAGATATTTGAGCAATAAGAAAGGTGACTTTGAATATATGCATAATAGAATATAAGTCTAGAGTGTGGACATAAAAAATGTTTGATTTTTGAGAGTTGAAACAATTTTTGTGAGATCTTGTTTGCGATGAAATAGACATGTGACTTCCAGCTTAGAGACTGGTCAATGACCACACCCAACTAGGTAATGTAAATAGGAGGAAGATTCTCCTATTTTAAGGAGTCTCACATGGATTTCTAGAAAGGCAAGTACAACTACTGCGTTTACAAAGCATGTTGTAAATTTTGTATCTCCCGCCTACTTCTGTGAAATATATTTTTTGAGTCGTATTTACTGAAGCCCCAGCGACGATAATTCAGCAAAGTATTTATGATATGTGTGATATAATGATCAAGGTCTTTTTGCTCATAATATTTTAATGACACATATTTGAAAAATGTGTTACATAAATTGCATCAGATGAGTGCGGTGGAGAATTCCGCCTCTCCCTCACTTTATTTTCAAATACGGACGGCGCCGTTTTTAATTCAAGCACAATACGATTTCTGCGTGGGAAGCGGGCGAAATAATGCATCATTTGGTGTCCAAAAATTTAGGCGGAATGTTAAATTAACACTAGTACTAAAGTATTCTAAAACGTTCGATATTTTAAATTTGAAGTTGGACATTGCGTTATATTAATTTACTTGATCAACAAGGTTAAAATGAAAATCAATGCCTTTACAAAATTACCGTTCAGTAATTTTATATTTCCATTTAGAAAATTTCCTTCATTTTTTTTTTTTTTTTTTTTTTTCTTAACCAGCGGCACTTAGGCTTTCAGCCCTTCGGCCCAATGACATGTCATAGCGAGGCTGGGGAACCCGAGGACTTTCCTTCCAACCCGGTCAGGAGCTTCGCTCCTTCCCATCCACAGAGGGTTTATCACAGGAGCCGTTCAGGCTGTTCAGTCAAATTTCCGGCCGTAAACATTTCTTCAAACGCCGACGCCCGGGTTTGAACCATGAACACCTGGTCGCCAGTACAACGCCGAAGCCATTACACCAGCGCGGCTCCCAATTTCCTTCATTTAATTTATGAATAAACGGTGAGGAGGTTTTAGTCCAACCTCTGGGTTATTACATTTACACTTAGCTTCGCGGGTGGAGACAATGTTTGTCGCTGAAGTTTGGTATATTTAATACTGGTTCTTTACTCTTCCTTCTCCAATCAGCAGTCGAATGACTTGTTTGGTCACGTTTGTGGCTGTGTGACAGTAAATGCCATAAATTTCACTGCTTCAAGTATCCTCTACACCCGTTTCTTATAGTTGGTGTCCAGTGATTAGTACTAGTAACTAGTACTAGGAACAGATAGAAATATAAAATCGAATCTCCTAAATCTTTTGTCTCCTGATGTAAGCGTCAGGCGACCTTCGCTTTCCTCCACCATTTCATCTTCCTCTGAATTTTACAAGATACCCGTGAGCATAAAATCTCAGAAATTTGAGTCACATGAAAGTGGGTTCGGAGAGCGGAAGAATGCAGATGAATCATAATTATATGTACATCAATCTGAAATAGAGTATTGACATCTAAAATATAGATTATGATATCATCATCATCTTTTTGCTCCATGTGGAGCATGGGGTTAGTTCTGCTATTGGTTCCTTTCAGGAAACCCGCAGGAAGCAGTCACCAGCTCTTACAGTGATGGTTTATTTGCCAATTTATTTTACATGATGAGGCAGCCAGCCTCATACACGACTGTATATCAGTACTCAATTCGTACATGTTAAATACACACATAAAATAGGAAAATATACATAGAGACTTGCTCTTTTCTAGAAGGCTTGCGGACGTTTTCTACACAACCACCGATAGCACTTCACTGCAGCCGTAAAGGTTCAGTTTTCTCATATGAGTTAATGGTAATTGTAAATGCACAACTCCTACCTTTAACACATGATGAGAATTTCCTTGGGCTTGTGACTTTAAGTATTATAAAGACACTTTACACTTGTAACCCTTGTGACGAATCTTCCTGGCATCTTATCTCTCTGATGAAAATGGGAAAATCAATGGGGAAAGTTCAAACACTCAGGTTTTTAGTTAAAATTTTGCCTACGCGAAATTCAACATTGCTAGTATATTTTTGTTGAAACCTATCACAAGGTAGTGCGTCTTATTTTAATAATTTTTCCACCTATAGATCGTAATAATTAAGTGGTAGAGTAACTAATTGTTACATTTACCTGAAACAATTATATCATATGCCTTGCCCTAATTCTTAAATCTTGTAATCTCCTCTTCCCATCTCTCTTTACTCAGGCAAGAGATCTTGCCTAAACTAATTATGTCACATCTTTCGGTGTCCGTCTACTTCAATCTTGTTGTAAGCAAGACAAATTTGAGAGTAGCATTTTTTCCTACAAGTCGCGCCCGAAAATTAAACATTAGTTATCTTTTAAGTGACCATCTTAGTCCCAAGCTGACCAGAACAAACACGTAATCCTAGTGTCTGTGCCAGACAGATAAATTTCTTATCTATCAAGACACGTCAGTTGCCGTTCTGGTGTAAGCAAAAGGTCGCTGAACAAACAACCCGTCAAGATGGTTTAATCGTTGACTTTAGTGTTCAGCGTCCGGCTGGCGTTGACTGTCCGCAATCAAAAAGATAAACATGTCATGGATGGTAAAGCTTTAGAACGTGGGGTTCCCTGGGAGTGCCCTTCCGAGGAAAAGATAATTATCAGTATATACTGGCAAAAAGGAATATAATGACTCGTGAATACTGACATAGAGGAGTGTATGAAAAGGATGGGTATCAGAAATTACTGACGTAGAGAAGTGTAGCATAAGGATAAACAGGAAACATGGACGAATGAATAAGGCATTCTGCACAGACCAAGACAATTTAAAGACGCAATCACTAATATATCTTGTAAAGAATATATCGTCCTTGAAAATCTGAAAGGCGCTAATAATGATGATGATGATCAATGATATAAAACTAACTACATAGAGTATATATACTCCTCTTCCATTGAGATGTTATGTACCCGTCGTATTTACCCCTCAGTTAAACTAATGTTTGTTGGTGTGGAGTGCGCTGAGAGTCCGTTGCTAAGGAATTATGTATTTGTAATATTAAGCCCGAATGCCCCTCGTCCAGTTATAGAATATTTTTGACGTCAGCCTAGTTTATGTACGACAACGTCATATATGTATAAAGTATAATTTTCATAATTTCTTCATTTAACCTTCATTGCGCTGTAAAACATAGGCGTTCAACAAACTCACGTTAACCCTCTGTGTGCTGTAAGACATAGGCGTTCAACAAACTCACGTTAACCCTCTGTGTGCTGTAAGACATAGGCGTTCAACAAACTCACGTTAACCCTCTGTGTTCTGTGCCAGCCAGTTCCATCTCTTTCCATGTCTTCTCATTCATTGTCAAATCTGTCTTCTATTCTCGTCTCCTTGCGTGTTTTGGTCTGTATATATTTCTCTTACTCTGGAGATTCCAGAAAAATGACTTCCTTGTAATGCTGTCAACAAGCTTTCCCAGTGTGTCAGTGCCCCCTCACCCCCGCCCGCGTAATTTCCTAATCTTGCAATTGTCGGGTTATTTCGATCATTTCCACATTGGTAATCTTGTTATAACCACCCAATCCCAATCTATTGACTTTTACTAGTTTCACACTTTGTCTTCATGTAAATCGTAGATGCCATTTGAGAACAAAGATCAAACACTTTTCTGTAGGGCGAATTTAAAGTGTTCGACTGGTAGAGTTGTTAAAGCGTTTACCTCACGCTGCAAATTTACCGTGGTCCGGGTTCACAATCTGATATCGACACGCTCCAGTCTGCCCAGACGTAAATGATAACCAGGCTCTGCTCGTGATTTAGGGAAGACAAAAGCAGCAATGTTTGGGACACATAATAAAACTGGACCTAGTATGGTGATGTCTCGAACACTTACTCCACTATGGCAGTATCTCTGTGGGACTACGTTTACTTTCAGAGCAAATGTGTACCTGCTTTTTATATATAAAAGTTTGCCTCGTTTTGGCGAGGTGCGTCCCATTCAACCTTAGGTGCGTTCTATTCAACCTTCTGGATTATATTAGGGCACATGTCCAAATATAACAGACCATGGGCTCTGAATTTATAAGCATTATTAATGTGTACCATGTTTTACCTGGAATCACGGCCGGATTATCCATTAAGTACGTGCTTAGAGCACATAGATACCAGGAGCAGCACATAGATAGATACCAGGATCAGCACACAGAAACCAGGAGCAGCACATAGATACCTGGAGCAGCACAATAGATACCAGGAGCAGCACATAGATACCAGGAGCAGCAAAATAGATACCTGGAGCCGCACATAGATACCAGGAGCAGCACATAGATACCAGGAGCAGCACAATAGATACCAGGAGCAGCACAATAGATACCTGGAGCCGCACATAGATACCAGGAGCAGCACAATAGATACCAGGAGCAGCACAATAGATACCTGGAGCCGCACATAGATACCAGGAGCAGCACAATAGATACCAGGAGCAGCACAATAGATACCAGTAGCAGCACAATAGATACCAGGAGCAGCACAATAGATACCTGGAGCCGCACATAGATACCAGGAGCAGCACAATAGATACCAGGAGCAGCACAATAGATACCTGGAGCCGCACATATATACCAAGAGGAGCCAAATTGATAACAAGAGCAGCACAATAGATACCAGGAGCAGCACAATAGATACCAGGAGCACCACAATAAAGACCCGGAGCACCACAATAGATACCCGGAGCAGCACAATAGATACCTGGAGCAGCACAATAGATACCTGGAGCAGCACATAGATACCAGGAGCAGCAAAATAGATACCAGGAGCAGCAAAATAGATACCAGGAGCAGCAAAATAGATACCAGGAGCAGCACAATAGATACCAGGAGCAGCACATAGATACCAGGAGCAGCACAATAGATACCAGGAGCAGCACAATAGATACCTGGAGCCGCACATAGATACCAGGAGCAGCACAATAGATACCAGGAGCAGCACAATAGATACCTGGAGCCGCACATAGATACCAGGAGCAGCACAATAGATACCAGGAGCAGCACATAGATACCAGGAGCAGCACAATAGATACCAGGAGCAGCACAATAGATACTAGGAGCAGCACAATAGATACCAGGAGCAGCACAATAGATACCAGGAGCAGCACATAGATACCAGGAGCAGCACAATAGATACCAGGAGCAGCACTATTTTTTTGCCACAATAGATACTAGGAGCAGCACAATAGATACCAGGAGCAGCACAATAGATACCAGGAGCAGCACATAGATACCAGGAGCAGCACAATAGATACCAGGAGCAGCACATAGATACTAGGAGCAGCACATAGATACCAGGAGCAGCACAATAGATACCAGGAGCAGCACAATAGATACCAGGAGCAGCACAATAGATACCAGGAGCAGCACAATAGATACCAGGAGCAGCACAATAGATACCTGGAGCCGCACATAGATACCAGGAGCAGCACAATAGATACCAGGAGCAGCACAATAGATACCAGGAGCAGCACAATAGATACCAGGAGCAGCACATAGATACCAGGAGCAGCACAATAGATACCAGGAGCAGCACATAGATACTAGGAGCAGCACATAGATACCAGGAGCAGCACATAGATACCTGGAGCAGCACATAGATACCAGGAGCAGCACAATAGATACCAGGAGCAGCACAATAGATACCAGGAGCAGCACAATAGATACTAGGAGCAGCACATAGATACCAGGAGCAGCACATAGATACCAGGAGCAGCACATAGATACCAGGAGCAGCACAATAGATACTAGGAGCAGCACATAGATACCAGGAGCAGCACATAGATACTAGGAGCAGCACATAGATACCAGGAGCAGCACAATAGATACCAGGAGCAGCACAATAGATACCAGGAGCAGCACAATAGATACCTGGAGCAGCACATAGATACGTGGAGCAGCACATAGATACCTGGAGCAGCACATAGATACCTGGAGCAGCACATAGATACCAGGAGCAGCACAATAGATACCAGGAGCAGCACAATAGATACCAGGAGCAGCACAATAGATACCAGGAGCAGCACAATAGATACCAGGAGCAGCACATAGATACCAGGAGCAGCACAATAGATACCAGGAGCAGCACAATAGATACCAGGAGCAGCACAATAGATACCAGGAGCAGCACAATAGATACCTGGAGCAGCACAATAGATACCTGGAGCAGCACATAGATACCAGGAGCAGCACATAGATACCAGGAGCAGCACAATAGATACCTGGAGCAGCACAATAGATACCAGGAGCAGCACATAGATACCAGGAGCAGCACAATAGATACCAGGAGCAGCACAATAGATACCAGGAGCAGCACATAGATACTAGGAGCAGCACATAGATACCAGGAGCAGCACAATAGATACCAGGAGCAGCACAATAGATACCAGGAGCAGCACAATAGATACTAGGAGCAGCAAATAGATACTAGGAGCAGCACATAGATACCAGGAGCAGCACATAGATACCAGGAGCAGCACATAGATACCAGGAGCAGCACATAGATACCAGGAGCAGCACATAGATACCTGGAGCAGCACATAGATACCAGGAGCAGCACATAGATACCAGGAGCAGCACATAGATACCAGGAGCAGCACATAGATACCAGGAGCAGCACATAGATACCAGGAGCAGCACATAGATACCAGGAGCAGCACATAGATACCAGGAGCAGCACATAGATACCTGGAGCAGCACATACACACACAGATTCAGATTAATTTTGGAAGATTCATTGAATAAATTATTTGTGACCGCTTCGATCTGCATGTTCGAGTAATTTGCTATGTAATGCTGGCAACATGGGTATTTACCCCATATTTTTCGCTGGTCACTTGTTCATTATAAGTACAGGGGTGTCCATAATTGCTGGACAACGGTGCTGAGTGAATAAATGTAGAATATTTGAATGTTCATCATCATCAGGTGCCATCTTCACAACGAAGGCCGGCTGCAATGGATCTCTAACATCTTCTATCTCTTGTCTAATGGTACACTCTGATAGACTCTTTCCTCTCCATGTCTTGATGTTATCTCCCTACTTATAGCGCTGTCTTCGTCTTGCGCGTTTGCTTTCAGCTCTTCCTTCTAATCTGGTATTCAGTAAGGTGTTATGTCGAATTACATGGCAATATATTGTAGCTGTCTAATTTTGATCCACTTCATTAATTCTCTTTTCATTCCGATGTTTTCTAGGACCTCTTTATTTGTTTTCTTCTTTTTCCATGAAACGTGCCGCATTCTTCTATATTTCCACATCTCCAATACTTCAATTTGGTTTAGTGGAGATGAGTCTAAACATCAGCATGGAGTAGGTTTTATCGTACATAAAGATAGATTGAACTCTGTCATCAGCTGCACCCCAATAAATAGCAGGCTTATCACCATTCGTATTGCAGCACATCCAAAGAACATCTCCATCATACAGGTATATGCCCCCACTACTGACTATGAGGATGAGGCAATTGATACATTTTATGACAATTTGGATGAAGCAATTAAGAAAATTCCAAAGAAAGATCTTCTCATTGTTCTAGGTGATTGGAATGCTAAAATAGGGCCAGATGCATACGGTCACTGGGCTGGCACAGTGGGGAAATTTGGGACTGGAGAAACCAACGATCGAGGACTAAGGCTACTAGAATTTGCCAGCAACTATAAACTAACCCGTGCAAATACACTATTTCCTCATAAGTTATCAAGAAGAACAACGTGGCATGCCCCAAAAACTGAGATACATAACCAAATTGATTTTATTCTTGTATCCAAAAGATTCAAGTCCAGCATTAATAAAGCCAAGACTAGGACTTTTCCTGGCGCCGACATTGGTAGTGATCACGACATGGTATTGATGACGCTCAAGCTTAAACTCAAAAAGAACTATAATCAAAACAGAAGTTCTCAGTTAAGATTCAATTTAGACAAATTGAAAGATCCAGAAATCGCGGGAATCTTTGAGGCAACTGTTGGAGGAAAATTCGCAGCTCTCAACTTTTTGGAGGATGATATCAACTCAATCACAGAGAACATGAAAGACGTGCTCATTGAATCAGCAACAGAAATACTTGGTAAAAGAAAGAAAATAAACAAACCATGGGTTACAGATGACATTCTGAAGTTATGTGATACACGACGGGAAATGAAAAAGGTTAAGAAAGAGGTTCCTGAAGCAGCATGGCAATACAGTATGGTGAATAAAAATATTAGAAAGAAAATGAAACAGGCCAAAGAAAAATGGGTAGCTGATCAATGTGAGTCCATTAATACGGGGCTAATAAAAGGTAACAGCAAGGCAGTTTTTGACACATTAAGAAGACTATCAAAACCCCAACAGCCCAGGGTAACTGTCATAGAAGATAGCAATGGGGCTCTGCTCAATGAAAAAACAGCTGTAATGAGAAGGTGGACAGAATATTGTAAAGAATTATATAACTGTAAACTTGACACTGACTTAGGCATATTAAACAACATTAAGTGCGAAAACAGAGAACTCGGAAATGCAGCAATACTACGGGAAGAAGTGGAAGAGGCTATATGTTCGATGAAAGGAGGGAAGTCACCGGTGTGGATAATATACCAGCAGAGCTCTTGAAATATGGAGGACCAGATATAGTAAAAATCATGACAACAATTTGCCAGAAGATATGGAGTACAAAAAAATGGCCAAAAGAATGGACGCAGTCATTAGTAATACCGCTTCCAAAGAAAGGAAATCTAAAAATGTGCAAGAACTACAGAACCATTAGCCTTATTAGTAATCCAAGTAAGGTGATGTTAAGGATACTTTTGAACAGAATAAAACAGAAATCAGAAGAAATCTTGTCAGAGGAACAGGCTGGCTTTAGACCAAAAAGAAGTACCTCAGAACAAATCTTCAATATTAGATTACTGATCGAAAAACATCTCCAGCATCAACATGATTTATACCATAACTTCATCGATTTCACAAAAGCCTTCGATCGAGTCTGGCATGAAGGTTTATGGCAAATAATGAGAAAATTCAATTTTGATACCAACATCATAGATATCATTGAAGCACTATACAAGGACGCAAGCAGTGCTGTTTTTGCAAGCAATGACATTGGAGAATTTTTCAAAACAACTGTAGGAGTTCGCCAGGGATGTATCCTGTCACCAGTGCTCTTTAACATTTATCTAGAACATATTATGCAGGAGGCTCTCTACGATTATAAATCAACCATATCGATTGGAGGCCGACCTCTGTGTAATCTACGTTTTGCTGATGATATTGATCTGATAGCTGGAACAGAATCAGAACTTCAAGACCTTACCTCTAGACTGGAGAAAGTAACAAGAACATATGGGATGGAAATTAATATAGAAAAAAGCAAGATATTGGTGAATAGCCATAAGAAACATGTTCCGACCAACATTACGTTAAATGGGCAAACGTTAGAAGAAGTTAACACCTTTAAATATCTCGGGTCCACTATATGTAGTGATGGAAGATCAAATAAAGAAATCAAGACAAGACTTGAGATGGCCTCAGCTGCCATGACAAGGTTGAATGTGATCTGGAAAAGTAACATCAGTTTTCCTGTGAAGATCAAATTATACAAATCACTTGTATTATCTATTCTCTTGTATGGGTGTGAGGGCTGGACACTCACTGCAGATACGGAGCGAAGGATTCAGGCTTTCGAGCATAAATGTTACAGAAGAATTTTGCGCATTTGCTATAAAGAGCACAAAACAAATGTCTATGTTAGAGAGAAGATAAACACTTATGCAGGCCATCAAGAACCACTTTTGTCAATAGTGAAACGTCGAAAGCTTGCCTTGTTTGGGCATGTAACTCGTCATGACTCCCTTTCGAAAACGATCCTCCAGGGAACAGTCGAAGGTAAACGGAGAAGAGGAAGGCAAAGAAAATCCTGGGCTGATAACATCAAAGAATGGGCAGGACACGGTTTCTCCACACTTGTACGCATTGCTGAGAATAGAGAGCAGTGGAGGACCCTGTCTGCTGATGCTTCCACCATGGCACCCCTACGACCCATGACGGGTTATGGGTTGAGATGATGAATACTTCAATTGTTTCTCCTAATTGCTTGTTCATTGTCCATGTTTCTACACCATACCACAATGAAGAATATAAAAAGCATTTGATGATTTTCAGTTTTAATTTGTGAGATAGCTGTTTACATGTTAGTATCTGTGTCGTGATGTTGAATGTAGCTTTGGCCATTCCTATTCTCTTCTTGATTTCTGTTTCACATCTGCCATCTTCTGTTATTATATGACCAATATGAGAAATTCTTGACACTGAAATGTTACTATAATGAAAATGTAAAATACATGACTATCCCTTACATTCTTCACCTAATCATGGATTGCGCAATCAAAATAAAATAAGAAGCTATTTTAAAGCAAACATGTACATAGGATTGTTATTTCAATTGAAATAATAACGACATATTTTCTGTCTTACTATTTTTATTACGTTTCTCAAATTTGGATGGTAGTTTCAGTGCTTAGAGCCTTTCTAGGCATCCATTCCGCATTGGCTGGAACCTCTAGTAGAGCAGACTATTGGCGGTTTCCCAAGTGAATCTCAATGTAGTAGAAATGGTGTTTGGTCCTTACAGATAACGATCAAAAATTACATTTTATGCGCAAATCACGCGTGTTAAACATTCATTCGCATATGGAAATTTCAAAGATTAGAAAGCCAGGCAGCTGTCTGGTCCCAATGAGAAAACTTAAGCAAAGGGCTCTAATCAAACTATCAACGAATAGATTCTAATTTACCTCGATTTATTGGAATACGGTAGGAAGCCCTGTATTGATTACATCATTATAGTGGCTTTATTGTTTAGTTCCTGTAGTAATTAAGGAATGTATCTCATTGACATATAATCTTTCCGAACGCTTATTTCAAGGAAAGGCATTTTAAAAAACGAATCAAAGAGAACTCTCGGGAAAGAAAGCCTCAAATTATTTCTAGACCAAAGGCATTTTTCTGGTGTTCATCTTTGGCAGGCGCAGTTCAGAAAATAATGAAAGAACGTACGGGACAGCGCCACAGCACTAGGTAATCAGATCATCAGACGGTGTCCTCCACTACTATTCTGGCACATTTGTTACGAAACTCTCAAACGGATTAGATCAACGAGGAATATGACTTCAAAAATTGCACTAAACATATTCCATTTTCACTAAAAGCTAGTATTTTTATTCCACTGCACATGTCACTTTACTTTCTATTCTCAGCAAAAGAACAAAGGTATACGTTTATTCCCAGAAAGATGCAGAATAATAATCTTGGCAGAAATATGGAGAGTCTCATTTAGGAATAAGATTCCATAGTTGCAGGTTGTGGAGTGAAAGTGACTTTCCTCGTAATAGCATTCTTTATGGGGCGATTAGCCGGCCGTTGTACCCGACACGGTTACATCCTCACCGAGGCAAGGAATCAAATTTTCAGTTTGGCGATAGGTTCACTTACTTTCCCGTTGTCAATTGCCCTCTGTCTGTCTGTCTGTCTGTCTGTCTGTCATTCTTTCGTGCTGCTACAATTTTTTGGCGACATGGAAACTTAGAAAAATGTTCCCAGAAATGTAGTAGAGAACTGGTAAACCAGAGATAAGAAAATAACAAGACAAATCATATTGTTAACGGCACAGTTCTTGATGATAGCTGTGGACAAGAGCTGAAAGTTGTCACCTTCTCGCTAGACCTATCATATGCTCCAGAGGTATATATATAAATATGTGAGTGCAGCTCGTATTTATTCCCTACCAATTTTAAACTATTAATATTTGTTTGACTACATAACAAAATTATAACTGGAGATTTAAATAACTCAGTAACTGCAGTTATAAACAAACCAATGTACTTTATTGATTAATGATTTATAGTACAACATTAGTGTTGCATACGTTTTATATCATCTTTCCTTGACCTTATTATTAGTGTTAGAACTGAAGCGTATGAACAGTGCAACATATAACGCGAATGTGTGAAGTTCACTTCGTAGTAATTTTTAAACATTTATTTGACACTGGACAAATGATTAGCTCCATATTCATGCAATATAGTGGCATACGCTTCCATAGTAATAAGCCATCAAATACAATGACCGGTAGGCAGAAGTACCGTCAGTAATAGTCATAATGTCCATGACTTACGCTGCATGTCTAATACGTGGAAAAGTCAATTAATATCGTAGCCTCTAATATCCAGCCATCACAGGCATACAAAGAAATATATATTCTTCAATGAATATGAAGATCATGTAGAGGACATCTACACACAATCGGAACTCTCGGTTAACACTTTCTTGTGGCTGTGGTTAAGTCAGCCAAAAGGGGGTGTGTCGTACCAATGATGTCCAGGATTGAGGTTATATAGTGATAGAAGCCATCTTCCTTCAAGCACAAGGCAAGTTGTAGACATGAGGATTTATGTTAAGCGTTACATTAATTTTTAATATTCATCAGTTTTAAATGTACATTAATTCACTAAGATATTATGTTAGCTTAACTATCTTTACAGAAATACCCTCATACACTGTGGTACTTTAACGTCTGCGGCTGTTTAAATCTTCGATCTACAAATCGCTCACAATAACGGTCAGTTGGGGCTTTTTTTCAGTTATCTTGTTGTGTTGTGGGTTAAGACTTCTAACAATAAGAGTCAGCCCTCTGGATATCTTCTCAGCTCTGTCAGATCTTGAAGTGATTTCGGGAAGTAAGGAACTGTTTCTGAGACCGGCGTATATCTCAGATCTAACCCATGCTTTCTCAGAGGTCAGCTCCTGAGTTCACTTTTCCTCTCGTAAACTTTCATAACTTCCTCGTCACATACCGAAGATAATGATTTCTCACTGTCATAATTACATGTGTTTGTAGGTGCTGCTCAAATTCTAAAAGAAATATCCTCTTCGGGGCATTAAACATACAGCTATAGCAGAATATCTGTTGTGCAATTCATAATTTATCATAAAGACACTAGCTTATGTGGCAATTCCAGAGTGTCTTGCCCGTGTAAGACACATTTACTCATTTTCTATATTTATTTCTTTGATCAATATTACAAAATCTTTATCAAGAAAGGTTATTGATTAAAATTACAAAGTTAACTGATTAAAATTACAAAGTTAACTGATCAAACCTGTAAAATTTGTACAACCGTTTCAACTAAAACTAGACTGATTTATTCAATTCTTTTTAAAACTTGACCTTGTCCAGACTCGACTAGACTCAAACTAAACCGACCCGACTCGAATCAGTATCTATATCTATTAAGAGTAGTGTATTATAGATAACCTTACTTGCTACCACATATCTATATATCTCANTCAGAATTATTCTGGAACAACAACAGACAGATAAACAATTTAATTTAATCCACTACTCTTGACAACACTGTGACACTCACATACATATAACACTCTACAAAGATATCTTAAAAGAGTCACTGATAAACTTTCAAATAACAATATGTATTCATTACTGGCATGAATGAATATGTGTCCTGATTCAACTACAAGGGAACCAGGAATCACAATCAATTTAAATTACAAGTTATGTACAGAATGTATTTAATATTAATATTGTAGTGACATATATTATTACAAATGTTCTATGTGTGTCAGTTGTGTAGTAGTAAAATGAGGTAATACTGGTTTTGTTTTGTTCAAGCTCTGTTGGTATTTGTCATCATGACTTCAATAGTTTGTCTTTAGGGACTAGTATTGGAGATGTTCACAGTTCCTGATTTTAAGACAAGTAAATTCCCCTCTTAATGTTAATTTTACAAAGTCAGTTCAAGATGAGGGGACATAATGTTGAGCTCAGCTGGCCAAGTTAGCTTATCTGGCGTGATGGCGGCAGGAAAGGACTCCTCTGCTCGAATTCTCCTCTGGGCTCTGGAGACACCTCACTGATAGCTAAAAGGACCAAGGAGTATGCTGTCCGACACTGGATTCAGCAAAGCTCTGACCAGGTGCTGCTCAGTACCATCAAGACCACTGTCCCACAATTCATACGAATAAACACAGATACGTTGATTAGCAATGAATTCTGGCACAAACTGGCACAAATTCCCATCTGCTTATCTTCCAGGCTTTTATTTAGCAAAATATATGCTGGCTTCAACGCACTGATGCTTTATCAAGCTATTTTAAACAAGTGGTTTCGAACTAACGCTCCCAAGTGTGTATATCAGCGAGTCTGACCAATGAGCCCCGTTTCGACAAGTGTTTGAAAAAATGTTACCTTTCCCCGTTTCCCCTAACAACCAAGATAGTATTTATAGCCCGACCAATCGTGGTTAGGCTTTCATTTGTTGCGCTCCAATCAATTTGGAGTTTACATGGTAGGCTATTTCTGTAACGTAAATTTTTTTCAAACACGTTAAAAAAAAAAATCTTATGAGCAGAAATGATTTTATGCTGTCAGGCACCCCCAATATTTTATTTTGGGTATAATTTATTAATTCCTGGACTATTTGCGTAACGTTTTACATATTATTTGTCAGCAAGCCCTAAGGAACCCAAAAATACAAATTTAAAGGAGCTACGTGGCTGCATTCAAAATATGCAATTTCTTCTACCTCCTGTTTCGAAGATGTGCTGTCTGGGTACTGTTATGTTCTCAACCGTAAACCCATCTAATGTTATCTTTTCTAATAAGAGTTTTTTATGATTTATAAACCTAACTCTGGGAAAGGGTAGTGTATTTTATCACTGTCCGTCTGAAAAAAAATTAGTGCATGTAGACTTACACGCGTGATGCATGCGTTCCTGATTTTCAGCCCTCCCCTCTCTCTTTATCCTTTTGTCCATCTGTTCGTTCGTTTTGGTAACGCAGTATAATTAATGTTAGGATTAATTTAGGTCATTACGCAGTACGTCTCAATGTTTTTCTTAGAAATGCAGCACACGTTTCATTGAAGAAGGCGGGTAATAATACAGTAAGCTTTTATATCAACGTGAAAGCGTTACAATTTGCAGACGAAGCAGAAAACAAGGGGGATTTCGAGTACATTCTTTGTGACAGCACTGTTATTTTACCATTGCTCTTCTCTTTATTATTTTTATTTGTTAGGCTTCATATTTACCTAATAATTTATATATGTGGATTAGAATATTTCATGACACCTCCCCTCTTAAAACAGACATTATATGTCAGTCCTTTATTCTATATACACATAGAGAAATTTATTATTATTTCTGGGGTTTACGGTGATTCTCATCACACGGATGGCGGCTTAAAAAATCAGCTCCCAAATTGGTTTTTCCAGATATATACTCAATGCTAAAATTATATGGAGCCAGAAGCAAAGACCATCGGAGTAACCTAGAGTTCTCATGCTTAGCCTGTGCTAAAAACGATAAAGGTTTGTGATCTGTTTGCAACTTAAATGCCTTCCCATATAGATAAATATTGAATTTCTTTATTGCCCATATTACTGCAAGACATTCTTTTTCGCTAGTTGAGTAGTTGATTTCAGCTTTATTCAACTTTCTGCTAGCATATGCCACTGGGCTTAATTCCCCATCCAATGCATCTGATTTCTGTAGTAGAGTTGCACCTAGCCCAATATTACTTGCATCCGTCCTTACTATGAATTCTTGACTTAAGTCAGGTAATTTCAAAATGGGTTTACTTGTGAGCTTTTCCTTCAATTCTTGGTAAGTCATTTCACATTGTGGTGTCCATGTAATGCGATCTGGATGTCCTTTACGTGTCAATTCAGTTAACGGTGCACATATGGAATTAAAGTTTTTGATATACTTCTGGTAGAAACCACATAATGAGACAAAGGATCTCACGTCCTTCTTGGTTTGTGGTCTCGGGGCTTTCTGTAGTTTCTCTAAGTTCTTTGGGTCAGGGGTCATGTTTCCCTGATAAACTGTGTGTCCCAAAAATTCCAATTCTTTACATCCAACGCAACATTTGGTTGGTCGGGCTGTTAAATTTGCCTCCCTAAGTCGATCAAACAGCATGTTCAGAGAGTCAATGTGTTCCTCAAATGTTTCTGTTGCTATAAGGATATCATCCATAAAATTTGTTATACAGGGATTATTCAGAGGATCCAATAATTTTCTCATCATTCTAGAGAAGACACTAGGCGCATTCTTCAATCCAAATGGCAATCTATTAAACTCATAGTGTCCTTCTGAGGTACTAAAAGCTAGGTATGGTCTAACCTCAGGCTTTACTGGAATCTGATAGTATCCTTTACTCAGATCCACTTTTGAGAAATATTTAGCTTTATTTAGTCTGGCAAACAGCTGATTTGTATCCGGCAATGGATCCACCTGTCCTTCTGTAATAGCATTCAGTCTCCTGTAATCTATACAGAGTCTATGTTCTCCAGAGGGCTTCCTTAAGAGTACAACACCGGAACTATACGAAGACTCACTGTGCGAAATAATTCCTTCCTTCAACAGATAGTCTATCTCTTCCTTCAAAGCTTTTTCCTTAGCAAACGGAATCGAATATGGTTTCATACAGACAGGTGTGGAGTCTATGAGTTTCATATCATATTCCAATAGGTTTGTATGCCCTGGTCGGTCTGTTAACACCTCTGCATGATTATTTAGAACCTGTTGCACTCTCTCTTTCTGAGTTTTCGTTAAATGTGTACTGATTTTCACCTGTGCTGCTGTCTCACAGGGGTGTAATGGATATTCAAATGATGAAAGTGGTTCCTTTTTCATCTCCATGGCGATGGACAAGGTCAAAAAGTGTGTCTCTTCCTGATGTTCTCTTTCCAAATATTTCTTCAGGAGATTCACATGATAGATTTTTTCTTTCCCCTTCTTATCTATCTTATAATTTGTTCTAGACACCTTCTCTAGAACTGTATATTGACCTTGCCATCCAATTTGTAACTTATTCTGACTCCCGGGCAAAAGAAGCAGTACTTTCTCTCCCACAGCCAAATTTCTGTCTTTCGCCTTCCTGTTATAATAGGCAGCATGTTTCTTCCTGGCTTGTTTCAAATTTTCATTGGCAAGTTTCCAGCCAGTTTTTAACCGAGTGGTCAGCTCATTCACATACTGGTATGAAGATGTAATGTTTTCCTCTGCCTTTTCATCAGTCCACGTTCTTAACAAAGCTACATATGGACCTTTAATTGTGTGGACCTATTTGTCCATGCACCGGTATGGTCTCTTCCACTCGAAGCTTTATAGTGATGATTTTTCCTCCCAGAATTTTCATTCACAAAACGACCGCTACCAATTTTTCTTTTGGGGCTTTCTCCCCACTTAAAATTCTTGATGAGAGATTTCCTCTCTACATCCTCTTCCTCCAGTTTGTTTAAGTCCGATTGAGGGATTGTCGGCTTATCCTGGGGTAAGACATCTTTTTGCACTCTCCGCATAGTGGCCATTGTAAAACAGTTAAGTGAAGCTTGTCCGTGAAAAGGGGCTTCCCATTCCATTTGGTCCACTTTATCAAATCTATTTTTCTTTTTATTATCAGGCCTAATTTTGCCCCGGGGCGTGTCCAGGTCCTGATCCATGTTCCCACTTGTGGGTGTTCCCTCATGTGCTATGCTACACCTTTCTACAAAATTCTCAATGTCCCATCTTGCTTTGGGCCAATAATAATTGTGAGCCACCTTTTGAATGATGGTACCTATCTTCTCATGGTCCCCATCTGGTTTCACATGTAGGCTCCTTATTAATTCTGTCCTGTATCTTTTTGGAAGAACCAGCTGTCCGTGACCATGGGATCTAGTTCCGGCCTTCCTATACATCAACTTGTTTTTCATGTAAAAATCTCCCTTGCCTGGAGTTGTATGACAAGTTGACAATTTTCTGAAACAAGGCTTGAGTGTTTTATCCCCAGCCTGTGCCTTCCTCATCTCTTCTGGAGTGGTATCTAACATAATATCCTCCTCCTGTCTTGAGGTCGACCTGACCTGAAGGGTTGCCATATACACAGGTTTCCTTCTGCAACGGTCAGTGTCATGATTGTCCATCTGACAATTCTTACACCACCTTTTTCCTTGGTTGAAAGATTTTCTTTCATTATATTTCCTTTCATCGAATTGTGGGAATTTATTTTTATTTTCATACCGTGGCCTATCAAATTGGTGCTTACCTTTATTTTGATCCCTAGGATCAAATTTATTAAAGTTCTGTGGTGCCCTAAAGTTATCCACCTGTTTCTTTTTATTACCTGTTACCTCTGCTTGAGCTGCTTGATACCTTTCAGCAACATTTAGCAACTCACCCAGCCTCTCTGCACCTTGTTCCATGAGAAACTTTCTCAGGTCTGGAGCCATGGACTCTCTTAGTTGCTCTATAAGGACCATTTCCTTAAGATCTTGGGTTTTCCCCAGAGAAGTCCATTTCTCCAAGTATGTCTCGATTCGTGCAGAGAACTGGTGATAGGTTTCACCTGACAGTAGTTTAGCATTCCTAAATTTTTTCCTGTAAAACTCTGCATTCTTTTCATACCTTAACAAAAGAGCCTGCTTTAGCATGTCATAATTTTCCTGATCACCTCTGCTCATTTTTGCAAAAACTTCATAAGCTGCCCCACGAAGTCCCTGAGATAACTTTAAGCTCCACCTTTCTCTCTCTAACCCATACGTGGTAGCTAATAGTTCGTACCTATTTATATAGCTCTCAATATCATCGTCTTTCTCAACAAAATGATCTAAATGAAAGTTCATAGCTGAGGTCGAGGCTCCCTGAGTAACCGTAGCATCAGAGGCAAAGGGACTGGCACCATTTTCAGGAGCATGGCCTTGAAACTCAAACTCCCTTAGTCGTAACTCATGTTCCCTTTGTAATCTCTTCTCCTCCTTTTCTGCTTCCCTCTCTGCAGCTAATCTCTTCTCTTCTCTTTCTGCAGCTAATTTCTTCTCTTCTCTTTCTGCAGCTAATTTCTTCTTTGTCTTCTCTTTCTGCTTCCAATTTCTTAGCCTCTTTGTCAGCCTCAATCTGCAACCTCTCAGTCTCAGCCTCAGCTTCAAATTGTAACTTCTTAATTTCCCTTTCAGCCTCTAACCTTCTTTCGGCTTCTTTTTCTAATCTTCTTTCTTCGCGTTCAATAAATTTGTCACATTCCGTTGTGACATAGGCAACCATAACTTGCCCATCTAATCCTAACTCTTTTGCAGTCTGAACCGCAGCAGATCGAAATTTGGCCAGGTCCGCCATTGTCTATCAGGTAAATTTTTATAATGTCTACCCAACAATTCAATTTCTAACTATATATCTAATGGACAACACAGGCACCGTGAGCTCAACCTTATTTAATTCCACCCAAGGATACCTTTTAATTCTTATATTCCCTGAAGTGAATTACCCCCAATATTTTTAATAGTTAAAGATTCAAAATCCCAAGAGCGAGACCCCAATATATGTGGTGAAGTGGGATGTTATAAATACTTATAGGGAACTTAGTGTACTGACTGAGATCAGCTGTGAAGGTATCTATATCTATTAAGAGTAGTGTATTATAGATAACCTTACTTGCTACCACATATCTATATATCTCAGTCAGAATTATTCTGGAATAGTGTGATGCTACGTTATGTGTCTAGGGTATGTGTATGATGAAGTGTAAGTCACAACAACAGACAGATAAACAATTTAATTTAATCCACTACTCTTGACAACACTGTGACACTCACATACATATAACACTCTACAAAGATATCTTAAAAGAGTCACTGATAAACTTTCAAATAACAATATGTATTCATTACTGGCATGAATGAATATGTGTCCTGATTCAACTACAAGGGAACCAGGAATCACAATCAATTTAAATTACAAGTTATGTACAGAATGTATTTAATATGAATATTGTAGTGACATATATTATTACAAATGTTCTATGTGTGTCAGTTGTGTAGTAGTAAAATGAGGTAATACTGGTTTTGTTTTGTTCAAGCTCTGTTGGTATTTGTCATCATGACTTCAATAGTTTGTCTTTAGGGACTAGTATTGGAGATGTTCACAGTTCCTGATTTTAAGACAAGTAAATTCCCCTCTTAATGTTAATTTTACAAAGTCAGTTCAAGATGAGGGGACATAATGTTGAGCTCAGCTGGCCAAGTTAGCTTATCTGGCGTGATGGCGGCAGGAAAGGACTCCTCTGCTCGAATTCTCCTCTGGGCTCTGGAGACACCTCACTGATAGCTAAAAGGACCAAGGAGTATGCTGTCCGACACTGGATTCAGCAAAGCTCTGACCAGGTGCTGCTCAGTACCATCAAGACCACTGTCCCACAATTCATACGAATAAACACAGATACGTTGATTAGCAATGAATTCTGGCACAAACTGGCACAAATTCCCATC
This sequence comes from Oreohelix idahoensis, assembly GCA_024509875.1. Taxonomy (NCBI): domain Eukaryota; kingdom Metazoa; phylum Mollusca; class Gastropoda; order Stylommatophora; family Oreohelicidae; genus Oreohelix; species Oreohelix idahoensis. Next base: position 53,988 of record JAMPIV010007208.1, read on the forward strand.
TGCTTATCTTCCAGGCTTTTATTTAGCAAAAATATATGCTGGCTTCAACGCACTGATGCTTTATCAAGCTATTTTAAACAAGTGGTTTCGAACTAACGCTCCCAAGTGTGTATATCAGCGAGTCTGACCAATGAGCCCCGTTTCGACAAGTGTTTGAAAAAATGTTACCTTTCCCCGTTTCCCCCTAACAACCAAGATAGTATTTATAGCCCGACCAATCGTGGTTAGGCTTTCATTTGTTGCGCTCCAATCAATTTGGAGTTTACATGGTAGGCTATTTCTGTAACGTAAATTTTTTTCAAACACGTTAAAAAAAAATCTTATGAGCAGAAATGATTTTATGCTGTCAGGCACCCCCAATATTTTATTTTGGGTATAATTTATTAATTCCTGGACTATTTGCGTAACGTTTTACATATTATTTGTCAGCAAGCCCTAAGGAACCCAAAAATACAAATTTAAAGGAGCTACGTGGCTGCATTCAAAATATGCAATTTCTTCTACCTCCTGTTTCGAAGATGTGCTGTCTGGGTACTGTTATGTTCTCAACCGTAAACCCATCTAATGTTATCTTTTCTAATAAGAGTTTTTTATGATTTATAAACCTAACTCTGGGAAAGGGTAGTGTATTTTATCACTGTCCGTCTGAAAAAAAATTAGTGCATGTAGACTTACACGAGAAATGCAGCACACGTTTCATTGAAGAAGGCGGGTAATAATACAGTAAGCTTTTATATCCACGTGAAAGCGTTACAATTTGCAGACGAAGCAGAAAACAAGGGGGATTTCGAGTACATTCTTTGTGACAGCACTGTTATTTTACCATTGCTCTTCTCTTTATTAATTTTATTTGTTAGGCTTCATATTTACCTAATAATTTATATATGTGGATTAGAATATTTCATGACACTTGTCCAGACTCGACTAGACTCAAACTAAACCGACCCGACTCGAATCAGACCGATTCAACCCGATCCTACCAGATCAGACTAGCTGGTTGACACGAATCATGGACAGCTCCTCCAAGAACTATTTTCACACGTACAGTGCAAATTACTACGCCTATCATTATCTCGTTATGAAAAATCCGGCTCAGAGATCTCACATGTACAGATGACTTGGGGCGTCCTGATTCCAGACACACTCCGCGACTGTCCGTAGAAGCAGCCGACCGCATATTACGTGATTAGTGTTGCAAGACAATGAACCAATGAAAACAAATAATAAATCGTATCGCAGAGAGCGGGATGTTTTAGGAGGTTTAAAGACACTGAAGAAATATGTTGGAATATTTTAAGCGAGAGTTAGGAATGTTCTATATGCTGTGGTAGGGAATGCAGTCCAGGGAAGAATTAAGGGGATAGTACAGTAAATTAGGAACATTCAAGAAAACATGTAAGTTAAGAGGTAGGGATCATAAGGTTAAGGGATAGCCGCGAGCACACCAGGGCTCAATACAAAATATAGGATTAAGAATACAACGAGATAAGTGATTGGGCCCAGGTCAGTTGGCCAGACCAATCAGAAGGAAAGGACTGTTTGCGGTCAACGGGGGAATGGGAAACTAGTGTTTTTCACGGGCAGTTGGAGCAGAGACGTTAGACGGGAGAGTGGTGGCAGAGCAGTTAGTCAGAACAGGTGGCTCGATATGAATTAGTTCTAACAGATGCATATTGATGTTAATGAGGTTTTCGTAGATGCAGCATGTGCTAAATCTTTAGCACCTGTAAAGTGCCAGAGCACAAATAGATTCTTTGAACTAGAAGTGAGCAGAGTTTCTTAACGTTGAGGATATTTGCTGTAGAGTAAGGAACAAGAGTCTCCATGTACACGCTACCAAAAATCAATTGTGTGAGTACTGTTCACGAGTACCGAACAATGTATATGTCGAGGCCATTTTCATTATTTTGTAGGTAGCCTGGTGAGATTGCCAGGTCTAGCATGCGTTTGTATATAATCATGACTGTATTGGATGAACCTTAAGGTTGGAAATAAATGTTGTAAAATCTTTATGAAACCGGAGTCCTGAACCAGTGTATGACAGTCTGGGTGCACCTGTCGAGTTACTTACAAAGAAGCGTGACTTCCTGTCCAGTTGGTACGAAGTATAGTTAACACAACCCCTATTACCATCAACCTTACCCCAGAACCTGGAGTCCCGAGAGTACACCACTAGATCACGGGCCTGTAAATTGCCATTCGAACGAGTCATCTTGAGCGGCATCTCGTCACACAAAAAGGCCTAACTTCTATACGCAGCGGTAACTAGAAGAGACAGATTTGTACAGTGCCATCCTTCTACCACTAACCCATTTGCACTTACCAGCGCTGCCACAATGCATGGACGACCAATGTGACCACAAGCTTTGGCCCCAAGGCTTACGGGTGCCAAAACTGTCCCACAGACAAGAAAGTCATGAATCGATCTAAGTGTGTCCTGCCTTTTTTGTAAGCTTAAATATGTTTAAATACTATTGTGCAAATAGCAAAAAATAACAAAGTAATATGGAAAGATCTTTGAGCTGATTGCACGCGACAGGAGAACTTTGCATGTGTTTGTTGAAGGCTTACGCTCCTTTGAAAGCTAAAGGGTATCGACTGATTGAAGTAGGTAAATACAAAGTGACAAGATCATGTGCATATATATATATATATATATATATGGTGTATGTGTGTGTATATAGGCAGGGGGGCACCAATTTAAACAATAGACTGGGGGCGACTGAACCCCTACAGCCGGCCACGCCTATGTGGAATTTATTTGACTGAGTATTAAATAAATATTCAGGACCGTCAATCTGAAGAGAAAAGTGATCAGTTGAGATATGAAAGGTAAATGTAGTTTCATAGCTGATACTGACGTAGACAGTGAAGCGTTAGAGACTTCAATACACCAGGTCCAGCATCGAGAGGTTGGTTGATCAGTTAGCTTCCTCGCTGCGTTAGCTTTCCTTAACTCAAGAGCAGAGTTAGGTATCAATTTACAGCTGGGAAGACTGGCGTGACACCACCATGTTTCTAATCCGGTACCTTTGACGCGAGACACCAGCGCTGTAACCACGCTGCCAATTGGAAGCTTCGTGAAAATGTATTGTCTTCTCCAGTTCATGGCTGACATTGGTTTTGTCGGGAGATTGTGACTTTAGCGGACAGATCAATATTTAGTCAATGATGTGAAACACATTTCAGCACAACTTTTTCTTGTGTGTTTTTAACGATCCGTATGTATTTAACAACAATATGACTATCTAGAATTTTCTGATGACGTGGCACTTCTGTCTCATAAGCGTAATAATATACAAGAAAATGAGAATAGTCGATGAGAGATAACACCCTGTGCGTCTGAAAATAATTATAATATTATAATAGCCCCTACAGTCATAACTGACTATGGGAATGCGCCCCTGAGATGACAGCCCTTATTGTGTTTTTTTTTTTCCTGGTGTTCCTTTCGACGTCTCCCCTCTTCTGCTTGCCATGAGAGCTTCTTTTCGACCAATCTGAGGTGGCGCCCTAGAGAGCACGCCACTTGGTGCGATCGGCAGCTTCGTCCTCCCAGGTTACTGGATTTGTGTCCAGTGCCCTCATGTCTCTCTTACACACATCTTTGAACTTCAGCTGTTGTCTTCATGTCTCTCTTGTACACATCTTTGAACCTCAGCTGCGGTCGCCCAAATGTTCTTTTGCCATCTGTCAGTTGTTCGTAGCTGATATATTTCGGGATGCGACCATCTTCCTTTCGGCAGACTATCATGGATTGCCTCCCCTGCTTTGCAGTAGTAGTGCAACAGTGGCCAAAATTCAAGAGTATCTAATATCGGCCTTCAAAGGTGTCTACCTTCGCACAAAATTACTCTTGGTAGAGTTGTAGATAGAAGGATAATGATGCTTCTATCTCAAGGGTGTGTTCATAAGATATTTCAGAAGTCAAGAACAATGCTGCATTGTCAGGGCAATGGTTAACTTTATATCGGTCCGCCGCTTTTTATGAAGAATTAAGCACTTATTAAGATTAGCTCGTCAAGCCCCCCACCCTGATTTACTCAGTGGAATTCTTATTATTAAGGTATAGCTCTGTTTAGAGTGTATTTAGTCAACTGACCGAGACAAACATGCAATACATTTAAAATGATTAAATCGAAGTTAAATTTGTATAATCACAAATAACAAATTTAATAATCATTTAGGTTTAACAAGGTTTTAGAAAATTTGAATAATGATTTTACAGAAAGTTGTCATCACTGTTGTGATGGGATGAAAGTTTATAAAGGAGTTCACGTGCAGTTTTAACGTATAACTTATCTGCCAATGGTAGGTTCTGCTCCCACTGATGGTTTGGTTCTTGATAGACTGATCACGCTCTTCGCTGGTCAAGGTTGTTAGGGGGCAGTACGTTCCCAGAAATGTCAGGGAGTGTCTACAAAGTTGGTCCCTCGTCTTAAAGCTCAGGCCACTGTTCCCTTCTTGTTCCAGGGATATTACCCTCAACTGGTACCACCAACAACTATGGTAAAAGAATAGAAACGAAATGCTTTCCTGAGTATTGCGTTTCCCGACACAAACTTATGTGTCCCCTTCTCTCTATTTCACCATCCCATCTACCTCAGAATTTACCCTAAATGAGAATTAAACTTAATCACTCGAGAGAAAAACTTTCTTTACATTTAATATGAAAAGCTTCATCTTTATTTTACATATAAATGAAAAGGTTAATAGTACAGATAGAATATGTTTACATTTACATCTCCACTGATTGAAAAGTGCTCACAATATAAATTGAATACGTTTTCATTTATATCTACACTTGTTGAATAGTTTGAAACTTTCATTAATTTTAAAGTGAATATGTTTACATAGACATTTCCACAGGTTCGAAAATGTAAATATTATACTTAGAATGTACATCATTTCTTTTATCTTTCCCTTCCTGCTCCATATGGAACTTGGGACTCCTTATGCTTTTAGTTCTCTTTAAGAAATTAGCGATAAAGCAATCTCCAGCCCTAGCAGTGGTGGTTCATGAAATCATCATTTTATACGCTGAGGTTGCCAGCCTCACATTACTTGGACATCCACTAGCGATTTTCGCATACTAATATTCACATGGCAATATGTACATATTAGTTCACATGGTAGTAATGAAAAAATATAAAATGTAAAATGCACAACTTTGACCAATCCTGGCTCACAGACTTTTTGAACAGATGAATAAAGGCACTTGATTAGGCCTCCTACACGTGTTCTTGGGGGTCGTTATTTTAATAATAGATTCCCTCTGTGACACCGTGTGTTTTAGTTTCCTCAGATTCCGGTTCACTATTAAAATGATAGAGTTTTTCCTGGGCTGTGTAAGTCCTTCCAAAATACTCCAATGAACGTCCGGCTTGATAAATAGAATTCTGAATTCTAACTTCTGGCAGTCTGGTGTCGTCTTTGGTAAGCAATTTCTCACAGTGAACTAGACTTGCGAAAACGTCAGATTATATTGCAAGTCTGCCACCGCATGTGGTTTGTTACGATGCTAAGAAATCGCCAATCGTTTACAAACATGCGTGTCGTGTAGGAAAATTTAAAATTATTTGTGACATGGAAAAATTATGTGCCTGATGTAGAGGTCACCTCTCCCATAAATAGTAAAAAATAAATCCGATTGCCTGGTATCAAATTCACCAACACATCTGTAACCTCATACGGCATTGTATGTCAGATGTAACAACTTATTACTTTCATATAAAGTAATGTCTTCGAGAAAGTCGGACAGGAAACGATTATGTCATTTATGTCTGTCCATAACGTGTCTCACAAACGAGTAATCTCGTTATCTGTCACTTGAGCAAACAAAACCGGTCTCTTTACCACCTTGGCGAAGACGCACCCTTGCCTTATCAGCGATTAAACAAATACGCTGGGGCGATTTTAGTGTTAATCTGTCGCGGCCAAGGTTTGGTAAACGAGAATTTACCAACATGACTGTCGTTTCAATATTGTATCACCTGTCTACTCTTTCAACAGGGATGGGCAGGTAAACAGGCAAGACGAATTATTACTAAAAGGAGTGTAAGAAGGAAAGTACAAAATATCTGCTACATAGCAGAGAAAGAAAAAAAGTGCTGACCATGGAAAAGCACGCAATTATCAGTACAACAATTTAAAATGAGTACTGCCGGAGTAAAAGAGAGATCGAAAAAGGGTCACCTCAAATCCATCTCGTGACACGGACATGGCCAAGCCAGCGTAGTTTGCGCTGTCTAAGCTGTGTATACATGCTTTTGAGGCCATCATGTGATAATACTCGACATTTGTGACTTGTCTGAAAATACACAGGGAGAAAACTAAGGTGATCAGAATAAATGCAGGAAACTATAAGAAGATTGTACCGGTAGAAACACCACAAATTCTTCATCGTTCACCCTCAGACGTCGACTTGAATAAATTCAAAGAAAGCAGTCGTCAACTTGAGGTTGTTGATATCTCTGTAGAGATTTTCTGGGAATGGTACAGGTGACGGCTATATGCACTTTCTCTGTTCCTCGTCTATGGGCACCTTAGAAGTAGAAAACACCAATACAACATGTAGCATCATATTTCTATCTTGGCAGTAATATAGACAGAGTTGGGGGTTGTGGGAACAGACGGTGATTTCAAAAAAAGAACTAAAAAACAAGGGGACTTGCCATCGCATTAGGAAATATGTGGAGATCAAAACAAATCATGTCCAAAATAACAACAAAAATCTTGAACTCAAATGTCAAGTTAGTTCTATTGTAGGATTATGAAACATTGAAGAACACGACATGCAACAACAAAAAAGAAGTTCAGACTTTCATAAATGGATGCTTGTGTGGAATACAATGATTGAAATAGGACTGATAACAACAACCAGACAGTCGAACATTAGATGAGAAGACGATGCTGGCAGTGGATAGGACACACATTGTGGAAACCTATTGATAGCATAACAAGGCAATCCTTGTTCTGAAATCCCCAGGAAAGGAGAGGTAGAGGAGACCGACAACACACAACCACATGGGGAAGTGAACTGTAGACAAACATGACAGAGATGAGGAGGACATGGAGCTGATGGCACGGAGCAGAAAAACTCTGCGTGGAACGCCTATGCTCCTGGGGGGAGGGAAGGTGAAGGACTGAAAGGCAATGCTTATAAAACTTCTTCCCTCCAATTTGATTCTAAATGTTAAATTCAACCTCTATAACCGTATGACATGCCAAATATGTCCGTATTTCAGATCTGCCCCTGGCACACAAATGGGTGCTCGAAATATAGTAGTAGTCAATAGGAGTGGAGACGAGGAGCCACCCCTTGAGATAAGGGTGCAGAAATATTGCAATAGTAACATTATGAAACCATGGGTTGTTTAGTGTTGTGTGTAAGTTTTTGTGTTGTTTGTTTAGTGTGTAAGTTTTGGTGTTGTTTCTTTAGAGTGTATGTTTTGGTGCTGTTTGTTTAGTGTGTACGTTTTGGTGTTGTTTCTTTAGTTTGTATGTTTTGGTGCTGTTTGTTTAGTGTGTACGTTTTGGTGTTGCTTGTTTTGTGTGTAAGTTTTAGTGTTGTTTGTTTTGTGTGTAAGTTTTGGTGTTGTTTGTGTTATGTGTATGTTTTGGTGCTATTTGTGTAGAGTGTAAGTTTTGGTGTTGTTTGTTTAGTGTGTAAGTTTTGGTGTTGTTTGTTTTGTGTTTAAGTTTTGGTGTTGTTTTTTTAGTGTGTACACTTTTGTGTTGTTTGTGTTGTGTGTAAGTTTTAGTGTTGTTTGTGTTGTGTGTAAGTTTTGGTGTTGTTTGTGTTGTGTGTAAGTTTTGGTGTTGTTTGTGTTGTGTGTAAGTTTTGGTGTTGTTTGTTTAGTGTGTAAGTTTTGGTGTTGTTTGTTTAGTGTGTAAGTTTTGGTGTTGTTTGTGTTGTGTGTAAGTTTTGGTGTTGTTTGTGTAGAGTGTAAGTTTTGGTGTTGTTTGTTTAGTGTGTAAGTTTTGGTGTTGTTTGTGTTATGTATATTTTTTGGTGTTGTTTGTTTAGTGTGTAAGTTTTGATGTTGTTTGTTTTGTGTTTAAGTTTTGGTGTTGTTTTTTTAGTGTGTACACTTTTGTGTTGTTTGTGTTGTGTGTAAGTTTTAGTGTTGTTTGTGTTGTGTGTAAGTTTTGGTGTTGTTTGTGTTGTGTGTAAGTTTTAGTATTGTTTGTGTTGTGTGTAAGTTTTAGTATTGTTTGTGTTGTGTGTAAGTTTTGATGCTGTTGGTATTATGTGTACGTTTTGGTGTTGTTTGTGTTGTGTGTACGTTTTGGTGTTGTTTGTGTTGTGTGTAAGTTTTAGTGTTGTTTGTTGAGTGTGTATGTTTTGGTGTTGTTTGTTTAGTGTGTGTGTTTTGGTTTTGTTTGCTTAGTGTGTAAGTTTAATGTTGTTTGTGTGGTGTGTAAGTTGATACACTCTGTGATAGTTTAGTGTTGTTTGCGTAGTGTGTAAACTAATACACTCTGTGATAGTTTAGTGTTGTTTGCGTAATGTGTAAACTAATACACTCTGTGATAGTTTAGTGTTGTTTGTGTAGTCTGTAAACTGATACACTCTTTGATAATTTAGTGGTGTTTGTGTAGTGATCCAGTTGATACACTCTTTGATATTTTAGTGTTGTATGTGTAGTGTTTAAGCTGATACACTCTGTCATAGTCTAGTGTTGTTTGTTTAGTGTAAGTTTGTATACTATTTTCTTCTTCTTTCTTCGTACACTCTCAGACGTCTACTTGAATGTTTTCAAAGAAAGCAATAGTCAGTTTCAGGTTATTTGAATCTCCGTAGAGCTTTTCCACGAATGGTACTGGTGTCGGCCATATGCGCTATCTCTGTTCCGCAAATGTTGTGCAACTTTGAAGCATCTGTTCAGCAGTCATGTTATCAGTGCCACAGTTACGCTCAAAGGCATAATCTTTGATAACTAAGTGTCGTGTGTAAGCTGATACACTCTTTGATAGTTTACTGTTGTTTATGTAGTGTGTAAACTGATATACTCTTCATAGCTAGTGTTGTTTGTGTAATGTGTAAGACGGGACAGTTTTTGATAGTTTAATGTCGTTTATACAGTGTGTAAGCTTAAACACGCTTTGATATGTGAAACACGCCATTATTGTAAATTGTGAGAACCCTGGGCAGACCTAGCTTGGGGACACTTTTTAGCGTGTTTATGAGAGAAATAGATGTGATTCTACGAGAGTGTTGAGATAAGCCTGAGACAGACCGCTTATTTTGTTTACAGTAATAAATCTGATGAAATGAGAGCGGTGAGGGAAACCTGAGTCAGACTCCCAACTTTGACAGTTAAATAGATATACTTCTATGAGAACAATAAGAGACATATGAAAGAGACTGCTTATTGTTTGACACAAATAGATATAGTACATGACAGCAATGAGAGAATCCTGAGTCAGGTAGCCAGCTTTTTCAGAGAAATAAATGTGTTTATACGAGCAATCTAAGAAGAAGGGGGTGAATACAAACGTCTTCTTATTCCCTTATTCCTTCTCATATTTCGAGAGGAAGAGATCATAATACCTTCTCCTTCTTATTCCCTTATTCCTTCTCGTACTCCGAGTTAAACACAATCGTGTTCTTCCGTTTATCACCTCCTAAAAATTCACCCAGACTGATCCAGCTTACGGGACTAATCTGTCCCGTATTCGTCTTCATTACAACCAGCAACTTTCTTCCATGCCAATGTTTTCACGAAAGATTGGATCAGCCTGCAGAGACGCAAAATAAACGATGGGCAATTAAACAGCCGCAGGACAACCGACACGCCATAGATCCATCAAACCTGGGGATCTTTATTTGATCATGCTTCCAGGACAAAAAACAAATTTGTTGCAATTTGTTTCGTCTGCGGTGAGTCTTGCGATTACAACGCTCACAGTTGTTTACCTTCACCGCATAAGGCAACGACAAAAAAGGCATGTACCCTCGAAGATTTCATCATATTTCTTTGTGCATGTTTTTATTATTTTTAAAAAAAAAACTGCATTCTGTTTTAAAGTTAATTCAGGTGTTGTGTCTAGAGGTGTTGTGTCTTGAGGTGTTGTGTCTTGAGGTGTAAACACAGATGTCCACCCGCAGATCTAGATTTTTCGTACAATCTATCATGATTTTTTTCCCATGCTATAGTGGTAAACAAAAATATATGGTGCGTCTTACTAGGATAAAGAGAATTTCTTTCGTTACGGATACAAGGTTTTCGTCAGGGACAAACAAGAAAAAAGGAATTTTGAAAGTGAAAGTTAAATTAAATACATGAAAAATAACTAAAATATTATACGACGTGAAATTGAAGTCTGAGTGATACTCCTCTTAGAATCCTAATAAACAAGATGGCAGCTGGAATGTCAAGATATTCAATATTTTATCACGTATTCTTCCTCTACTTTTCAGTCCTCTTTTTTTTCCCGTGAACAAAATGTTTTCAAGATCTCCTTTTCTCATCACACGTTGAATGAGGGTTGATATTCTCCTTATGTTTGTTGTTTGTTATATCTATATATATATCTCTCTCTCTTTCTCTCTCTCTCTCTCTCTCTATATATATATATATATATATATATATATATATATATATATATATATATATATATATATATATATATATATACCAATCCTCAAGTCTTACGCTACTCAGTTAACGCTGTTTCGACATAACGCTGTTTCTCTTTTATACGATACGCCTGTTATGCGCTTAAATAATGCGATCTTACTCTGTGCGCTAAATTCCGTGTGTGACAGGGATATAACTTTCAAGTTCATTGAGGGCTGTGGGATGGCCAACAAGCATTGTCATTGCTAGCATAATGAAGCATAATCCCAAAATGGAATGCAGTTCTACAGTAATCCGTAACATAGAACAAGATCTTAATTGCTTTAAGAAGCTTCTTGAAGGGAAAAAGTGGCGAAACAAAGTAAACTCGATTATTTTTTTTTTTTGGGTCTCCTCCAATATCTTCTGCCTCCATTGACCAAGTAGCCGTACTTTCTACATCTGGAGCCAGAAAAACTTGTTCATCCTCTACAAAACTTTCTGCTAACCAACCAGTCGTCTGAAGATGAAGCCAGCTCCGCCGTGACAACTGTAGCCACACGCGACAGACGTAGTTGCGGTTAAATAATTAATTAAATAATTGTAATTTTTTAAACATATTTTTGGTTAGTACAGCACATACATAATATTTTATTTGTATTCAATATGTTTGATAATTATATTTAGTTAATAAATGTTGTTAACTATTTACGTTTTGTTCTGTATCACTTTTTCTTAATTTTTATACCGTTTTCTTGGCCTTGAGAAAGAATTAATGTGATTTCTATTAAATCTTATTGGAAATAAATCTTTGTTTAGCGCTGTTTCGTTTAGCGCTCTACATTAACAGCGCATAACGGGGGAGTTCTGTAAATAAATACATACACACACACACATATATATATATATATATAATCTCGTCTCAAGCATTCTTCTTTAATTATCTTAGTTGCCATGGGATTCTTAACAACCTTGTGAGAAGCTACATCTCTATTACCTCAAGGAATTTAGCCTGTTTAGATCATTGTCCAGAACTCACTTCCATACAAAAAAATTGCTTCGATGTAACACGTCACAAACTTTGTTTTTTTTTTTTTGTTCATCCATCATCATCCTTACCCTTAAACTCTGCAAGGAGCACATACCTTCATTTATACTAAGTTCATCTGTCCTGTGTTATCCGTTCAAGACTTTCCCATGCCATCTTCATCCCTCTCAGATATTTTTTCAGTTCTCTTCTCCATAATTTAATCTGAAGACAATCCTAGTTGAAAAAAGATAATCCAGCGGTTTACATTCCTCTTCTTTCTCGTGTGTAAGCGGATGAGTTTTTTCATTTTTTAGTGTTCTTTGTGTAGTGTGTAAACCGATACACTCTTTGATAGTTTAATGTTGTTTGTGTGATGTGTAAGATGATACACTCTTTGAAAGTTTACTGTTGTTTGTGTGATGTGTAAACTGATACACCCTTTGATAGTTTAGCGTTGTTCGTGTGCTGTGTAAACTGATACACTCTTTGATAGTTTAGTGTTGTTTGTGTGATGTGTAAACTGAAACACTCTTTGATAGTTTAGCGTTGTCTGTGTGATGTGTAAACTGATACACTCTTTGATAGTTTAGCGTTGTTTGTGAGATGTGTAAACTGATACACTCTTTGATAGTTTAGCGTTGTTTGTGTGATGTGTAAACTGATACACTCTTTGATAGTTTAGCGTTGTTTGTGTGATGTGTAAACTGATACACTCTTTGATAGTTTAGCGTTGTTTGTGAGATGTGTAAACTGATACACTCTTTGATAGTTTAGCGTTGTGTGTGTGTGCTGTGTAAACTGATACACTATTTGATATTTTAGCGTTGTTTGTGTGATGTGTAAACTGATACACTCTTTGATAGTTTAGTGTTGTTTGTGTGATGTGTAAACTGATACACTCTTTGATAGTGATGTGTAAACTGATACACTCTTTGATAGTTTAGCGTTGTTTGTGTGATGTGTAAACTGATACACTCTTTGATAGTTTAGCGTTGTTTGTGTGATGTGTAAACTGATACACTCTTTGATAGTTTAGCGTTGTTTGTGTGATGTGTAAACTGATACACTCTTTGATAGTTTAGCGTTGTTTGTGTGATGTGTAAACTGATACACTCTTTGATAGTTTAGCGTTGTTTGTGAGATGTGTAAACTGATACACTCTTTGATAGTTTAGCGTTGTTTGTGTGATGTGTAAACTGATACACTCTTTGATAGTTTAGCGTTGTTTGTGTGATGTGTAAACTGATACACTCTTTGATAGTTTATTGTTTTGAGAGCTGTACACTCTTTGATATTTTAGCGTTGTGTGTGTGTGCTGTGTAAACTGATACACTATTTGATATTTTAGCGTTGTTTGTGTGATGTGTAAACTGATACACTCTTTGATAGTTTAGTGTTGTTTGTGTGATGTGTAAACTGATACACTCTTTGATAGTTTAGTGTTGTTTGTGTGATGTGTAAACTGATACACTCTTTGATAGTTTAGTGTTGTTTGTGTGATGTGTAAACTGATACACTCTTTGATAGTTTAGTGTTGTTTGTGTGATATGTAAACTGATACACTCTTTGATAGTTTAGTGTTGTTTGTGTGATGTGTAAACTGATACACTATTTGATAGCTTAGCGTGGTTTGTGTGATGTGTAAACTGATACACTCTTTGATAGTTTAGCGTTGTTTGTGTGATGTGTAAACTGGCACACTCTTTGATAGTTTAGTGTTGTTTGTGTGATATGTAAACTGATACACTCTTTGATAGTTTAGTGTTGTTTGTGTGATGTGTAAACTGAAACACTCTTTGATAGTTTTGTGTTGTTTGTGTGATGTGTAAACTGATACACTCTTTGATAGTTTAGTGTTGTTTGTGTGATGTGTAAACTGATACACTCTTTGATAGTTTAGCGTTGTTTGTGTGATGTGTAAACTGATACACTCTTTGATAGTTTAGCGTTGTTTGTGTGATGTGTAAACTGATACACTCTTTGATAGTTTAGCGTTGTTTGTGTGATGTGTAAACTGATACACTCTTTGATAGTTTAGCGTTGTTTGTGAGACGTGTAAACTGATACACTCTTTGATAGTTTAGCGTTGTTTGTGTAGTGTGTAAGATGATACATTCTTTAATAGTTTAGTGTTGTTTGTGTAGTGTGTAAGCTGATACACTATGTGATAGTTTAGTGTTGTTTGTGTACTATGTAAGATGGTACACTCTTTTATAGTTTAGTGTTATTTGTTTAGTGTGTAAACTGATACGCCCTTTGATAGTTCAATGTTGTTTGTGTAGTGTGTAAACGTATACACTATTTGATGGTTTAGTGTTGTTTGTGTGTAGTGTAAAAGTTGATACACTCTTTGATAGTTTAGTGTTATTTGTGTAGTGTGTAAGCTGCCACAGGAAACTACATAATAGAGGACCTTCTTACCTCCTTAATTGACGACCTTATATCTTGGATGCCCGGCTACCATTTATATTATCTACGTTGTTCGGCCTGTTCATATTTTTTGACGTTTTTGTGGCTTTACGTTTTTTACAGGATACAGCAGTCGCCCATGTCAAACCCTCCTTAATCGTCTTTTACGACATGTTTGACAGGTTACAGTGGGGCTATTCTGTGTTCCCTTTTCTGGCCCCGGTAACATATGGGATGCATGTGTTCAATAACAATTATTTGTTCCATAGGACGTTTCTCATTTAATGAAACGCTGTTTTTACTTAGTGTATTTTGTTATTAGTCTCACAGATGCATTTTACATATGATATAATTGTGCCAAAATATTTGAAACCTCTCTAAGTTTTTAGTGTTATTCCGTCAATCATTAGCCTGCATTTATCTTGGGTCTTTGCTTGGAGATAACCACTGACTTAATGTTCTCTTCTTGCTGTTCAGGCTGAATTCTTTTCTGCATTGCACATTCCTACCATATCTAACATTTTCATGAGGTCTTTTTCGTTTCCTTTTATTAATGCTGTGTTATCAGAATGGCTCAAATTAATTATTGTTACCTCTGTGACAGCGCCATCTTGTCATCGCCATTTTGTCTGTCGTTCTCTACCTTTTTACTACTACATAGCGATTTGGTAGCCATTTTAGTGTTACTCAGTCAGGATCTAAAAATAGAACATTAGTCATATCGCTTACGGATAGCAGCCAATCAGAGAAGAGAAGCGTCCAGGCTAGCGCGTCAGTTTAAATTCTTTATCATTCTGATCGCCTGTCGCTGAGAGAGAACAAGCTATTGAGAAATACTGAAGTCTAATTCAAGCAAGAACATGCCTTAAATTTGTGAGTAGATATAATATTATTCTCAAACATTCTAAAGTCTTTATAGTGTTAGAAAGGATATAGGATCACCATCTTTGTGCCGTAGTATTTTAAATAATTATATACTTAATTCAATGTTATTTATATTTCGCGTGCGGTTGGTTTCAGATCTAAATTTATTCAGACCTGGAACAGATGGTCCATGTTCAGGAAATATAACACGTGGCCGGTACTGGAACTGACATATTCGGTTATTACATTTGTGTAAATAAAATTAATGGTTAAGTATTTCCATATTGTTTGGGGTTAAGGAAACCTTCAATTATCTTATGTAAATCCGACACGTCGGTTTGAATAATATTTAATTGTGCCGCGATTTAGATTGTTATATTTATTAACTACCGTGCGGACGCCGAAATAGTTTATTTTAGTGTGGTGAGTGCTGCAATTTATTAATATGTTACAGCTTACTAGAATAAAGTCCTGTGCTTCTTCAGTAATGTTAGACTGATAATGTGGTGCAAGTATTAGTAAGATCGGCTAAAGCTAATTGGTGTTAGCTTTCTTAGTTTCATAGTCCTTTATACAGTGTAAAATCTCTATTGGTTATCTGTACTGCTTTAAATAGCTTTTTTAAGCCATTATTTCTATAATATTTAGTATTATAATGTAAGGTTACTATAGAATGTACAACCACGCAGCTTAGCTGGGTTGTTAGCGTGGCTGTATGCTGTCCTCGCAAGATGGCAGCCACGTGTTATAGGCCTAGTGATGTATTTAGTTCTAGTCATTAATATGCCTTGTAAATATGATACCCCTACTTTTGGTACGTGGAGCACATTTGAGACATAAACGTTCCTGTTTGCTCCTTGCGGAGCAGGGCGACACCAGTGCGGCTGAATCCAACAGAAGCCTGCTTGAAGCATTTATATGCTATGGCAGTGGTTTGTTTCTGTAACAATGTGTTTTATATGATGCGTTCCCAATCTCATCAGTCGGCATATACGACAGGCTTCAGAGTGCAGGGACGGATGCTGAGATGGATCAGTTGCGAGGTGGTGGTTTATGCTCATTAATGAGAGTATTCGTTGTACATATCGTTTAATATTATTTTATGCATATTTCATTGTTATTTAGTTATTGTTATGTGTCGGGTAATTTATGAGAGCACGTGGGTCCACTTTGGGAACAAATTATGTCGCTTCTCGCTCCTTATGGAGCATATGGCCACCAGTGTGGCTGGCCTCCGCATGGAGACCGCACAAAGCATTCAGATGCTTTTGCAGTAGTGGTTTCGGTATCAATAAGTGTTACATGGTGAGATTGCCAGACTCATGCACAACACCATACTAGTCTGATTAGACGACATGCATGAGCTGAGTGTGTGTGTGCATGATAGTTGAATGTTTCAGGTAGCGTGGAAGAAGGACAGTTGACAGGTGAGAGCATGGTGTTTCTCATTATTTAACTATTATGATTTTAACTAGTCGGTGCTTTGTTTGCGTTTCGGATTAGCAATTGAGCACTGGCTGGGTATTTTGTTTGTTTGCTTACTGGTTTAATGTTTGTTCATTAGTTTGCTTTGTGGGTTAGGGTCACTGACAGGGTTGTATGAATAAATACAGCCCCTGCCTTAGAATCAGAGTTTTATTGTTGATCGGGCCGGTTGAGAGTGTGCAAGAAAGTGATCACATATCACAGCCGCATCATCGTCATCTCACCCACCCTTATAAACCTTGAAGTCGAATACCCGAGTCATCTTTGACTGCACTTAGATGTTTTCACTGAGAATAGATCCAGTGAAAGAGCACACCCCTGTCTCACTCCTTGTTTATTGCTTGGAAAGTACCCATTTTATTTTTTCCACTTGCTTCTTGCTTTCAGTTTTTTTTAATTACTCTTAAATCTTACCCTTCTGTGACAGAATGGGGCGGCCTCTCTCAATCTTTGTTTCACTACGGCAGTAATTGGTACATTTGTGGTACGTATTTTATTGCGTGCTTTCAATTGTCGCACTTTCTTTCTTTCTCTGCTATGTGTAGCAGATATTTTATATCTACATTCTTTCCTACTTTCAGTATATTGTGTCTCGCCTGTTTATCTGACACTCCTGGTGGATGATAATACTAAACATTTGCAGGAGCGGCTGAGAGAACATTATCGACAACCAAATTGGTTAATCGCGGGAGCGGCCGATATCAGTACGCAGATTAACACGTATATCGCCCAACGCAATCTGCTTAATCACTGAGAAGGCACGGGTGCGTCTCCGCCAAGGTTGTAAAAAGGCGGATTGGGTATGTGCTCAAGCAACAGATAAGACATTACTTTAGCGAAAGTAATAATTTGTTACATCTTACACACATTGTCGTGTGAGGTTACCGATATGTCTGTAAGTTTGCCTGCCGGCAATGGGATGCTTACAGCCAATTTTCAGAAACGTAATGTTTGAAATTTTGCACTAGATGAGTCATGCAAAATATTCAATGCAGATTGGCTGATCATTTGAGCCCCATAACAAACAGTGGGGTAAGACAGTGAATACAACCTGATACATTTCAGTGGTTTTTTCACTGTGAGATTCGCGCTTGCCTAAGACACTAGACATGCCAGTTAGAATTCAGAATTTCATTTATCAGACCGGACATCTTTTATTTGAGTATTTATCAGGACTTACAAAAACAGCCCAAGAAATCGCTATAATTTTAATAAGGAAAGCCGCTGTCTGAGGAAACCGAAGGAAATACACAAAGTCAGAGAGGGAGCTTATTAAATTAACGACACCAAGACGCGTGTAAGGGGCCGACTCAAGTCTCTTTTATTCATCTGAGCAAAACGTCTGTGAGCCAGGATTGGCGTAAGTTGTGATTTTACATTCTATATTTCATTACTAACATGTGAACTAACATATATCTGTATATTACCATGTGAATTTTAATATGTGAACATCGCTAATGGATGTTCCAGTCATTTGAGGCTGGCAACCTCAGAGTATAGAATGATGATTCATGAACCACCCCTGCACGGGCTGGATACTGCTTTATTGCTAGTTTCTTAAAGAGAACTAACAGCATAAAGAGTCCCAGGTTCCATACGGAGCAGGGAGGGAAAGATGAAGGAAATGATGTACATTCTAAGTATAATACTTAGTTTCAAACCAGTGTAAATGTCGATATTAACATATGCACTTTAAAATTAATGGAAGTTTCAAACTTTTCACATCAGTGTAAACATAAATGAAAACATTTTCAATTTATATTGTGAACAATTTTCAATCAGTGGAAATGTAAATGTAAACATATTCTATCTGAGCTATTAACCTTTTCATTTAAATGTAATGTGAAGCTAAAGCTATTGAATTTAAATGTAAAAGAAAGTTTTATCCAGAGAAATTAAATTTAATTCTCATCGAGGGTACATTCTGAGATAAATGGGATGGTAGAATAGAAGAAAGGGGACACATAAGTATGTGTCGGGAAACGCAATACTCAGAAGAGCGTTTCGTTGCTATTCTTTATCATAGTTATTGGTGATACCAGCAGAAAGTACTATCTCTGTGTCGTACGGTAGGTTAATTGGTTTTTTTGGGCCCAGTCTAGGTAAAGAGTAAAGGTTGGCTGATACACGAGAATGTATAGAAAATAGGTTTCACATGTTGTAGGATGAGGGAAAGATATGTCTCTGGAGTGAGTAGGTTTCTCTCATCCGGCTTATCCGTACAACTTTGCTTTGTAACAAGACAGTCTTTGAATCCCTATCTAAAATAAGAACAGGTTACTCTACATACAAACAGTAATATTTGACAACAAAACACGCAAACGTAAAAAAACTAAGGATAAATGGGTGTGGGTCTGACCAACACACAAAGTTAAGTTTTCTTGTTGTTTATTATCACTAAACAGTTTACAACATCTAGTTACACAAAGATATCAAGAAAATCGTATACATATAGAGGAAATAAAGAAGAATAGTGCGCCTTCACCGTATAAAGGAAAATAACCCAAAGAAAATATTAACCCAAAGGAAAGCACTAACAGAATAAACCAAAGAAAATATTAACCCCAAAGGTTGAACAATTACACACACTAGGTCATTACTCTCAATAACCTATTTTGTATTCCTCCCTTATGTGGTACGTGGTAAAATATATGACCAAGTAATGTAAACCCAAATCAAACCATCCCAAAAAATTAATACCGCCGAATAATAATTTGCTGACGATATGTCATTGTGACAAAATGCTCCGCTTCAACCCCCCTCTCAAATATAATCAACACACACTCTTCACTCATTCACTTGTGGCTACTCCTCACCAGCCCTCTTTACCTATTTTGAATTCCTCCCTTGGGTCTGTGGTATATGCCGTGGTAAAAAGCTATTCCACGAACAACTCCCTACATGTTGACCTTGTTGACTAATGAATCACCCCAGCTATCGAGGTAAAACTGGCCCCAAACTGTTCCCAAAAAAAACTAACTGAAGCAGTTTCTTCCAACGATGGCTGCTGACCCGATTTGCCAGTCACTTCGCTTACCCCCCGGAAACAACAGCAAATGGATTGATTTTTTGCCCTAAAGACGCAAGATAGGCGTCTATGGGAAACAGCCCTACCCGCTTGAAAGAAAACCTATTTCTGTTGCCCTGGAAAAGAGCCACTAAACAAGGCGTAACATTTGACTGTTAAATTGATTATCGGGGCTAAAATCAAACTGGAAAATAAGAAGAAGAAAGCATTCTTAGAATCTATTAATAGTACAACATGCGACAGTGTGTCGTTAGGCCCCGTCTCTTGAAACACAAGACGCGTGGCAAATATTTGAATATTTGTTAGCGAGTGGGCAAGTCTCACCTACCAAACCCTACTTTTTCTACACCCGTACTAATTGTTAGGAACGAGGGATAGACAGCTTGGCATCGGTCCAAATCGCCACCGTCTTGAAAATACACGGAGAGAGGGGAAGAGGTAGTTAAAATGACAAAAGTTAGCATATCTTGTTACTTGGCAACTGAAACGACTAATGCATGTGTGCAGAGAAAAAAAAAGGGGGGGGGGGAGAAAAAGAGGAAATTTGGAATATTTATTTCTTCATACAAAACGAAAGAGAGTAAATAAAAGAGATGCTTGGACAGTAGAGCAATATTGTTTAAAATAACATCATATAGTAACTTATCTGGATTTAGAATAATTATTTCCTTAATATGGTATCTTTGGGAAAAGAGTCCCATAATAAAAAGGAAAAGTACAAAGATGAAAACGAAGATAAAGACGAAAGTAACACCTGTCCAGAAGGATAGATGACAGTAGTCCGATCAATAATCACTTTAATTAATTAAAATCGCCCAAGTAATAACAGATATATGGTAGAAATAAAAATTTAGACGGACCGACAGACTCACTGATAACCTTGCTCAGTTTTGAAAATCTTCGCCCCAAAAAGTCAAATCCGTTTGATTTGATTTGATTGGGTGATGCTAGTTAGGAAAGGGGAGGTGAAACTGAAGTTTTGCCAGCCAAAGCGAAACATATTTCTACACAGTAAGATAAAATCAGACTGGCCAACGCATTGATAGACACCCAAAAATATTTGGGGTTTTTCAACAACAAAAGAAAAAAGTCAAATTGGCTGGATTCAAATTTGATTGGGTACTGATATTGAAAAGGGGAGAGATAAAACTAAAGGGTGGCCAAGCGAACGCTGCCACTTGAAGAATATTTGTTCACCTAGTCAGATTAAGAACAGTAGCAAAGCCTTGTGTGTGACCCATTGCCTTTGCATCTGGACGGCGGCGATCAAGATTTGTGCCCATTGATCGCCAGTTAATCTATCCTAGTGTATTTTTTCATTGATTGCGGTAAGATAAATGCTTTTATTAATATTCTTATTAATGTGTAGAGGCTAACCCAGATAAGGCGCCCACAAATTTTGTGTTGTGCGACATTGCTATTGTGGAAGCTTATGACATCCTAAGGGAGCACATGCATGCCTAAGCAGACTATTGAAGCAGAAAAACAAAATGTAAATGGTGTTTGAATATTGCCATGCATAACAAAATATTTTGACTATAAGACCAGAAAGCTACTGGCAGTTCTCTACAGGCCACATTGTTCCAACAACACTTGGAGATTAAATAGGAAGTCATACTACCAGAGTTAACAGATCATTAGAAAGAAAAAAGAAAAGAGTGTATCCCAGCTGATGATATAGAAGATAACTAAAGTCTAAGTGACAGAGGCGTTGAAGCCATGTGGAAAAGAGCAGATACCCACGGATTGAGAAGAAGTCGCAATACAATTAGGAACTGTAGCTATTGATTAGCACTTGTTCTGATCACTACGAATGTTTAACGATGTTTATTTGTTAGGTGTGGAGATGTGTATATGAGGTGTATTTAGGGAGGCATTGTTCATTGTTGCAGGGTTGCATCAACGAGTACCCAGTAAAACAAAACCTGGAGAGGCAGGGTACGAGGCAACTTACCTGTTGCTTGTATTGTGAAATCTAACTGCAAAAGCTGACTCCAGCTGAGACACGTGTGGACAGAAAGTGTCATATCTCCAGTCAACCACCAACTTGCCACGGATTGAAAGATAAGCCTTCGTTTTGAGGGCTAATGATTTCTCATTTCATTGTTAACCTCCACACTGTAATTAAACGTTCTAGTGACATGACGAAAGGAACAGTTCTTCCAACTAGTGACCCTTCTTAATACCTTGTTATTACAGCCAGGGATACAAGTACAGAAACATTTTAATAATATCATTTATTGGACAAGATGTCCATCCACTGTATTTACCTGTGTACATAACCACATTTATTTTGAGTTTAACCTTCCTGATTCAAAACATTTGAGAGTCAGGAAATTAAAATTGTAAATTAATCCTATAACTTTAACCACTGTCTTACTTGAGTTTATTAGATTGAGTTACAGTTGTGTTAAATTTGTTATCATACATCACACATACATTACCCTAGACACGTAGCCATATAAATTAATAGACTTAAAATATTTCGCAGAGTGAGATCATAGGGTGGTAGCAGTTAGGTACCCTGAGAATACATCATCATCAACTATTAGACTCAGGGACTTACATAGCTGGACCTCACTCTGTAGACAATTAAACATAAATAACATATAAACCCACCACAGTCATAAAGGGGTGTCTTCTCTGTTCTAAAACTAGCACTGTTCCTCCGATGGGTGCACAGGGGAATGTAAGTATAGACATGATCTACAACTGAATATTTCCGATGCGACAACTCTTGCAGTGTTGAGGGCGGGCGGGGAAAAACTGGTTTCCCGCTCGGTCTGGATCTACTATCTGGATATATATAGGGTTACTATAAATATTTAATAGTGCGAGAATCCTTGGTGTTTACCGTTTTAAGAGAGGGGAACACTTCTAGAAAATCTGGAGATATCTGGTTGCTACAAATGTTACAAATGATTATGATGGATTTTCTATCGGCCGACTCTTTGCCAGAGGGCAACTCCTGCACAGTGTATAGATTTGTACTCCACTGGGATTACAACTGTCAGGTGTTGGGGAAAATAATAATAATGTTTCCAGGTATACACTACTTGTGGGCTGTTACAATAATATTTCTGGATTTAGTAAGTCCAGTAATTAAATTACAGTCACACCGTAAAATCGGCTAGTATACACTTCTAGCATGAAATGGAATAAGGAAACGAAAAAGACCGCTGGTCGTCTACTTGAGGAACAGGTCTGCAAAGAATACGAGAAACATTTGTGGGAAAATGCTACCACTCTATGTAAATATAAATATGTATAGACGGGGACACGACAGTCTCTCCTCCACTCTGTCAAATCCTGACGAATTTAGAAGACACACGGTGTTCGTTCTACGCATACACACACAGACATCGCTGGCCGCGGATTTGGGTCGGACTGAGCCGATGAAGACTCTCCCGCCCCTTCTCGCGGCTGGCAGTCACACGCACCGTGTGTTATTTATTATTTTTCTCACAATGTGCCACGTACACCTTATCACCTATCATTTAGTAGCTAGTAAATTGTCGGTGTCTGTTAATTTGTCGTATGGCATTTAAAAAAAAATAGACGCTATAATAACAATACAGTAATTATAAAATGAAATATAAACAGTATTTTTTCCCTCCCACTATAAGCCGTCTAGCCTCTAAGTCCGGTCTGGTTAACCGTCTTGTTTCAGCTATGAAGCGTCGGTGATGCGATCTAACATTTTAATTGAATATCTGGTTATGAAACTCGCTACGTGTTATTTTATTTTATTCGCCTACTAGCAAAGAAAAAGATCTAAGTGAAGTATTTAACTGTATTTTTTTTTCTTAACCAGCGGCACTTGGGCTTTCAGCGCTTCGTCCCAATGACTTGTCATTGCGAGGCTGGGGAACCTGAGGACTTTCCTTCCAACCCGGTCAGGAGCCTCGCTCCTTCCCATCCACAGAGGGTTTATCACAGGAGCCGTTCAGGTTATTCAGTCAAATTTCCGGCCGTAAACATTTCTTCAAACGCTGACGCCCGGGTTTGAACCATGAACACCTGGTCGCCAGTACAACGCCGAAGCCATTACACCAGCGCGGCTCCCCAACTGTATGTTTAAAGTATTTAAGTTTTTGTCTTTAAATGCTATCACTGAAAAATACTTCTAACACTTAGAACGATTTACCAGAAAATCCGGAATGAAAATCTCCACGAATCACTTTTTAACCAATAATCCAAAAGAAATGGTTATGTCTACGCGCTAGACTTTCTTCTCAAATTCTGACTAATACTGATGGTTGGGTTAAAGAAAACAGCAATATATATATATATATATATATATATATATATATATATATATATATATATATATATATATATATCTATATATATATATATATATATATATATATATCATTGCATTTCTTTCATCTCTAATGGCGTTATTTCGCACTACTGTTTGGGACAAAAATTCAGAAGCAGAGATGCAAGATAAGGTTTACGTTCTCGGTCTTCCAGAGGTTCTCGTCTGGAGTGGTGACCGACATCTTAGCAGTTTTACCTGTAGAATGCTCGTATCCCGAGATCAAAGGATATTAGGAATTTTTAGATCTTTCCTGAGCAATCTTCAAAGGGTCAGTTCCGCCTTTCTCACGCGCTGTCTGTCTGTCAAGTATTACATGATTGACAGATGAGCTCGCGTTAGTGGAAAGAAGTAAAACAAAGGGTGATTTATTTCCTGTTATGACTGACAGGTCAACGAAAGTGTAAACACTGCGTTAGCTCGTGTTTACAAGAAAGAGTGCGGAGACAAAAGGGTGAGCTGTCGAAACAGACAGTTGGTATAATGCATGTTAGCTAGCAAATCAGAGAGCAGCTATAAGGTTACAATAAGCTGTCAGATTACTGTAGGCTCTTTTCCAGTACACGTCACACTCTGGAACAAGAAGGGACAAGTGGCCTACGCTTTAAGGCAAAGGACCAACTTTGTAGACTCTCCTTGACATTTCTGGGACACGAGCTATACCCGACAACCTTGACCAGCGACGAGAGGGAGCAGTGTAAAAAGAACCAACCCATCAGAAGGAGCAGAACCGTCATTGCCAGCTAAGGTCCATATATAAGCTGCCACAGTGAACTTTTTTTCATCGTCTCTATTATCCATCAATGAAGAAACATTTCTTCTAAACTATTCAATTATTTTCAAACTGCTAAAACTTAAGTGATTATTAAATTTTGTTATTTTTAGGTTTACAAATGTAACTTCGATTTAATCATTTTTAATGTACTGCATGTTTGTCTCAGTCAATGTACTACACACACTCTAAACTGAGCTATAATAGAATAATAAGAATTCCACTGAGTTAATCATAGGTGGGGGCTTAAACGAGCTAACATAAACCATTGCTTAATCCTTCACAAAAGTTGTCTTCAGATTGTAGAATTAACGTGCTCAGCCAAACGCAGCACTGTTTTCGCTTATCTGAATTTCTTGTGAAAACTCCTTTGTAGTAGAAGCGTTATTAACCTTCTATCTACATATCTGCCAAGAGTAATCTTGTGCGAAGGTAGACTCCATTGAAGCCTATATTAGATAGTCTTAAGTTTTGGCCACGGTTGGACCACTACTGCAAAGCAGGGGAGGCAATACCGTAACACCTTCAACACATGTGTAGGTTGAAATGGATAACAGGTGACGACACAGCCTCAAAGGGCAGAGCTACACTGAAATGATATTTCCGTTATTAATCACAGGATTTAAATGTAAATGCTCAAACGTAACCTACATCAATCATGTGTACCCATAATGAAGAGGTTGATGATATTACATCATTGGTTGTCATGGAAACGACCGCCATATTGGATTATATTGTTCTGTTTTAATTACCTTAGGCTTTTTTATTTATTAATCTATCATTACCAAATTTAAACAGAATGTTTATCATCATATTCTAGAACTTCTGTCAGATTGGATTTTTTATAACTTAAAGTAGATTTTGAGAAATATATTTTTTTGTATCTAAAAATAATCAACATGTTTTTCAAAATTTGACATCTTTATTTGCAATAAATCAAAATTATGATAAGATATCAAAAATCGGATTTGATGAAAGTTTTATTATCCTATGGAAAGTATTTATGTCAAATCTCATATTGATTAACTAAAAACATGTGATAGTTATAAGAACATTAGTGACGTAAAACAATGTTCTTAGAAGAACCTTACTGTGCAGGATGTCTTCAAGACAATAATATAGAACATTTCTTGTTAACATGTAAGAGGTATGAACAAATGAGAATACCAATATTAGATTATTTGCAAGCATCCAACTTACCTATAAATATAGAAGAAGTTTAAGAATAGACAGACCTAGGGAACTGCATAATATAGTCAAACAATATTTAACACGAACAAATGTTAATATATAGTGGCTGGGAATGTGAAGGTCTGATGCTGTTCTTACAATGCATATGACTTTTAACAGATGAAAGTCCATTAAATATCTGTTAAAGTCAGTTATATAACTGGAACCACCAGGCCTTTACACCCCTCCATTTTAATATAATTCTTGTTCAGAGTTTCTTCCTGATTTTGTTCGTTTTTTTTTTTTTTTTTTGGTTTTTTTTTTTTTTTTTGTAAACGTACAAGCATAATTGGTAATTGTGATTTTCCCTGTTTACAATGATTTGACAAATGTGATGCCACTTTCTCGTATCGGCAGTTGTTCATATTATTTGGAATTGACAACAATATATACTGAAGCACATTAAAAACGCACCACCTGTATAATCCAAGAACAGAGTGTGAAATGTAAATATAAGTGTGTACAAGTTTACATATTTGGAATCTTTATTCATTTTCCTATGAATCCATGCTGGTCATTAATTTGTACATTTGATTGTTATGAAATTCATTGCATTCTGTGCAGGCAAGGGAGAAAACCAAAAATACAAAAAAATGCACGTGCGTTTTCCTGCTGGAGAAGCTGCAAGTCTGGATAAATTGTGAACGCAGGAGCAACCAGTGCATCCAGAACCTCATCTCGATATGTCACAGCATTAACATTTCCACGGAAGACGTGAAGAGGCAAGCGATGGTGAAAACTGAATCCTCCCCAAATGTGAATACTGCCACCTCGAAATCGGTTGACACAGCAATCTGCAAAGCGCTCTTCACACCGTCGCTAAATCCGCATACGTCCATCTGCAAAGGATATGTTGAATCTGTTCTCTTCTGTGAATAGGACAGCATTCAACTGCAGTCTAGTCCATCTGATATGTTGCTCTGCCCATTGCAGGCGCTGCTGTCGATGTCTGTGAGTCAAGTTTGGCCCAACATAAGGTCGTCTTGCAGTAAGGCCTGTATCTCTGAGTCGTCGTATGACTGTCATTCGAGAGACTTGCCCATGTCTACCCACTATTGCTCTTGCTGTTTGACTTGCCGGGAGAGTCAATTCCTTAGGTGACTCAGCACAATATGACGATCTTGCGCAGGGGTAGTAACTCGTGGTTGGCCACTCCGAAGTCTATCCCGGGCACTGCCAGTGGTCCGTAACGTTCATTGAGACGTACAATAGTGCTGTGGTGGCAATTCATCCTTCTGGCAATGGCCCGCGAGCTCATTCCGGTCTCCAACATACCAATGGCTCGTTGGCGGTCGTTTTCAGATAGTCGTGGCATTTCAAGCACATGTACTGGGTGTTTTGTCTCAACGGCCTTTTTATACCGAGTATACTGCCACAACGCGTACACATTTTCAGGGTCATAGCTGTTGAGAATCGTGTTGCACGTGTAACTTTCATCGTTTTCATGTAGTCTGTACACACACCCATGGGTTGAATCTTGCACTTTCCATTCCAGCAGCCATTCGCTCTCTACCTCATAGCAAACACGGGGAAAATCCATTCCCACACTTTTTTTTGCAAGCTTCTCGGCATCGGTATATATAATAGTGGTGCGTTTTTAATGTGCTTCAGTATATATCCTAATTATAACCCATCATAGGTTGAACTGGATATTTTTCTTCATTAAAACATTTTTTTTTTAATGAAAAGATTTTGATTTTATTCACAAGCAAAGCACAATCTCTAAAGAATATACTATTTACAAAATCAAAATACACCGACTGACAAATGTGTTCTGACAAATGATTGTCCCAGATCTAGATTCCGGAGAAATATAAATTATACGAATATAGACTAATCCCTACTTTCATTTTTGTGTTTTTTTAACTTAAAATGCGCTGTAGCTCCTTCCATTAAAAACGGAATTAAGTGACGCAGTAATAAGGGTTAGAGACAGGTTTAGGAATCCTTAACCCTAACCTTAATGCTAATATTAACCCAGTCCTTGATTTGAAATCCCAACTATAGCGACGTGTGTGACATGTAAGGATTACATCGAAGAACGCGCCACTCTGTGCTTCATTTCAGCCTCTAGGTCTTCAATCATTCTGTTGATCCCCTCACGTTCTGTTATACCTGAAGATAAAATATTCTCCACCATTTTAACAGAACGAGGAGGCAAAGAAGAGAAGAAATAGGGAAAAAAATGAAATGTCGCAGAGAAAGAAAAAGGGAAGAAACTACAATGGAAAGACGGATGAATGAGAGTTATGTCCAACAAGTTATCTTGACGTTGGATGGGACGCACAATGGGGAGTAATTGCTAAGAGCGTCACAAGGCAATGCTTGTTTTGGATTTTCCAGGGTATGAGAAGTATCCATTAATCATTAATTCATTTATTGCTGTTCGGCTCCAAAAGTTCTATAGATATTCCACAACTGCGTACCAAGTCCACGTGACCAGTGTCATTTGTTCAAGATCTTTTTCATATCATCTTTATCTCTTGCCCTCCATGTCTGTCCCCAGTTATCTTCTCCATTTTTGTCGGTCTTACTCTGGGTATTCCAGAACAAGGACTGCCTTGTAATGCTAACAACAGGAGTCCTCAGTGTGTGTCCTATCCAATGCAAGCATCTTCTTCTCACCTCTTGTTTTACTGGCACATATCTCATGTCTGTCATCAGTTCTACATTGATGGTCTTACCGTACCATTTAAATCTGTTTATGACATTTATGAAAGTCTGTAACTTTTTTCTGGTCGTTTTTGGTGATCTCCATGTTTCATTGCCATGCAATAGGACTGAATTGACGACACTTGAGATGAAGGTTCTGATGTGTAAGATAAATATAGGGAGACAGGAAAACACACGGAGAAGTGAATGGAGACAGCTATTAAAGTAATAAAGAAATTATGGAAATACCTTGAAAGGGTGACAGGTGAAAGGAACGCATGACGGGAACTTGAAGGGCTATGCTCCGTGGGGAGATGTAGAGTAACCATTGTGGGAATCTAGACATCGGAAGAAGGAATAAGCTCACTGCTTCCTCCCGCATGTCGTACAAGGCTTCCAATATGATGTTGCGCATATACCTGGCAACCGCAACATGTAAAACAAAAGTGCTAAGAAATCATACCTGCTGGAACAAAAGAAGAGTTTTTTTTCACGTCAGCTTCCTGCATGAATCAAACTACAGCTCTACAACTCGTGTTACTTAAAGAACAAACAAGAAAAAAGGTTTAAGGTGCAGAAGAATATTCCGGATTTCGTTTTTGTCTGAATACTCATTTCTCATCCACTTAAGACAGCGCCTGTCACTTCTAGGAACTATATTCTGTCCCAGGGAGATTTCAGGGCCAGAGTCAGTCAATTTCCAAACGGTTAGATTGCGTATATTCCTACTCTCACTCTTCTGTGGTCTGTAATAAAACCTCCTCCTCCTTCCAACCTCCCTCCATCAGACGTCTTGACTCAATTATCCTCTCAAAATTTCAAACTCCGTAGCCTTCAATAAAGCCAGCCTGTCTACCTTTTTTACGTATTAGTCCGTCAAGCAATTTCTCTGACCTCTCTTTAACGGCCTGCTTCCGGTTTTCCAGTTCTCCCGCCTTTTTTTCCTTTCTCTTCTCTTCTTCCTACTTGTTTTATCTTTCCTCTTCCATTTTTCTCATCTCTCATTCTTTGTCTCCCTCACTAATGTGGAACTGATGGCACGAACCAGACAAGTGCCAGTAGAGCAAGAGATTAGAAATATACGCTAACATTAGCAGTGTTGTACACATGACAGTGTTGTACACATGACAGTGTTGTACACATGACAGTATTGCACACATGACAGTGTTGTACACATGACAGTGATGTACACATGACAGTGTTGTACACATGACAGTGTTGTACACATGACAGTGTTGTACACATGACAGTGTTGTACACATGACAGTGGCGTACACATGACAGTGTTGTACACATGACAGTGTTGTACATATGACAGTGCTGTACACATGACAGTGTTGTACACATGACATGATATATATATCTCGCCCACCTTCTCAACACCACACACGAGCTCAACTGAATGTCGCTCACCTTCTCAAC
Organism: Oreohelix idahoensis; assembly: GCA_024509875.1. Taxonomy (NCBI): domain Eukaryota; kingdom Metazoa; phylum Mollusca; class Gastropoda; order Stylommatophora; family Oreohelicidae; genus Oreohelix; species Oreohelix idahoensis. The sequence continues at coordinate 83,769 of JAMPIV010007208.1, forward strand.
ACCATACACGAGCTCAACTCAATCTCGCTAACATGCATATGAGAATAAATGAATTCAGTATGACAGGTGAGCGAAAGGAAGTGCAGAATGTTAGATGGGCCTGCGTGCCCAATTCTCAACCCTTTGAAAATAAAGTTCGTTCGTTCGTTCTCTAAGACCCTCTGATGATGGTATCTAGTTCGACGTCAGGCCACTTCTACCCTCACTTTTTCCCTAGAGATTAGTACCCTCAGCTGATACCACCAACTAGTATGGTAAAAGAATAGAAACAAAACGCTCTCCTGAGTATTGCGTTTCCCAACACATAGTTATGTATCCCCTTCCTCCTATTCCACCATTTCATCTACCTCAGACAATACCCTCGATGAGAATTAAGCTTAATCCATCGAGAGAAAACTTTCTTTACATTTAAATTGAATAGATTTATATTTACTTTACATTCAAATAAAAAGGTTAATAGTATAGATAAAATATGTTTACATTTACATCTACACTGGTTGAAAAATGTTCACAATATAGATTGAATATGTTTTCATTTACATCTACACTGGTTGAAAAGCTTGAAACTTTCATTAATGTTTATGTGAATATGTTTACACAGACATTTACACTGGTTTGAAAATGTAGATATTATAATTAGAATGTACATCATTTCTTTCATCTTTCCCTCCCTGCTCCATATGGAACTTGGGACTACCTATGCTTGTTAGTTCTTTTTAAGAAACTAGCAATAAATCAGTCACCAGTCCTTGCAGTGGGGATTCACGAAGTCATCATTCTATACGCTGAGGTTGCCAGCCTCAAATGACTTTGACATCCACTAGCAATTTTCACATATTAATATTCACATGGCAATATATACATATTAGTTCACATGTTCGTAATGAAAAATATAGACTGTAAAGTGCAAAACTTACGCCAATCTTGGCTCAAAGACCTCAGAGGAATAAAGCTAAGACACTAGCAGATGCCTTTTTACACGTTTCTGGGGTGTTGTTATGTTAACAATGAATTCCGACTATGACTTCGTGTTTTCAGTTTCCTCAGATCCCGGTTTTCGTTATTAAAATTGTTTTCCTGGGCTATTTAAGTCCTTCAAGATGTTCCACAAAGTCCGGTCTGATATATATGAAATCTGATTTTAACTCTGGCAGTCTGATGGTCTTCCTGGCACGAGTGAATTTTCACAATGAACTAGACTTGCAAAAAATGTCAGATTATATTGCCTGTCTTCACCCGCATTTGTATGTTACGATGGTAAGCAGAGCGCCAATCCTTTCAAACATGCGTATTTTGTGGGGTAATTTTTAAACTATATCCGCATGAAATTATGTGCGTGATGCAAAAGGTAACCTCTCCAATATATAGCAATAAAACATCCGATTGCCTTCTCTGCAAATGCCTACATTTACATCTTGCTTTCCTCAAGGTGTGACGGAAACGATTATGTCATTCCTGTGCGCTGGCAAATAAGTTATCTCCCCGTAGTGGCTATCAAACTTTCAGCGTATTACCATCTTAGCGAAGAACGCACCCTGGCCTTATCAGCGATTAAACAACTGCGCTGGGCGATTTTAGTGTTAATCTGTAGTCTGATGTCGGCCACACCCGAGATTAACCAACATGATTGTCGGTTAATATTGCATCACCAGTCTACTCTCTCAGCGGGGATGGTCAGGTAACCAGACAAGACGTATTATTGCTGATAGAAGTGTAAGAATGTTTGAAAATACGAAATATCTGCTACATAGCAGAGAAAGAAAAAGGTGCCGACCACTAAAAAGCATGTAATAAGTCAGTACAACAAATGTAACTGATTACTGCCGTAGTGAAGCAGAGATCGACTTAAATAATGTCACAATGGCTATGGGTGGGTCTCTTTTACTGTCCAATTAAGGCTATGGGTGAGTCTCTTTTACTGTCCAATGAAGGCTATGGGTGGGTTTATATTTTAAGTAATGTATTAAGAAGATTAAGAAACTCTGGTCCAGAGCTATATACAGTAGATTTATGCCACCTTTACTGTTGACACTCTCCCGTCACGGGGTATATAAAAAAAACGGTATAGGTAGTCCAAAAGCAGATACTGCCGTAGAGAAGTGAAGTGTTAGAACATCCACTATACTAGGTCTAGCTTCGAAATAAATTGTTCCTGGTTCCTTACCTCGCTGCGTTTGCCTTCCCTAAAAAGCAGGTACCCATTTACTGTAGGATAGCTGGAGCGTAACGAAATGTGTTTTGAACACGGTACCTTTGCCGCTATAGTTGGCAATCTGTCAGACGGACGCTCTGGGGAACATACAAAGACATTTAACACCAATGGTGTAACAAGACTTGGTGTACAGTCCCAATACCGGCTACTTTTGTATTTAGAAAACAATGTGTACACATTCTGGATATTCACACATACCATTATATCAGTAATCACACATACCATCATATCAGTATTCACTCATACCATCATATCAGTAATCACACAGAATACTTGACATTACTCATGAGCATAAACACATCACAAATCATCGTACATTCATTCATACAAGAAAACTCTGGAATGAAATAAATCTTCCGGCACGAAACTCTTGACTATTTCTCAGATAACATTTCTTGAAGCAAAACACACAACTTTCCGGTAAAAACTCTCATTCGCCCTAAATATCCGACCATACTTTCGGCCATGCTAACAACCTGCACTCTTTCCACAAACTTAACTTAATCTCGCTCACCTTCTCAACACTACACACGAGCCCAAAATACTTGAACTCACGACAGTCGTGAACACTACTCAGACATTCACAGGAAACTACAACTGTCATCTAGCTAAACCCAATGCTCGCATGTCACAACAGCAACAGTGGTATTCATTCAACAACCTCTCCACCATTCCGCCACATTCACACACATATTACTTATTCACAAATATATATATATGAGTCCAAGAAATGTGTCTCTACGTGCAATGTGGTTATCATTTGCTGCATTTATTATCGATTACATTGGTCTCTTCCTGTGTATACAAACGTAACAGCTGTGACCTCTCATTAAGTAAACTCATTTTTATCATCCATCTGGTTACGGTTATCGGATAGGCGAGCCATATCAGTGGAAATATCTAGACTGTCAAGCTGTTTAGTCGGAGTCCACTGAATTCTATTTTTGTTGTGCGATATCGTTGTTTTCATAATCGAATCTATAGCCAGTAACAAGAGAAATGGTAAGAAGGCACACCGATTCTTATCTCAAAGGGTTCTGTAAATTGTCCTTCATGGAGAATTCTGCGCTTCATAATACCAGCTGCAAAATATCAGTGATGAAATATAATAATTATGATCATTGTCATGGCGACTAAGGAGGGTTGGGCATCGGCAGGGCTCCCATTCTTTAGAAGCTTAAAGCCAAGAAACGTGGACTCTGTAACAAATAAAGGAAACCTGTGAATAGTAGATAAATAAATATCGGTGATCACTTATAGGCGTATTTCTTTTCCGTTGCGTGGTGTCCTCCTTAATGTCCAACGAGTGCCTGTCAATTATCTATATTTATTTATATTTTTATTTATCAACTCAGTAATAGGTTCAAGTCTTGCATACGAACATTCAATCTCAATATGGAATCGTCTAATAGCAGGGGACTTACCTATTATACATTTAATCGAGGGTTTGGGGTGACAGACTTCATAAAGAAACACAAAACAACATTATCCCATGCTGCACTACAAAAGTTGAATCCGAAACCAATAACCCATCATTCCAGCAACTCTTTAACTCTAAAGAAGCATGCCATTAAGAAAGGAAATATAAGACAGGAAAAATGTAATAATATGCGGTATAATTTATAGAATTTGCGAGTGAATAAAAATAATTATAACCGACATTCAGGAAGGCACTCACGTGTGAAATGTTCAAAGCTGTCACAGGAATTGACTGAGGATAATATAAGTGACATTCCCCATCTTGAGAGCAGACGAGGTTGAGGTTAAATCAGCATATCGGCTGCAGATGATGTCTGATGGTCTGTGATGCCTGCACGTGCGTGGCGTATTAATTTGGGACAGAGCACTTTCTTGGCCAGCAAGATCAGTTTCAGATTAGTTTCATCTTGAACAGATCATCATCATGATTTTCTTTTTAGCTGAGTCACCACTTCAGCTGATCCCCTTGTAGGAAGCTTGTACAAAGCATTAACAACAACAACAACAACAACAACAGTGGTTTCTGAAGCAATTTGTTTGACATTATGAGGTTGCCAGCCTAATGAATAACCTCATATTAATCGCTTCGTGTGACGTAGACAGATAAATGTTACTATTTTTGTTTTAAAATTACGTTATTGTTACGTGCAGTCTTTGATATCTTACAATATTATACATTGGTATACTTGTTATGTTCGCAAATATTTTGTAAACAAAATAGTGCTTAAGGAAAAGTCATTATTGAGTTACTTCCCTTGAAAGTTGTGTCGGCTCTTTCGATCGAACTCCGCGGATAAATCCAGTTTTCTGCGATTTATTCTTTGTTTGGGTAGTAATAGATTGTTCTTGCTTCAGAATATCTATGGCCTGAATTTATGTGTATTGTTTGTCTGAGTAGGACGAGTCTGTCTTATATCTGTATATCTTTACATATCTAAGTCGAACTATATGTTCTGTTGTCTCTAGAGAGGTCAAAGGCTATTCGGCGGATGTGTCGCTAGAGAGTGGTGTGATTTGGCTTCGTCCTGATAGGGACTGTGTCTTCTATGTCGGCTTGTCGCCGGGGAAAAAGTGATCTCAGTATTTGTGGGGAAAGTGATAGTCGTCTAGACCTATCGTGTATGCTTTACCCCAGTGTTTATTCGTATTGCCAAGGAATGGCAGAATCATATTTCGGATACCAAGGTAATAATAGACACTCTTATGAACTCTCGTACGAAGCCACCATTTTCGATAGGTACGATTTGAATGTCTAAGAGAATATATTTGACTCGATGAAAACGACTTCGATTCCTAGCAGCACTATATCCTGTAGATTGCAGTCAAGTGTTCATGATCAAATCTACAGAGCAATGGAAGATTTAATGAATGACTAACTTTAGGACAGATTCATTATCTGTATCCAAACGTGAGTGACAGCTCACGAGTGAAGCCATCTTGGAACCAAACATGTAGTGACTTTCAAGAAGAGAAAAGGGATGCCCGTATTATCGCTTGTTTAGTCCAGAGATCACTGCTACACATGAGAACCCATTATTAGCGGTTCAATATTATTATATGGAAAAATATGTGCTGAACATTATGTTGGAGAATCGTCGCTAAACGAGATTAGGTTTAGAAGCCATCTGAAATATTGTTTATAAGCTGACGTGCTCAGTCAGTGAAGTCAGATGATATATATGTATGGGCGATACTGAGGGCTTGGCTACTGACAGTCCTTTATACTATTATTCTACATGTGTGCCCATGTAACATAACATTGCAAGACCAGTTATCCACTGTACCATGATGTATTATGCCAACCTGTGATTTGTCACTATCTGTGCTGTCGAGTGTGTACGTCCAATTAAACTTTAGTAAAGGTACACAGTCGTTGGTGTCGATGACTTCCAGCCATACATGAGTGTGAGAAAAGAACATTTGTCAACACCACGAACCCTTATTATCATTCGCACATTATACACTCAATCCATGTCTACACACCACTGCGTAGGTCAAGTTGACATTCCATACACTACAGTGGAGCAAACAACACCATAGAGATCTTATCAACTGATGATGATGATGTCTGCTTCCATCCACTTATATTTATCCTTTTGGTGGATATCATTAACGGGAATAAAATAACAACTTTATCAACTGGTGGCCAGCTTTCTGGGTTTGACCTCGCAGAAGTTCAGAAGTCAACAGAGTACCGATACCAGACCGTTTCCTGTGGCTGATACGACACACTTGCAGTATTGGTTTGCTATTTGTCAACACTTCGTCACGTGACCTGTCAAGTGAATGCAGTATGTAGGTCAGCGTTGTTGACATTTTTACATTAGACATTACAGAGTTTCACAGAACAGTTGGATCAATTCTTGTCAATATTAACAGGAAGACAGTATTAGTGAACTAAGAAGTCCTATTTTCATCGATGGATCTTCTTGTTTTCTATATATGAACTTTAATATTTAAGGCCAGAATGTTTAATTGAATAAAGTGGCAGTTTGTTTATTTTCATAAAAATAACTTTGCCATTACTGTAAAACTGAGCCTATTTTGCAACACATACTATCATACACATAATTTATATATATATTTATGTTTACATGTTATTTGTTTGTATAGTATGTTAGTTTCTATGTCAGCGGGTTGTGTTTAAGGTTGGGCGGCGTCCTCACAACAGAATATCCCACGTCATAGAGGGTCCGTTGTGGGCGTTTTCTATAGGTGCAATTTTCTTGATTGAAAATTTGCTGCGACAACTGTTGCTTTTGTGTTAGCTGTGAAGTCTGTAATTATTGTTATTTTTGTAATATTTCTTTGTTCTTTAGTTTTGTTTTGATTTGTTTGTAATTTGTTGGTCTAACCTTTTCTATCTTTCAGTTCTATTCACAATTTATATTCATATATTGTGACGTCATTTGTGTTGTTATTCTTTGCAGATTCAGTGATTATTTTCATTGATTTCCCTATTTGATTTATTTTGATTTCTGCAAACGTTCTTGTATTGTCAGTCCTATTTGTACTTTATGTATTCTGTTGGTTGACATATGTTTTATATAGGTATATTTCATAAGACACAATTGCCTGTGCACTGCACTTGGATTATGGTATAAACCAGTACCTGATTATTATTACTATTATACAAGACCTTATTAAAGGCTTGTGACCCACAGATATTGGGATAGTATACTGATTAATCAAGTCATTGAGAACTTGTAGTATTATTATTGGTTCAGGTGATTAGTATTATTGTTAGACATCATGTCTACATTAGAATACTTCATTACACAAGGGAAAGCCCTTGATAAGACTGGTCAACAATTAGAACAATGGGCTGTTGCTCAATATGACAAAGCATTAGCTGCAGAAGAGAGAAGAGCTATGGCAGAAGAGAAAAGATTAGAAAGAGAAGCTGAGGCTGCTGCTGAACAAAAGAAATTACAGATGCAGGTGGAGGAAAGGAGATTTGAAGCTGAACAAAAAAAATTAGAAAGAGAAGCTGCGGCTGAACAAAAAAGATTAGACAGTGAAGCTGAACAAAAAAGATTAGACAGGAAAGCTGAACAAAAAAGATTAGACAGTGAAGCTGAACAAAAAAGATTAGACAGTGAAGCTGAACAAAAAAGATTAGACAGGGAAGCTGAACAAAAAAGATTAGACAGGGAAGCTGAACAAAAAAGATTAGACAGGGAGGCTGAACAAAAAAGATTAGATGCTGAAGAGAAAAAAGCAATAAGAGAACATGAATTTGAGTTGGAGAAATTGAGATTGACAAGTATGAGTAATGTTAATCAGGCATCTAGTGGTAATGGTAAACCTTCTACTTACAAGGTTAAGGTTCCACCGTTCAATCAGTCCAGTGACGATATTACATTCTGGCTGGATAGATTTGAACGTTCTTGTCGTACACATAATGTGGATAAATCACAATACGCTAATCAATTATCAGAAAACTTGAAAGGTGAATCTTTGACTAGATTATGCCTTGTAGGAGAAGCAGATAAGGATAATTATGATGTCATTAGGGCGGCTTTGATAAAAAAAATATCAGCTAAGTGAGGAAGGCTATCGCCTTTTATTTAAAACGATGGTGCCTGAGACGGGTGTAGAATTCTCAGAATTCACTGCAAAGGCACGTCTCACAGTTGATCGTTGGATTGAGCTTTCCAAAACAGAAAAAACGTATGAAGGACTTATGGATTTGTTGCTCAGAGATAAGATTATGTCATGTGTGAACAAACCTTTCCTTGAATTTATACATGAGCGTAAACCCAAATCTCTAAAAGAAATGGAAGAATATTGTTCCCAATATGTCACTGCACACCCCGACGTGACTTTTGGCAACACTAAGATTAAGGAGAGTATGCCAGTTGCTTCAGCAACACCATACAATCCCAATTATTCACACAGATTTCAGGGACCTCAAAACAGATTTGATAAAAAAGGTAACCATAATAGTTATCAAAACCAAGGTAACCAATCATTTCAGGGTTCTTCTTCAAAGAACTGGAGACGAGCTGATAGCTCTCGACACAGGGGTGGTCATAATTATAGGAATTTCCGTAGAGGAAGTAATTATAGAAACTATCAGGGTTATCCGTCTTGGAGTCAACAAGATCATTATTACAGAGATACTCATTATAATGAATATGATAATGGTAACCAAGGGAACTATGACTCAAACCCAAATAGGGGTTACAATAGAGGTAACAATAACTACAGAGGTGATAATAACCGAGGTAGATCTCAAAACAAAAGACATAAACCACATTTTCAGGCAAACTCGGTACAACAAGAGTCCCATGAAGCCTATAAACAGAGTAAAGATAATAATGATGCTAGTAATATGGCATGTGCCGCTTTTGATTTTGGGAGAGCATCTCAGTGCCCCCAATGCAAAACGTTATTTGAGCCAACCACAGTGTCTACTTTAAGCTGTGGCCATCCTCTTCCTGCTCTTCCGGCATCAGTCGCGCATGATGGAAGAGGTTCTCTTGTCTTACATAAGGGTTTAGTGAATAACAATCCAGTCTCTGTGCTATTTGATTCTGGATGCACCACAATTGGTGTTAGGCAGTCACTCGTAGATCCTTCCCGCGCCACTGGACAAGTAGTCAAATGTGTAACATTTGGCGGCACATTAGAGAAATACTCTACTGCTATCATTAGGATTGCTACTCCTTTCTTTACAGGAGATGTACACGCATGTCTTCTTCCGAATCCGATCGCTGACCTCATCATCGGTCGCATTCATGGAGTCAAGGAATGCACTCCGCAACAAATTTCCACGTGGGAAAGGCAAAACATGCAGATTGCTAACGCTGTAGTCACTAGAGCTCAGGCTCTTAATATGCCTCAAACTTCATCTACTGAAGATAATGAAGTGCATAACCAAGATAATCCCTTGGTAATTTCTCGAGACTCGTTTATAAAACAGCAAGAAGATGATCCCACTCTGAAGAAATTCTTCATTATTGCAACTAAAGGTGATCCGAATAAAGACACAAGTCGTAAATCGTGGATTACAAAGAAGAATGGCGTACTTGTACGTATGGTTCAAGACTCCATTACGTCAAGTCATTCTCAAATCCTGGTTCCCAAGAATTTGAGAGTTAAAATTTTGCAGCACGCTCACGACTCTCAGTGTGCTGGACACATGGGTTTTTCCCGTACTAAGTCAAGAGTCCTTGCGGCTTTCTTTTGGCCATTGGTAAACAAGGACATACGGATTTATTGTCGATCTTGTAAAGTATGTCAGGAAGTTAAATCCAAAGGTCCACGGCATGCTGCACCCATTCAGGCGGCGGACATTCCTATTCGGCCGTTCCAAAAAATGGCCATAGACATTATTGGTCCATTTAAGATCAAGTCTGCCAGAGGACATCAGTTTATCTTGACGTATATTGATATGTGCACACGTTGGCCAGAGGCTATTCCTCTGAAGAGCATTACTACTGCTGATATTGCAGATGCTCTTTGGCTTATATTTTCTCGTCTGGGGTTCCCCGGAGAGATATTGTCAGATCATGGCACCCAACTAATATCAGATACCATGTCTCAAGTAATGTCTACTCTGCAGATAGATAGATCTTTAAGTAGTATCTACCATCCAATGTCTAATGGTATGGTCGAACGCCTTAATAGAACACTTAAAAACTTACTGGGGAAGATAACTGAGGATCATCCTCAAGACTGGGACAGAGTTTTACCTGCGGCCCTCTTCGCTTACAGAGAGGTACCCAATGAACATACAGGATTTTCTCCCTTTGAACTCGTCTTTGGCGCGCGTCCGCGTGGCCCTATGTCGTTGCTTCACGATCTCATTACATCTGACAATATTGACGATGACACAAAGTCATCCTACGAATATGTCATCGCGTTGAGACAAAAAATTATCGAAGCATGCAAATTAGCAACTTCTTCTTCTGAATTTGCGAAACAGAAGGCAAGGCAATTTGCCAATAAGAAGAGATGCTTACGACAACTTTGTCCTGGTGACAAAGCATTTGTATTACTACCTTGTAGGGAAAACAGATTACTTATTTCTTGGAAAGGTCCGTACGATATAATATCGAAAATTTCCGATGTCGACTATATTGTCGATATTGATGGGAAGCATAAAACCTTCCACATCAATATGCTTACTGAATTCCATGAACGTCCGGATTATTTGCAACCCATTTTCCAAGCAACGGACAATTCTCCAGTACAACATGGTCATTACTCATCACTGTCCGTGATACAGGATGAGGAAACAAGTTTTTCAGATGTAAATCTTCCTCTTCCAATGATCCCACTTCATTCCAGTGAATCATGGAAGAACGTTACTGTCTCTCCGTATTTGTCTCTAGGAGAACAGCGACAAGTTTCAACTATGTTGCAAACATTTCAGGATGTACTCACTGACATCCCTGGACAAACGCATGTCATTGAACATGACATTGTTCTAACTGACCATACTCCTATTAGGGTTAGACCTTATCCTATACCTATACATTTTCAAGCACAGGTCGAGAAAGAGTTGGATGAGATGATAGATTTGAAAATAATCGAACCATCCACCTCTGCATATTCTTCGCCGATGGTTATTGTGCGTAAAAAAGACAATAACATACGTCTTTGCGTTGACTATCGAAAATTGAATCAAGTAACGAAGTTCGATGCCGAACCTATGCCTTTACTGGAAGAGCTACTTTCTCGACTCTCCAAATCTCATTTTTTCACTAAACTTGATTTGTCTAAAGGATATTGGCAAGTTCCTTTATCTGAACGCGCCAAACCTCTCACGGCTTTTTCAACACCTAGAGGTTTGTTCCAATGGAATTTTATGCCTTTCGGTCTTATGAACGCACCAGCTACATTCGTACGCATGATGCGCCGAATCCTATCTTATCGGTCAGATGTCATTGCATATCTAGACGACATCTGTCTTTTCAGCGATACTTGGGAAGATCACTATTCAGGGTTAGATGAATTGCTGTCTACTTTGCGTGAGCACAACCTGACAGCGAAACCCTCTAAAGCCTATATTGGTTTTAGCGAAATTTCTTTCCTAGGCCACCGAGTTGGTCATGGTTTCCTAAAGACAGAGGACCATAATACTAGTAAGATACTTAACATCTCAATCCCTAAGACTAAAAAACAGGTGAGAAGTCTGTTAGGTCTTATTCAATTTTATGGCAGATTCATTCAGAATCTATCCTCTATCATGGCACCTCTCTCAACACTTCTAAAGAAAGGTTCGCCTAATGTGGTCCACTGGTCTCAGGAATGCCAATGCTCTCTGGATAAGATTAAAACACTGTTTTCAACACCACCTAATTTAGTGCTACCCACTAAAGATAAGACATTCGTTCTTCGTAGTGACGCTTCATCCACTGGGATTGGAGCGGCACTAATGCAAGAGTACTCTGGAACTCTGCATCCTGTAATGTATATTTCCAGAAAACTTAATGCGGCAGAAAGGAATTATTCGGTTTTAGACCGTGAGCTATTAGCTATGGTTTGGTCGATCCTCAAACTACAGAGATTCCTTCTAGGCGCACATTTCATAGTAGAAACCGACCAAAAAGCTCTTACTGCTATACAGAGTAAGAATTTGAAGAGCTCGAGGTCTACTCGATATGCAATTGCTCTTCAACCTTTTCATTTCTCTGTGCGAGCTATTCGTGGATCAGATAATGTGATGGCAGACATTCTGTCAAGATGCCCACATGATTCCACATAACTATTAGGGCTTAGACTTCTTGATATGTCTAGTTCTATAGTAGTTCCTTTTCTATATCATGATAGATACACATTTGTAATTTAATAATATAATGATTGTATCACTACATAGCGGTTCATTGATGTTTATTCACCGCTGTGCTTTGATGATTGTTTCTTCATAAATCATAAATTTAAGATATCTAATACGAAATGATGATATGAATTTTTTAGGCATTGTGTAATTGCCAGAATTGTATTATACTTTGATGACACCTTCCTGGAAAAATATACTTGTAGAGAAATAATTTCTCTCAGTTTATGAGACACATTCTCACCAGTCGCTCCATAAGTCGACTTAGCCTCATATTAGGCGTTATAGGTATTCCTGATATTTTCATCTGCGCATTATTCATGCGTTGTGAGCCTATTGTACGTTACTCCTAGATGTATTTCAAAAAAAAAAAAGTTCCATTTTTTTTTTTCCCGGGAGGTGTGGTAAGACTGTTACGTGCAGTCTTTGATATCTTACAATATTATACATTGGTATACTTGTTATGTTCGCAAATATTTTGTAAACAAAATAGTGCTTAAGGAAAAGTCATTATTGAGTTACTTCCCTTGAAAGTTGTGTCGGCTCTTTCGATCGAACTCCGCGGATAAATCCAGTTTTCTGCGATTTATTCTTTGTTTGGGTAGTAATAGATTGTTCTTGCTTCAGAATATCTATGGCCTGAATTTATGTGTATTGTTTGTCTGAGTAGGACGAGTCTGTCTTATATCTGTATATCTTTACATATCTAAGTCGAACTATATGTTCTGTTGTCTCTAGAGAGGTCAAAGGCTATTCGGCGGATGTGTCGCTAGAGAGTGGTGTGATTTGGCTTCGTCCTGATAGGGACTGTGTCTTCTATGTCGGCTTGTCGCCGGGGAAAAAGTGATCTCAGTATTTGTGGGGAAAGTGATAGTCGTCTAGACCTATCGTGTATGCTTTACCCCAGTGTTTATTCGTATTGCCAAGGAATGGCAGAATCATATTTCGGATACCAAGGTAATAATAGACACTCTTATGAACTCTCGTACGAAGCCACCATTTTCGATAGGTACGATTTGAATGTCTAAGAGAATATATTTGACTCGATGAAAACGACTTCGATTCCTAGCAGCACTATATCCTGTAGATTGCAGTCAAGTGTTCATGATCAAATCTACAGAGCAATGGAAGATTTAATGAATGACTAACTTTAGGACACATTCATTATCTGTATCCAAACGTGAGTGACAGCTCACGAGTGAAGCCATCTTGGAACCAAACATGTAGTGACTTTCAAGAAGAGAAAAGGGATGCCCGTATTATCGCTTGTTTAGTCCAGAGATCACTGCTACACATGAGAACCCGTTATTAGCGGTTCAATATTATTATATGGAAAAATATGTGCTGAACATTATGTTGGAGAATCGTCGCTAAACGAGATTAGGTTTAGAAGCCATCTGAAATATTGTTTATAAGCTGACGTGCTCAGTCAGTGAAGTCAGATGATATATATGTATGGGCGATACTGAGGGCTTGGCTACTGACAGTCCTTTATACTATTATTCTACATGTGTGCCCATGTAACATTGCAAGACCAGTTATCCACTGTACCATGATGTATTATGCCAACCTGTGATTTGTCACTATCTGTGCTGTCGAGTGTGTACGTCCAATTAAACTTTAGTAAAGGTACACAGTCGTTGGTGTCGATGACTTCCAGCCATACATGAGTGTGAGAAAAGAACATTTGTCAACACCACGAACCCTTATTATCATTCGCACATTATACACTCAATCCATGTCTACACACCACTGCGTAGGTCAAGTTGACATTCCATACACTACAGTGGAGCAAACAACACCATAGAGATCTTATCAACTGATGATGATGATGTCTGCTTCCATCCACTTATATTTATCCTTTTGGTGGATATCATTAACGGGAATAAAATAACAACTTTATCAGTTATCAATATATATATAAAATCCCAGCTTTTTCTGTCACTAACGCTGAGGGATGCAACTTTGGTTTAAAGTTAGACATTAATGGTATTGTTTCCCTTATATGTACTCTCCCGAAAATAGTAACACTTACCACAGAACAATGCGCAAATGACGGTGTGCACAAAAATATATTTATAGAATGTTGTGATCCCGTATACACACATTGGGATCCTCGCTGCTGCTACGTAGTTCGTGTACTGTGGTGATGCACAGTGGTTTAAAAAATACTTTTGAATAAGTAAAATTGCCGTTAGGTATTGGTGCTTTTGAATTTAATTCCCGTCTTATGACGGACTTTTACACTAGTAGGAAAAATAATAGTTAAAACCGCAGGGGGATAAAATTGTAATTTAGAAAAAAGGGTGTAGTTTTAGAGATAGGTTCAATTTACTAATGTAGCAAAATGTGGCACAGGGCAGGTAAACCAGGTACAAATGCGTTAAAGATCGTTGAGGATCTGCTGGGTACAAATAATGATGAAGTAAGTAGTTAAATTATTTGTTAAAGATTTACTGTATATTATTATAGTAGCTAAGCCCATTATGTATGTTAACTGTAAAAATAAAACCTATGAAGACATGACATGCAGAATTCTGCACGAAGGACAGAACCGATTAGAAAAAGAATTGGAGTGCGACAGGGTTGTCTATTGTGACAATCACTATATAGAGGGCCCCAATTAATTTGTGCACGTGGGCTCCGTATATTGTAGGAACGCCACTGAACCTAGACCTCGTCGATTTCTGGACTATGCCTTATCAGTTGAGCTTACTGTTCCGTATGAGTCTCAGACTTGGGAACAGATAATCTGTAAAGACGAAAAGTACAGCGATCTTGGCGGCCATTAATTCAGGAGCAATGCTCCCATTGTCACAATATTTGCTCTTGAAATAGAAGCAGCGGGCTCCCTTCTACATCGGCTCAGACGTTTCACATCAGTTGTGAGAAGAGTGCTAGGTCGGATCTCGTTACTTTTAATAGTCTTTACTCGTCTACTTATTCTTCTTCTTATTCTTCCACTTCTTCTTGTTCTTCTTCATCTGCTTCTTCTTCGCCTTTGTCGTCTTATTCTGCTTCGTCTTCGTCCTCGTCTCTTTCTTCTTCTACATTTTCCTCTTTCTCATTTTCTTCCTCGCTCTCCTTTTCCTTCTTCTTCTCTTTCTCTAATTTCTTCTTCCTCTTCTTCCTCCTCATCATCCTCTTCGTTTTCGTCTTCTCCTACTCCCATCCTCCTGTCCATGTTTTGTTATTTCTTCTTTTCCTCTGCTTCGTCAGCTTTCATATAACATAAATTTCTCTCGTAAAGTTGGCGTTCTGTCTCAGGCTTCTCTCATCGCTCTCTGTTAAGAGTTGCTCTGTGGCACATGCAGCTCCAGTTGTTCTTTTGCAGTGGTGGTTTTGTAGCACAGAGCGCTTTAGTTAAACACATTGAAAAATAATGGTGTATGCAAGTTGTGAAGGGTGGCATGTGCGTGGTTACGGAGTCTTTGTCAAGTGTTCTTGGACGTGAACGGATGTGTCCTTTAATAAGAATTGCTTGTGCTATATGAGTCTGTTGAAGACTTAATAACACGTTAGTGTCCTGGAATATGGACAGGTGAAATCATGTATCTTATTGGAGTCACTATGAAATGATCAGTCTTTAAGCATCCATTTGTGATATTCATTATATGTTAGAAGATGGAATAATTAATGTTTATGGACCGTCCGGATAATCTTCAGTAATGATTATTAACGTTGTATTGTTGAGACTGCAGCATTTATCTCTTGCTGGTAGTTCAAACCCCAGTTGGTCTTTCGTATGAAGCAAATCGTAAATATACTAATGAACGTACATCGATCTACAACTTACACTCTCAACACTCTCATAATACGACATCTATTTCTCTCATAAATTAGAAGTCTGTCTCACATCTATTTCTCTTACAAATTAGAAGTCTGTCTCACATCTATTTCTCTTCTAAAGGTTATCTACTTATCTCTGGCTTTTCTCATCGCTATATTGTTTTCGTTCACAAGAAACTGATAAAGAATATTTTGTCCTTCTGCTTCTCTCGAGGAGCCGACATTCTGGGAGGGCATGCATTCCGGTTCCTTGTTCTTGAAAGGTCAAGTCACAATGTTTCTTTGAAACACATATTTCAGCCTATATGATCCTGAAAAAAGCACAGATTCCTAGAAGCCATGACTCCAGGGGATCACCCTACCTCCCCTCCCTCTTATTTTTCTTCGTGTGTCAGGAGATGGAAGGGCCTAAATACTTGATGGAGAAGGAAGGAGGGGGAATACTGATCTAATGACCTGTCTGTCATAGTTGTGGAATGTGTATCTTAAACAATAGGACTCTGGTCGCCTTCACGCATGTCGTAAGTAGCGACTAAAAAGTATAAGGTTAAGCATTGATCTGACAGGCTCATAATATAAAACACATTGTTACAGAAACTACCCAGTAAGAGCACGTGAATGTTGAGGTGGAAGCTCCCTGTTGTGGTACCAGCTGCAATTGTAGGTCCAAGCTTTATAGGCAGCTAAACGCCACGTGATTGTGGTGGAAGTATCACATACATTATTACACGAATGTTTCATGGAAGTATAGTTCAACCAGCGTAGCCACTCCTAAGTGGATTCACCCAGATCTATGTTTCTTTGGTTCCGTTTAAGTGTAATTTTCCTTCATTAGTTAAGAACGCCATCCAGATTTCGCTCAAAATCGGCCCAAATCGCCCAAAAATCGCCCAAAGTAGCCTAAAAATAGCCCGAGTCGCCGATATCTAAGTTTTTTTCTTCAAAATTCAGAGTGGCAACGCTGAGTGCAACCATATTTTAGAAAAAAAAAATATATACTAGTAATATCTTATCCAGATATTGGTAGAACACAGCTGTCATAGAGATTACAAAAAACCTGTGCTTTTCAGTTACCATATTGTTGCCTTTTTAACATTTTGTTTAAATTAGCTATATACTAGTCATCTTTTTTCTAGATACAAATGTCTGTTTGTTTATTTGTGTGATGACAAGATCGATTTTGAGTGCGTGATGTGTTATTTCTTGTGATGTTTGTGATTCAGTCTTATCAATCAATTTTTGTTTTGTTTTTGCTTTTTGTAATATAAACGTATTATAAAATGTAATATAAAAGACATTTACCTTTTTTGTTTCTGTGTTGCTAAGTCAACCGCTATTTCTCTTTCAATTTTCTCATTGCTGTCTTTACCCAGTATCTCACTGTCTCGTCTACCTCCTGTAAGTTTACATCTACAATAAATAAACATCGACCACTGACTCTGTCGTTAACTCTCTTCCACAGCCTCCGAATGTCGAATGCAGCGTAAGTATGTTAACACAACCTCTTGCATGTTTGTCGTATTATGATTTGATGTTATGTAAATGTAGACATTTTTGGTTTACTTGTTACACTGTTTCCCCAATTTGCATGTTGTTGTTTTTTTGTGTCTGACATTTGAATGTACGCAGCTCCCAAAAAAAAAACTGTCATTTGATGTCGTATCGCCTATCCTCGTCTTGCACGCTTCATTAGTGTGATTTTCAGTTCGACAGATTCCAGAATTAGCGAGTAGATGACCTTTCTTGACCCAGCAGGATATGATTTTTTTTTAATGGAACGTGAAAAACAAAGTAGAGTAAATAGTTCCCGGGGGTTATGAAGTGGACAGAGAAAGAATAGGCTTACTGATCCCTCAGTTATGACGTTAGACATGGCTAATACGACCTTGGCCTCGTGTAGCTCTTGTCTATCTCGTATAAGGTCGGTAGTCCCAGTCTAGATATTGCCGTAGGGGAGTGAAGTGTTAGAGACTTTACTATACTAGGTGCAACTTCGACAGGTGAGGTAACCAGTTCCCTTCCTCACTGGCCTTTTCTTCCCTAACTCAAGAGCAAAGTCAGGTACCCATTTACATCTGTGTAGACTGGAGTGTCAGTACTGTGAATCGAGCCCAGCACCTGTACCGCGAGATCAGCGCTCTAACAACTCCTCCCAATCGGACATTAACCTCTGATAAGACAAAGCCGAAAAAATGGCTACTCAAGTATATTTGTATGAGTCTGACAACCTCATCATTTATAACAAATAGATAGAGAAACAACAGATACAGGAACATAAACTTTGATTCGGGGTTCTTATTCAATGTGCGTTAGGAGCGTACAAGGAGATAAATAATTAAAAGATTGAATGAATGACATCTAATGTCCGAACAATTTTAATTTTCCTTTCACTTGCTATTGTTTCCGTAAAAAACCACGCACGTTTATTTGATGCTTTAAAATTAAATGTTCTGTTATGTTCATTCGTTGTATTGTTTCCTCAAAATAAATGTATCTATATATGTTTTGTTTTATTTGTAACAAATTCCCTAACTTGAACGCTTGTCCTAATGTAAACTAGTATTAATGTGTAGTCTCCCAAGTCAGAAGTGAAGCCTCAGACTGTTAGTATTAGAAGAAATAGACGTAGCTTCTTCGTATTTTCACTAACTTTTAGCACAGGGTTTCAAAAACTATACGCCAAACTTTCCTGTCTTGTGCTGGCCGTTCAAAGTCTAAATCTTTTTTTTAACCCCCTCCCTGTCTATATGTAATTCACTTTCCAATTTTTTTTTCCATGCTATTCTTCTATGTCATTTATCCTGCGGATGCCGGAACCAGAATTGCCTTGTAAATCTATAAACTATTTTTCCTGATCACTGTTAGCATGTTAGAGGAAATAAAATATACAAAACAATAGAAGAGAAGAAAATAATTGCATACAATGGCTGAACTGTGCATTTACCTACTCCCGTTTCCGTTGTCTATTGTGGTAACGTTTCTTTCTCCATCACGTTCCCGAGCCAAACTTTGGAGTGGGGCACAACGAACTGGCCCACTGACACCTACAAGCATGTCATAAAATGTTACTAAGGAGGGTTGAGCACATACTTAGTTAACTTCTTCTTCTTCACGTACCATACCTGGAGGCGTAGACGATCATGTTGCTCCCAAATGTCCTGTCTGTAGTTCTATTTACCAATTATATTGTTGACTTCTTTCTATATATAATAATAAATCTGGATGCCTGTCTCAGGTTTGTTTCATTCGCACAAATTGTGTGTGTATGTGGTCCCCCCCACCATCCGATTTATCTAACTCCGGGGGTTCAAAGAACAGGGACTGCCATCTAACGTGAATGATCTACTAATATGTTTTGATTGTAAATCGTTATAGAACAATTATTTAATGTGCAGTTTCCCATTGTAAATCGTTATAGAATAACTATTTAATGTGCAGTTTCCCATTGTAAATCGTTATAGAACAACTATTTAATGTGCAGTTTCCCATTGTAAATCGTTATAGAACAACTATTTAATGTGCAGTTTCCCATTGTAAATCGTTATAGAACAATTATTTAATGTGCAATTTCCCATTGTAAAGTAAATCGTTATAGAACAACTATTTAATGTGCAATTTCCCATTGTAAATCGTTATAGAACAACTATTTAATGTGCAGTTTCCCATTGTAAATCGTTATAGAACAATTATTTAATGTGCAGTTTCCCCATTGTAAAGTAAATCGTTATAGAACAACTATTTAATGTGTTATTTCCCATTGTAAATCGTTATAGAACAATTATTTAATGTGCAGTTTCCCATTGTAAAGTAAATCGTTATAGAACAACTATTTAATGTGCAATTTCCCATTGTAAATCGTTATAGAACAACTATTTAATGTGCAGTTTCCCATTGTAAATCGTTATAGAACAATTATTTAATGTGCAGTTTCCCATTGTAAAGTAAATCGTTATAGAACAACTATTTAATGTGCAGTTTCCCATTGTAAATCGTTATAGAACAACTATTTAATGTGCAGTCTCCCATTGTAAATCGTTATAGAACAACTAATTAATGTGCAGTTTCCCATTGTAAATTGTTATGGAACAATTATTTAATGTGCAGTTTCCCATTGTAGATCGTTATAGAACAATTATTTAATGTCGAGTTTCCCATTGTAAATCGTTATAGAACAACTATTTAATGTGCAGTTTCCCATTGTAAATCGTTATAGAACAACTATTTAATGTGCAGTCTCCAATTGTAAATCGTTATAGAACAACTATTTAATGTGCAGTTTCCCATTGCAAATCGTTATGGAACAATTATTTAATGTGCAGTTTCCCATTGTAGATCGTTATAGAACAATTATTTAATGTCGAGTTTCCCATTGTAAATCGTTATAGAACAACTATTTAATGTGCAGTTTCCCATTGTAAATCGTTATACAACAATTATTTAATGTCCAGTTTCCCATTGTTAATCGTTATGGAACAATTATTTAATGTGCAGTTTCCCATTGTAGATCGTTATAAAACAACTATTTAATGTCCAGTTTCCCATTGTAAAAACATATGTTATTGGACAAGACAATCAAATACCAAATGCTTTTTAAATTGTATCCAATGTGCAATAATGCATGAACAGATATTAGTTAATTATTTTAATTGTGTTATAAAGGTAAATATACTTCTTCGTACACTCTCAGACATCTACATGAATATTTTCAAAGAAAGCAGTGGTCAATTTCTGGTTATTTCTCCACAAGAATGTATTTTAAGGTACAAACATTAAACGTTGCTTCAATGAAGAAGAAAACAAAATTAATTGTTTAAAAATGAATATTTTAATTCGCTGAAGTTATTCACTAGTCAATGTTGCCCTAAGACTGTTTATTCATGACGATGGGTCAGGTTTACACGTGGTTTTCATAAATATTGACTAATGCTTTTCTTTTTTAAATTCAGCCAACCACGTGAGCATACCGGCGTGTGTGCATACACGTATTAGCACAACTGCTCTAACAATTGAGAATGTTTTAAATTTTTTTTTAGATTCCGTTTGCTATTGTGTTGCTTCCACTGACAAATTATTTGCACGATTTATTTGTTTCATTCTGTCAACTCGAGAGCCTTAAAATAAATTGCCATATCTCTTCCTGTGTCATTAGCCGAACATTCGCTCATTAATGTTTGGTGCACGTGACAAACGAAAGGAATGAGGCATGGTATGGGAGTTGGCTTATGCCACAGGTCATCTGGAGTTCCCAGTTTACCCAGCTGTAAATGGGTACCTGCCTTTTCTCTTGAATTAGGGGAGGAAATGAAGTGAGAGTGACGAAACGGGGTGACCTCTATTGATCTTTGGTTCTCTCCGGCAATATCGGTACATTTGTGGTACTGATTTCTATTAAGTGCTGTCAATTATCGCATTTTTCTTTCTTTTTCTGCTAAGTAACAGATATCTGATTTTATCAAATCACCCGGTAGGTGATAAATATCACATTTGCAAGGAGTGCTACCCAGATTTGTGGTTATAGGCGTAGCCGACTAAAACTCACCTCGGTCTACGCTATCGGCTTAATCCACCGATAAGACCCGGGGTTTGCGCACTCATACGACAGATAACGAGATTACTGTCTGTGTGTCACATGTGGGCAGACAAATGTGATGTAATCGCTTCCGGTCACTTGTTTAAAAAAAGTAATCATGGATTTATTACATTTTAGACAATATGAGTCTACAAATGTGTTTGTGAGAGTATATGCAAGGCATCAGATGTCCATATATGGTAATACGTGACCTTTGCAGGCACGCATCTTATTTCACGTGGGAATATTTTGAAATATCGCACCCTATCTGCATGATTTGAAATGATTGGATCTTTCTGATTAGATTCATAACATCACTGGAGGGAATATAGGCTGACAATTTCACAGTTTTATTTCTCTGTGATTTGCACGCTCGCCAAGACAACACCAGACCTTCGCCAGAGTGAAAACTAGATTCATAATTCTTAATTGTTATCCGGACCTTTTATTGGAGAACCAGATAAGACTTATAAAGCACAAGAGATCTCTACATTTAATAAGGAACAACGGAACTAGGAAAACTAATAATACACGGAGTCAGAAGGGGCAATCTATTGTAAAATTCAAAGAAATCCCAGACCCGTGTAAAAGAAGATTCGTCTCTGTTATTCATCTGTGCGACAAGTCTGTAGCCAGGATTGGCTTATTGGTGGTACCAGCAGACGTACTATTTCTGGAACAAGGCGGGATCAGTGGCCTACGCTTTAAGACAAAAGCCGGACTGTGTAGACTTTCCTTGGAGTCGAGCTACATCCGACAACCTTGACCAGAGACGAGTGATCAGTGTGAAAAGACAGAACCGTCATTGGCAGCTAAGTTCAAACATATGCTGCCACCTGAACTTCTTAACCCCTTTTGCAATATCCGAATACGAGGATGATAGCTTTTCTTTATCCATAACTATTCAAATTATTTTCAAACTGTTACAACTAAAGTGATTATTAAATTTTGTAATTTGTAATGTTACAAATTTAACTTCACTTTGATCATTTTAAAGTTACTGCATGTTTGTCTCAGTCAATTACTACACACATTCTAAACAGAGCTATACTTGAATAAGAGAATTCCACTGAGTAAATCAGGGGTAGGGGCTTAACGAGCTGAAAAATAAGTGCTTAAATTCTTCACAAAAGTGGTCGGCATTTTACAGAATTAACGTGCTTAGCGATAGCCAGCATTGTTTTCGCTTACCTGAATTTTTTGTGAAGACTCCCATGTGATAGAAACTTTACTACTCTTCTATCTACATTTCTGCCAAGAGTAATCTTGTGAACAAATAGACTCCATTGAAGCCTATATTAGATAGTCTTGAGTTTTGGCCATTGTTGGACCAATACTGCAAAGCAGGGGAGGCAATACCATCACGGTGAGGACAGCAACTGGTCACACCCACCTCTCGCTGCTGGACCTAGTATATGGAAGTCTCTAACACTTCACTGCTCTACGGTAGTATCTGCTATGGGACTGTGGCGAGATGGAAGGTAGAAACAAATTTAACCAGAAATGGAGATGAGAACTGGTGAACTAGTGGTATGACTTGGCACAGGACAAATTACGTAGATACCCGCGCATTTCTAGATGGTAGCTGTAGCAGAAAGCTGTGAATTAAGTTACCTTCTCGCTAGACCTATCCTGTGCTCCAAGTGTGTCTCTATCTGGTATGGGATGCAGCTCGTTTATTATCCCCACAGATTAAAAATATTAAATAATTTTGAATTCCACACACAAATACAAATTTTTGAAGTGTAACTGGAATTTTTACAAAATCAATCAACTGCAATTTATAAAAATATATCAGTGCACATTAATAATTAATATAGAAATTTAGTAAAAATTGCAGATCGATATTTACAAAAATCACAACTGGAATTTAATCATTTGTGCACTGTCTTTTTTCATCATATCGGCCATTGGGCGGCTTCTGGATTTTACTTATTAAATGAGCGTTTACTGAAATCCGTCGGGAGTAAACCTTGAGGATAGATCTGGAGTCGGAGTCCCTAAGGCAGTCTAATGGTGATTCGACATTATTCTGGCAACTCGTGTCACGTGACTGGTACCAAACTGTATCGGCTACTGCCGTTCCTTTGGTCCTACCGGCTGCGTGGAGAGGGGGAACATGTTGCATGGGCAACAGCTTGATCTCCATATAACTGTGCCCAAGCTCGGGCCCTGGAGAAGACGCTCCAGCTTCACCCTATAGGTGTCGGCACAACACAGGAAGTAACAGTTACCGGTTATACGCATTTTATCCAATTGGCGTAGGGCATGGCTACGTCCGACAGTGGGGGAGGTTATAGGATCTCACTGGACGGCTAAAAAACAGTTGGGCGACCGGAGCTAAGGTTAAAAGATGTGTGCAAGAGAGACATGATGGCACTGGACATAAATCCAGCAACCTGTGAGGGTGAAGCTGCCGATCGCACCAAGTGGCGAGCTCTCTACGGCGCCACGTCATATCAGGCAAAAATAAGCTCTCACGGCAAGCAGAAGAGAGGAGAAAACGTCGAACCAATAAAATAAGCAGCTGAAGGCTGTCACCTCAGGAGCACGTTCCAATAGTCAGTTATGACTGAAGGGGTTATTATTATTATTGTTATTATTATCTACTCCTTCAGTTCCTGTAGCTATAGATATTTCTGTCATTGATCATTTGTAGACTTTCCAAGATACTTAATTCACCTGGACAGGTAGACACAATGCTAATTCTAGGCTACGCAGAGGTGGTCCTTTACTCACGCACAACAGTTTTCTATGCTTCTTACCTGAAGCTTTGTTTGCGGCTCTCTCTCAGTTAGCAACCTGAAAACACATGTGCCACGCTATTGTATCTGTTGTTTACAACCAAGGCAATCGTCCGACGATTACGTGCCACTGTTGATCAGAACCTTTATTTAGACAACATAGTCCACGAGGACGTGGTCAGTCAATCAAAGAAGCACGTCATGCAATCGAAAGACTATGGACATTTTCCTGGATTCTGTCTTGATTAATTCCCTTTGGTCCTACCTTATGCCAAAGTGGTTTCCATATAAAGAAATTAAATCAAAGAAAATTTAAATTTGCCTTGAACGAAAAGAAACGAGGAAAGAGAAGAAGTAACAGAAGAAGAGAAGAAGAAGAAGACGAACTCTTTATCACCCAGCCCCTTTGTGAATCTAAGATATAGAAATACGTAGATACAATAAATCATAAAGATTACTTTTTACATGGAAATTTCCAGAGTGACCTGTCCGTGTCGCTACACGGACTACCTTTACAATGTGGATTTGATGGGGTACTTCTCTGTTAATTTTAAAATGTTGGCCGTGCAAGGCCAGCCTACAGAACAGCCAAATCCAACTTCGACAGGACAGCTAAATTCAAACCTCGGCTGGGACCCAAAGACGCAGCAATAGAGAACGCAGTCAGCGACTCATAGCTTGACTGCCTGCGTCAGGACCAGCGAACCAGAGCTGGTCAAGACCGCACTCCACCTCCACGTGGTGGTCCTGGAAACAGTCTGCAGCAGTGCAGTCTGGCAGAGCGAGTGTGGATCGAAATGGGAAGGCAAACCCGGTCCTAAAAAATGCAGTGCAGAAGTCGGATGTGTCGACCGAAAGGTGCAGATATCACAGCTTAGGCGTAAACAGACACAACGCAACCACCGTCCTTTTCAGGACGAACGAAGAAGAAGAAGAAGAAACCTCGGCTGAGAATAATTAATGGATCAATCAATTGAACCTGAATAAAATAACTACACAAAATGACAAAAGTACAATCCCTGTATAACGGAAAAGACTGCAGAGTACTAGAAGAGGCCAACAAATTTCAAAGGCTCACAAACCACAGAATGAATGAAAAACTGAAAGGATGTGGCTTAGGTGGACTGCAGAGAAGTTGGTTTGCTCAAAAATGAAAAAAACCCAAAAAACAAAACAAAATACTAAAGAACTTGCCTTGCCCTCGCCCCCCCCCCCTCTTTCTCCCCCCCCCCCCCCACCCCCACCCCAATTATACCAGACCTACATCAGACAAAAATACTAAGGTACTCGCTCTTCCATTATGTCAGACCTTCAACATACACAAACTAAAGAACTCACCGTTAATATGTCAGACCTTCAACATACACAAACTAAAGAACTCACCGTTAATGTCAGACCTTCAACATACACAAACTAAAGAACTCACCGTTAATATGTCAGACCTTCAACATACACAAACTAAAGAACTCACCGTTAATATGTCAAACCTTCAACATACACAAACTAAAGAACTCACCGTTAATATGTCAGACATTCAACATACACAAACTAAAGAACTAACCCTTATTATACCAGATCTACATCAGACAAAAATACTAAAATACTCGCTTCCATTATATCAGATCTTCAACATACACAAAGTACCCGGTTCCATAATGCCAAAACTTGAACAGACACAACATTCTAGCTTTTGAAAGTAGACAATCTGAAATTTTCAGTAATTTAATCTCAGAATCGATCATTTCAAAACCAAATCTTATTGTTGTTGTTTTGTTTTTTCAATTAAGACCTGGCAGGCGAACATGACCCATATGCTTTATGGGGATGAATCAAATATGTATGCAACTTGACGCATCTTATAAAAACTTATAACCAAGGTTGACAGAATGTAATTTAGCTTTTTTGAGTTCCTGGTGTATCAAATAAAATAGTGACTGTTACGTGCAGTCTTTGATATCTTACAATATTATACATTGGTATACTTGTTATGTTCGCAAATATTTTGTAAACAAAATAGTGCTTAAGGAAAAGTCATTATTGAGTTACTTCCCTTGAAAGTTGTGCCGTCTCTTTCGATCGAACTCCGCGGATAAATCCAGTTTTCTGCGATTTATTCTTTGTTTGGGTAGTAATAGATTGTTCTTGCTTCAGAATATCTATGGCCTGAATTTATGTGTATTGTTTGTCTGAGTAGGACGAGTCTGTCTTATATCTGTATATCTTTACATATCTAAGTCGAACTATATGTTCTGTTGTCTCTAGAGAGGTCAAAGGCTATTCGGCGGATGTGTCGCTAGAGTGTGGTGTGTTTTGGCTTCGTCCTGATAGGGACTGTGTCTTCTATGTCGGCTTGTCGCCGGGGAAAAAGTGATCTCAGTATTTGTGGGGAAAGTGATAGTCGTCTAGACCTATCGTGTATGCTTTACCCCAATGTTTATTCGTATTGCCAAGGAATGGCAGAATCATATTTCTGATACCAAGGTAATAATAGACACTCTTATGAACTCTCGTACGAAGCCACCATTTTCGATAGGTACGATTTGAATGTCTAAGAGAATATATTTGACTCGATGAAAACGACTTCGATTCCTAGCAGCACTATATCTTGTAGAATGCAGTCAATTGTTCATGATCAAATCTACAGAGCAATGAAATGTTTTATGAATGACTAACTTTAGGACAGATTCATTATCTGTATCCAAACGTGAGTGACAGCTCACGAGTGAAGCCATCTTGGAACCAAACATGTAGTGACTTTCAAGAAGAGAAAAGGGATGCCCGTATTATCGCTTGTTTAGTCCAGAGATCACTGCTACACATGAGAACCCATTATTAGCGGTTCAATATTATTATATGGAAAAATATGTGCTGAACATTATGTTGGAGAATCGTCGCTAAACGAGATTAGGTTTAGGAGCCATCTGAAATATTGTTTATAAGCTGACGTGCTCAGTCAGTGAAGTCAGTTGATATATATATATGGGCAATACTGGGTGCTTGGCTACTGACAGTCCATTATAATATTATTCTACATGAGTGCCCATGTAACATAACATTGCAAGACCATTTATCCACTGTACCATGATGTATTATGCCAACCTGTGATTTGTCACTATCTGTGCTGTCGAGTGTGTACGTCCAATTAAACTTTAGTAAAGGTACACAGTCGTTGGTGTCGATGACTTCCAGCCATACATGAGTGTGAGAAAAGAACATTTGTCAACACCACGAACCCTTATTATCATTCGCACATTATACACTCAATCCATGTCTACACACCACTGCGTAGGTCAAGTTGACATTCCATACACTACAGTGGAGCAAACAACACCATAGAGATCTTATCAACTGATGATGATGATGTCTGCTTCCATCCACTTATGTCTATTTGTTGGTGGATATCATTAACTGGAATAAAACAACAAAATAACAACTTTATCAACTGGTGGACCAGCTTTCTGGGTTTGACCTCGCAGAAGTTCAGAAGTCAACAGATTACCGATACCAGACCGTTTCCTGTGGCTGATACGACATACTTGCAGTATTGGTTTGCTATTTGTCAACACTTTGTCACGTGACCTGTCAGGTGAATGCAGTATGTAGGTCAGCGTTGTTGACATTTTTACATTAGACATTACAGAGTTTCACAGAACAGTTGGATCAATTCTTGTCAATATTAACAGGAAGACAGTATTAGTGAACTAAGAAGTCCTATTTTCATCGATGGATCTTCTTGTTTTCTATATATGAACTTTAATATTTAAGGCCAGAATGTTTAATTGAATAAAGTGGCAGTTTGTTTATTTTCATAAAAATAACTTTGCCATTACTGTAAAACTGAGCCTATTTTGCAACACATACTATCATACACATAAATATATATATATTTATGTTTACATGTTATTTGTTTGTATAGTATGTTAGTTTCTATGTCAGCGGGTTGTGTTTAAGGTTGGGCGGCGTCCTCACAACAGAATATCCCACGTCATAGAGGGTCCGTTGTGGGCGTTTTCTATAGGTGCAATTTTCTTGATTGAAAATTTGCTGCGACAACTGTTGCTTTTGTGTTAGCTGTGAAGTCTGTAATTATTGTTATTTTTGTAATATTTCTTTGTTCTTTAGTTTTGTTTTGATTTGTTTGTAATTTGTTGGTCTAACCTTTTCTATCTTTCAGTTCTATTCACAATTTATATTCATATATTGTGACGTCATTTGTGTTGTTATTCTTTGCAGATTCAGTGATTATTTTCATTGATTTCCCTATTTGATTTATTTTGATTTCTGCAAACGTTCTTGTATTGTCAGTCCTATTTGTACTTTATGTATTCTGTTGGTTGACATATGTTTTATATAGGTATATTTCATAAGACACAATTGCCTGTGCACTGCACTTGGATTATGGTATAAACCAGTACCTGATTATTATTACTATTATACAAGACCTTATTAAAGGCTTGTGACCCACAGATATTGGGATAGTATACTGATTAATCAAGTCATTGAGAACTTGTGGTATTATTATTGGTTCAGGTGATTAGTATTATTGTTAGACATCAAGTCTACATTAGAATACTTCATTACACAAGGGAAAGCCCTTGATAAGACTGGTCAACAATTAGAACAATGGGCTGTTGCTCAATATGACAAAGCATTAGCTGCAGAAGAAAGAAAAGCTATGGCGGAAGAGAAAAGATTAGAAAGAGAAGCTGAGGCTGCTGCTGAACAAAAGAAATTGCAGATGCAGGTGGAGGAAAGGAGATTTGAAGCTGAACAAAAAAAATTAGAAAGAGAAGCTGCGGCTGAACAAAAAAGATTAGACAGTGAAGCTGAACAAAAAAGATTAGACAGGGAAGCTGAACAAAAAAAATTAGACAGGGAAGCTGAACAAAAAAGATTAGACAGTGAAGCTGAACAAAAAAGATTAGACAGGGAAGCTGAACAAAAAAGATTAGACAGGGAAGCTGAACAAAAAAGATTAGACAGGGATGCTGAACAAAAAAGATTAGATGCTGAAGAGAAAAAAGCAATAAGAGAACATGAATTTGAGTTGGAGAAATTGAGATTGACAAGTATGAGTAATGTTAATCAGGCATCTAGTGGTAATGGTAAACCTTCTACTTACAAGGTTAAGGTTCCACCGTTCAATCAGTCCAGTGACGATATTACATTCTGGCTGGATAGATTTGAACGTTCTTGTCGTACACATAATGTGGATAAATCACAATACGCTAATCAATTATCAGAAAACTTGAAAGGTGAATCTTTGACTAGATTATGCCTTGTAGGAGAAGCAGATAAGGATAATTATGATGTCATTAGGGCGGCTTTGATAAAAAAAAATATCAGCTAAGTGAGGAAGGCTATCGCCTTTTATTTAAAAACGATGGTGCCTGAGACGGGTGTAGAATTCTCAGAATTCACTGCAAAGGCACGTCTCACAGTTGATCGTTGGATTGAGCTTTCCAAAACAGAAAAAACGTATGAAGGACTTATGGATTTTGTTGCTCAGAGATAAGATTATGTCATGTGTGAACAAACCTTTCCTTGAATTTATACATGAGCGTAAACCCAAATCTCTAAAAGAAATGGAAGAATATTGTTCCCAATATGTCACTGCACACCCCGACGTGACTTTTGGCAACACTAAGATTAAGGAGAGTATGCCAGTTGCTTCAGCAACACCATACAATCCCAATTATTCACACAGATTTCAGGGACCTCAAAACAGATTTGATAAAAAAGGTAACCATAATAGTTATCAAAACCAAGGTAACCAATCATTTCAGGGTTCTTCTTCAAAGAACTGGAGACGAGCTGATAGCTCTCGACACAGGGGTGGTCATAATTATAGGAATTTCCGTAGAGGAAGTAATTATAGAAACTATCAGGGTTATCCGTCTTGGAGTCAACAAGATCATAATTACAGAGATACTCATTATAATGAATATGATAATGGTAACCAAGGGAACTATGACTCAAACCCAAATAGGGGTTACAATAGAGGTAACAATAACTACAGAGGTGATAATAACCGAGGTAGATCTCAAAACAAAAGACATAAACCACATTTTCAGGCAAACTCTGCACAACAAGAGTCCCATGAAGCCTATAAACAGAGTAAAGATAATAATGATGCTAGTAATATGGCATGTGCCGCTTTTGATTTTTGGGAGAGCATCTCAGTGCCCCCAATGCAAAACGTTATTTGAGCCAACCACAGTGTCTACTTTAAGCTGTGGCCATCCTCTTCCTGCTCTTCCGGCATCAGTCGCGCATGATGGAAGAGGTTCTCTTGTCTTACATAAGGGTTTAGTGAATAACAATCCAGTCTCTGTGCTATTTGATTCTGGATGCACCACAATTGGTGTTAGGCAGTCACTCGTAGATCCTTTCCGCGCCACTGGACAAGTAGTCAAATGTGTAACATTTGGCGGCACATTAGAGAAATACTCTACTGCTATCATTAGGATTGCTACTCCTTTCTTTACAGGAGATGTACACGCATGTCTTCTTCCGAATCCGATCGCTGACCTCATCATCGGTCGCATTCATGGAGTCAAAGAATGCACTCCGCAACAAATTTCCACGTGGGAAAGGCAAAACATGCAGATTGCTAACGCTGTAGTCACTAGAGCTCAGGCTCTTAATATGCCTCAAACTTCATCTACTGAAGATAATGAAGTGCATAACCAAGATAATCCCTTGGTAATTTCTCGTGACTCGTTTATAAAACAGCAAGAAGATGATCCCACTCTGAAGAAATTCTTCATTCTTGCAACTAAAGGTGATCCGAATAAAGACACAAGTCGTAAATCGTGGATTACAAAGAAGAATGGCGTACTTGTACGTATGGTTCAAGACTCAATTACGTCAAGTCATTCTCAAATCCTGGTTCCCAAGAATTTGAGAGTTAAAATTTTGCAGCACGCTCACGACTCTCAGTGTGCTGGACACATGGGTTTTTCCCGTACTAAGTCAAGAGTCCTTGCGGCTTTCTTTTGGCCATTGGTAAACAAGGACATACGGATTTATTGTCGATCTTGTAAAGTATGTCAGGAAGTTAAATCCAAAGGTCCACGGCATGCTGCACCCATTCAGGCGGCGGACATTCCTATTCGGCCGTTTCAAAAAAATGGCCATAGACATTATTGGTCCATTTAAGATCAAGTCTGCCAGAGGACATCAGTTTATCTTGACGTGTGTTGATATGTGCACACGTTGGCCAGAGGCTATTCCTCTGAAGAGCATTACTACTGCTAATATTGCAGATGCTCTTTGGCTTATATTTTCTCGTCTGGGGTTCCCCGGAGAGATATTGTCAGACCATGGCACCCAACTAATATCAGATACCATGTCTCAAGTAATGTCTACTCTGCAGATAGATAGATCTTTAAGTAGTATCTACCATCCAATGTCTAATGGTATGGTCGAACGCCTTAATAGAACACTTAAAAACTTACTGGGGAAGATAACTGAGGATCATCCTCAAGACTGGGACAGAGTTTTACCTGCGGCCCTCTTCGCTTACAGAGAGGTACCCAATGAACATACAGGATTTTCTCCCTTTGAACTCGTCTTTGGCGCGCGTCCGCGTGGCCCTATGTCGTTGCTTCACGATCTCATAACATCTGACAATATTGACGATGACACAAAGTCATCCTACGAATATGTCATCGCGTTGAGACAAAAAATTATCGAAGCATGCAAATTAGCAACTTCTTCTTCTGAATTTGCGAAACAGAAGGCAAGGCAATTTGCCAATAAGAAGAGATGCTTACGACAACTTTGTCCTGGTGACAAAGCATTTGTATTACTACCTTGTAGGGAAAACAGATTACTTATTTCTTGGAAAGGTCCGTACGATATAATATCGAAAATTTCCGATGTCGACTATATTGTCGATATTGATGGGAAGCATAAAACCTTCCACATCAATATGCTTACTGAATTCCATGAACGTCCGGATTATTTGCAACCCATTTTCCAAGCAACGGACAATTCTCCAGTACAACATGGTCATTACTCATCACTGTCCGTGATACAGGATGAGGAAACAAGTTTTTCAGATGTAAATCTTCCTCTTCCAGTGATCCCACTTCATTCCAGTGAATCATGGAAGAACGTTACTGTCTCTCCTGATTTGTCTCTAGGAGAACAGCGACAAGTTTCAACTATGTTGCAAACATTTCAGGATGTACTCACTGACATCCCTGGACAAACGCATGTCATTGAACATGACATTGTTCTAACTGACCATACTCCTATTAGGGTTAGACCTTATCCTATACCTATACATTTTCAAGCACAGGTCGAGAAAGAGTTGGATGAGATGATAGATTTGAAAATAATCGAACCATCCACCTCTGCATATTCTTCGCCGATGGTTATTGTGCGTAAAAAAGACAATAACATACGTCTTTGCGTTGACTATCGAAAATTGAATCAAGTAACGAAGTTCGATGCCGAACCTATGCCTTTACTGGAAGAGCTACTTACTCGACTCTCCAAATCTCATTTTTTCACTAAACTTGATTTGTCTAAAGGATATTGGCAAGTTCCTTTATCTGAACGCGCCAAACCTCTCACGGCTTTTTTCAACACCTAGAGGTTTGTTCCAATGGAATTTTATGCCTTTCGGTCTTATGAACGCACCAGCTACATTCGTACGCATGATGCGTCGAATCCTATCTTATCGGTCAGATGTCATTGCATATCTAGACGACATCTGTCTTTTCAGCGATACTTGGGAAGATCACTATTCAGGGTTAGATGAATTGCTGTCTACTTTGCGTGAGCACAACCTGACAGCGAAACCCTCTAAAGCCTATATTAGTTTTAGCGAAATTTCTTTCCTAGGCCACCGAGTTGGTCATGGTTTCCTAAAGACAGAGGACCATAATACTAGTAAGATACTTAACATCTCAATCCCTAAGACTAAAAAAACAGGTGAGAAGTCTGTTAGGTCTTATTCAATTTTATGGCAGATTCATTCAGAATCTATCCTCTATCATGGCACCTCTCTCAACACTTCTAAAGAAAGGTTCGCCTAATGTGGTCCACTGGTCTCAGGAATGCCAATGCTCTCTGGATAAGATTAAAACACTGTTTTCAACACCACCTATTTTAGTGCTACCCACTAAAGATAAGACATTCGTTCTTCGTAGTGACGCTTCATCCACTGGGATTGGAGCGGCACTAATGCAAGAGTACTCTGGAACTCTGCATCCCGTAATGTATATTTCCAGAAAACTTAATGCGGCAGAAAGGAATTATTCGGTTTTAGACCGTGAGCTATTAGCTATGGTTTGGTCGATCCTCAAACTACAGAGATTCCTTCTAGGCGCACATTTCATAGTAGAAACCGACCAAAAAGCTCTTACTGCTATACAGAGTAAGAATTTGAAGAGCTCGAGGTCTACTCGATATGCAATTGCTCTTCAACCTTTTCATTTCTCTGTGCGAGCTATTCGTGGATCAGATAATGTGATGGCAGACATTCTGTCAAGATGCCCACATGATTCCACATAACTATTAGGGCTTAGACTTCTTGATATGTCTAGTTCTATAGTAGTTCCTTTTCTATATCATGATAGATACACATTTGTAATTTAATAATATAATGATTGTATCACTACATAGCGGTTCATTGATGTTTATTCACCGCTGTGCTTTGATGATTGTTTCTTCATAAATCATAAATTTAAGATATCTAATACGAAATGATGATATGAATTTTTTAGGCATTGTGTAATTGCCAGAATTGTATTATACTTTGATGACACCTTCCTGGAAAAATATACTTTTAGAGAAATAATTTCTCTCAGTTTATCAGACACATTCTCACCAGTCGCTCCATAAGTCGACTTAGCCTCATATTAGGCGTTATAGGTATTCCTGATATTTTCATCTGCGCATTATTCATGCGTTGTGAGCCTATTGTACGTTGCTCCTAGATGTATTTAAAAAAAAAAAAAAGTTCCATTTTTTTTTTTCCCGGGAGGTGTGGTAAGACTGTTACGTGCAGTCTTTGATATCTTACAATATTATACATTGGTATACTTGTTATGTTCGCAAATATTTTGTAAACAAAATAGTGCTTAAGGAAAAGTCATTATTGAGTTACTTCCCTTGAAAGTTGTGCCGTCTCTTTCGATCGAACTCCGCGGATAAATCCAGTTTTCTGCGATTTATTCTTTGTTTGGGTAGTAATAGATTGTTCTTGCTTCAGAATATCTATGGCCTGAATTTATGTGTATTGTTTGTCTGAATAGGACGAGTCTGTCTTATATCTGTATATCTTTACATATCTAAGTCGAACTATATGTTCTGTTGTCTCTAGAGAGGTCAAAGGCTATTCGGCGGATGTGTCGCTAGAGTGTGGTGTGTTTTGGCTTCGTCCTGATAGGGACTGTGTCTTCTATGTCGGCTTGTCGCCGGGGAAAAAGTGATCTCAGTATTTGTGGGGAAAGTGATAGTCGTCTAGACCTATCGTGTATGCTTTACCCCAGTGTTTATTCGTATTGCCAAGGAATGGCAGAATCATATTTCTGATACCAAGGTAATAATAGACACTCTTATGAACTCTCGTACGAAGCCACCATTTTCGATAGGTACGATTTGAATGTCTAAGAGAATATATTTGACTCGATGAAAACGACTTCGATTCCTAGCAGCACTATATCCTGTAGAATGCAGTCAATTGTTCATGATCAAATCTACAGAGCAATGAAATGTTTTATGAATGACTAACTTTAGGACAGATTCATTATCTGTATCCAAACGTGAGTGACAGCTCACGAGTGAAGCCATCTTGGAACCAAACATGTAGTGACTTTCAAGAAGAGAAAAGGGATGCCCGTATTATCGCTTGTTTAGTCCAGAGATCACTGCTACACATGAGAACCCATTATTAGCGGTTCAATATTATTATATGGAAAAATATGTGCTGAACATTATGTTGGAGAATCGTCGCTAAACGAGATTAGGTTTAGGAGCCATCTGAAATATTGTTTATAAGCTGACGTGCTCAGTCAGTGAAGTCAGTTGATATATATATATGGGCAATACTGGGTGCTTGGCTACTGACAGTCCATTATAATATTATTCTACATGAGTGCCCATGTAACATAACATTGCAAGACCAGTTATCCACTGTACCATGATGTATTATGCCAACCTGTGATTTGTCACTATCTGTGCTGTCGAGTGTGTACGTCCAATTAAACTTTAGTAAAGGTACACAGTCGTTGGTGTCGATGACTTCCAGCCATACATGAGTGTGAGAAAAGAACATTTGTCAACACCACGAACCCTTATTATCATTCGCACATTATACACTCAATCCATGTCTACACACCACTGCGTAGGTCAAGTTGACATTCCATACACTACAGTGGAGCAAACAACACCATAGAGATCTTATCAACTGATGATGATGATGTCTGCTTCCATCCACTTATGTCTATTTGTTGGTGGATATCATTAACTGGAATAAAACAACAAAATAACAACTTTATCAGTGACCTAAAAATTTTGAATACCTAATTTATGGATTCATTTCACTTTGTCTTTTGTCGTATCGATTATGAGATGTGAGAATAATAACATAACAAACTGTTTTCCCTCCAGGTATGTGTTTGTTATTGTGAGTTACCTGATCGGCGTGTTCGTGTTTGCAACCATTGTAGGTGAGTACCGACATTTATTTTACCTGTATGGTCTACCCGTGCTATCCTTTCAACTTCTTTCTCTATCTTCTTTATCTCCTTCATGTATGTCTCGAATCATCTTCTATGTGTATTTTCTGATGTCCATTTTTCTGGCAAGGTGATTGAAGGTGAAGGTCAGAGCTGTAAGACCAGTTGTAACTAAACGGAAAAGGTATGACATCCTCAGATCCCCTTGCCAGAAAAGCTTTTGTGGTTGATATAAAGAAACGATATCAAATTGACAAGAGCCAGGAAAAGACAGCGACGGACGATGTCGACCAGAAATTCAACACCATTTCAATATATAAGGAAAGCAGCGAACCATGCTTAGGATTCCAGGAAAAGAAGAGTCAAGATTGGAAAACACCAGAAACATTAAACACCATAGCGATGAGAAAAGAAATAACAAGAAATAAAATAGAAGCAAAGTACTCCAGGTTAAAGGAAATATATATATATATGCTATTAACTGTTACCTCATTGTATGTGTTATCCAACGCTAGCGAGGAGTTAGCGTGGGGTCGACTACCTCGGTAGTGTTAAAATTTAAAGCCAAATTAATTTCAACAACAATAAGCAGTGGTAGAAAACGTGATGAGAAGATGCTGCCGTTAAATAGGACATATAATAAAGAAACATGTTAACAGCATTACAGTGCAGACTTTGTTCTGGACATTCCAGGGTGAAAGAAATATAGCAAAAACGCACGGGCAAGGGCATTGGTGCAGACGTTAGGAAGGATTCTTTGTAAAGACGTTGTAAGACACTCAATAGATGACACAAGATAGGAAGGATTCTTTGTAAAGACGTTGTAAGACACTCAATAGATGACACAAGATAGGAAGGATTCTTTGTAAAGACGTTGTAAGACACTCAATAGATGACACAAGATAGGAAGCCTTGTCATGATATTTCTGAAAGGTTATATTTTACAGAAGTATGATAAGAGCAACTGATGGACTCACTAAAGCATTTGATATAACCATAGGTGTTCGGCCAGGCTGTGTGCTATTTCTGAAATATATTTTTCACCAGTATGGTTATTGGAGCAACTGAACTAACAAGCATTTGAAGTAACACAGAAGTTAACTGTGTGATCGCCAAGAAAAAACACAGATAGTGAAGGATACAACCCACTGAATGATATACTTTTGTGCAGGCGACCAAAGTATCATGTATAAAGATTACAACAAATTGCAAAACCAAATAAATGACTTAATTAAAACTGTGAAATATACAACATGAAGATCAGCATATCAAAGACAGAAACTATGAAGATTGGCAGATCATTAGGCACATTTAACATACATGTCAACGACATCAAGCTTAAGCACGTTCCAGAGTTTAAATACCTTACAGAAAATGGAAGACTTGACAGAGAAAATGAAACAAGATGTCAAAATGACAGTGCAGTGACTTACTGTCATCACTACTCTAACATCAGAATATCACTATGGAAACTAAACGACAGACAACATCACATCCTGTAACAACACGGGCTCACAGACAACATCACATCCTGTAACAACACGGGCTCACAGACAACATCACATCCTGTAACAACACGGGCTCACAGACAACATCACATCCTGTAACAACACGGGCTCACAGACAACATCACATCCAGTAACAACACGGGCTCACAGACAACATCACATCCAGTAACAACACGGGCTCACAGACAACATCACATCCTGTAACAACACGGGCTCACAGACAACATCACATCCTGTAACAACACGGGCTCACAGACAACATCACATCTAGTAACAACACGGGCTCACAGACAACATCACATCTAGTAACAACACGGGCTCACAGACAACATCACATCCTGTAACAACACGGGCTCACAGACAACATCACATCCTGTAACAACACGGGCTCACAGACAACATCACATCCTGTAACAACACGGGCTCACAGACAACATCACATCCAGTAACAACACGGGCTCACAGACAACATCACATCCAGTAACAACACGGGCTCACAGACAACATCACATCTAGTAACAACACGGGCTCACAGACAACATCACATCCTGTAACAACACGGGCTCACAGACAACATCACATCTAGTAACAACACGGGCTCACAGACAACATCACATCCTGTAACAACACGGGCTCACAGACAACATCACATCTAGTAACAACACGGGCTCACAGACAACATCACATCTATCACATCCAGTAACAACACGGGCTCACAGACAACATCACATCTAGTAACAACACGGGCTCACAGACAACATCACATCTAGTAACAACACGGGCTCACAGACAACATCACATCCAGTAACAACACGGGCTCACAGACAACATCAAAACATCACATCTAGTAACAACACGGGCTCACAGACAACATCACATCTAGTAACAACACGGGCTCACAGACAACATCACATCTAGTAACAACACGGGCTCACAGACAACATCACATCTAGTAACAACACGGGCTCACAGACAACATCACATCTAGTAACAACACGGGCTCACAGACAACATCACATCTAGTAACAACACGGGCTCACAGACAACATCACATCCAGTAACAACACGGGCTCACAGACAACATCACATCTAGTAACAACACGGGCTCACAGACAACATCACATCTAGTAACAACACGGGCTCACAGACAAACGGGCTCACAACATCACATCTAGTCACAACACGGGCTCACAGACAACATCACATCTAGTAACAACACGGGCTCACAGACAACATCACATCTAGTAAACAACACGGGCTCACAGACAACATCACATCTAGTAACAAACGGGCTCACAGACAACATCACATCCTAGTAACAACACGGGCTCACAGCCAACATCACATCTTAACAACACGGGCTTCAACATCACCTAGTAAACAACACGGTCTCACAGACAAATCATCAACAATAGTTGAAAGAACAACGGGCTCACAGACAACATATACTTAACAACACCCAGACAACATCACATCTAGTAAAGCGGCTCACAGAAAAGACAAACAACACGGGGTCACGCTAACCAACTTTTTATAGTAACAAAAGTCACAGGAAACATATCTGTAAACACGGGCTCACAGTGAGCACATCTGTCAAACGGGCAACAGTACAACATCACATCGGACATCACAGACAAATCACATTTAACAAACACGGGACAGACAAATTCTACAACACGGGCTCACAGACAACATCACATCCTGTAACAACACGGGCTCATAGACAACATCACAGGTAACAACACGGGCTACATTTAGTAAATTTGGACAGACAACATCACCGGCAGACAACAGGCAGAAAAGACAAACATCAGATCTTAACAACAGTTGGACAGACAAGTTACATTGAAAGAATTTTTGGTACTACGCTTCCAAAGAATAGAGTCTTTGAGAAAATAGTATTTTGGCAGAGAGCTGAAAGATAAAGGTCACGCTAACCAACTAACTATATAAGAGAGGCAGACCGGCTTAAAGCGGAGAAGACCCAAATATAGAAAGAATTTTTGGTCAGTTGAGGAAAATAGCGTAGAGAATATCAAGGCAAAGTATAGAAAATGAAGAATATGAAAAAATTTTGGAGGAAAATGAGACAAAGACACTCAAAAGACATACAGACACACGTGTACACAGACAGACAGCCTAATAGATTAGATACGATGGACAGACAGACAGACAGATAGAGATAGACAGACAGACAGATAAACAGATAAACAGATAGATAGATAGATAGATAGATAGATAGATAGATAGATAGATAGATAGATAGATAGATAGATAGATAGATAGATAGATAGATAGATAGATAGATAGATAGATAGATAGATAGATAGATAGATAGATAGATAGATAGATAGATAGATAGATAGATAGATAGATAGATAGATAGATAGATAGATAGATAGATAGATAGATAGATAGATAGATAGATAGATAGATAGTGTGACAAAACGTCTGAACGTGTCCTTCTGTGTGATCTCTCACCCCTTCAGCCCTCCGGATGTGTCCTTTCTTTTTCTTCATTTTTCTCATTAATCGCTATTATTTGGTATAAATCATGCCTTTTCATTCGTTATTTTCACTATTTTGCTCTATGCTGCACATAGCATGGTGAAGTCTCTAACACGCCACTCCCCTATGGCAGTCTTTGCTATGGGAGTAATGCATATCTTATTGTTTCACACTACACTCCCAGACTGTTGTTAGGATTCGCCAGGTTTGGTGACCCGGCCAGCGATAATATTTTATCGCCTAATCTGTCTGAACATCTGTGTGGTAACTTGGCCGTCAAACATTTGACCCCATTGGAAAGCGGCTGATCGTCTTGACACAAGCAGGTATGGTGATCAGATGAAAGAAGACCCCACGGGCTGTCCAGACATCTGTCTGGCGTAGGCACGCAGATTATTCTGATAAACAGAGGTGCGCCGGAAGTCTTAGGTAACGATATGACATCACTGTGTAAGAAGCCATGCGTGTATATTAAATTTAATATTTTCAAATACGCGTGGGATGAGTAATGGTATATTTCCCCACCCAAGCAGTGCTAGATAGATTGGATTGGTTCGCAAGAATCTACTATGATTTGATTGGAACTTTTGGCGGAAACACAGCTGAGATCTGAAACTAAGGATTATGAGATATAATCTAACAAACTCGGAGTCACCGCACACAGAACAGACAGACTGCATCGCAGCGTCAACTAAACACCTCCTACGAGCCGGAAGAAAGAGGATAGGACTTACAATTCCACAACTATAAGTACCAGATCGAGTATTGGGCAACTTTGGAATTCACAAGTAAACCCGCCATTTTAATACAAGACTGGCAACTTGGGAATTCTATCACAAGAAGTCATAAAAGGAATTATACAAACAGTTTTCCCAGAGCAGGAATTCGCAGAACACCAGCCGTCAGAGGAATTAACTCATATTTCCATTCTTAAGTGATTCGAACAGCATCTAACTACTGTACAGGGCTGTCGGTCCATTCTAATCTGTGCCAGGAGAAGTGTGTATTCCCAAAATTTTGGGGTAAGTGTAAACAATGTTATTGACTAATGTAAATTTTACAGGTGTCTTGCTAAGTGGTTATATATATATATATATATATATATATATATATATATATATATATATATATATATATATATATATATATATATATATATATATATATATATATATGAGGCTGGCAACCTCAGCATATGAAAACAGTATATGCATGAACTGCAAGAGCTGGTGATTGTTTCTGACTAGTCGTGCGAGAAACCCGACAGCAGAACGACCCCAGACCCCGACGGGAGTAGCGACGAGTAATGAGTGATAATTACATCACATGTGCCTAAAGTGTATAGAATCATGTTGTGAGATTTATATACCTTTTTAATTGTAATTCAGGCAAATCATTATTCATGCACTCCAGACGCAATTTCCTAGTTAATACCCAGAAGGATATTGGTGAATTTTCATCATATTCCCTGAGTTACATTGTGTGCTCGGGAATTTAATTCTTCAGAGAGGTTAACATTCGTGGGTGGAGCGCATGAAAATGGGCCTGTTAGTTTGCGGAGAAAAAATGTACTGAGGCATTTGTTTATTTCTAATTTGTCACAGTTCGTGGTTACAAGACATCAGACTTAAGTACTGAAGTTCCTACGCCACTAGTGTGAGAGAAGAGTATCACCCCCCCCCCCCCCCCCGCCTACAGTGGACGAGTTACGTGGAGAAGTGTACTCATCACCAAAAAGAAGTGACGGAAACCACAGCTGCAGGACGCATCTGGAGCAAAGTTTCATATAACAGGCTACAGCAAAAATACGGACATTATTATTGTTAACTCCCTACCAAAACCTCAATATTTCTTTCACCCCATTTAATCCTTATTTTAACTTGTTGAATTAATTGACTATTAAATTTGTTTTTATTATTTTACACTAAACAATAATAGTTGATTCAGTTTATATGTACGAAAGCAAACGTGTGAGCCAATTTGTCTTGATAAATATATATAAATATAGAGCCATTACTTATAAGAGGGCATTCGTTGGATTATTCCAACTGGGGGCTTGACAGGCCAGAATCATAGCATAACCCCTTCACAAAAGGCGACGGACCAGATAATAAGTTAACAAACTTGTTCAGCCCTTTAGCAGCGTTTTGTTCTTGACTTCTGGGAATGTCTTGTGAAGGCTCCCCTAAGGGAGGAAAGTCATTCATCTTCTTTCTACATCTTTGCCAAGAGTAATCTTGCACGAAGATCGATACCTTGGACGACCTACTTTTAGATATGCTTGCGTGGTGACCATTAGTGGACCACAACTGCAAAGCAAGAGGAGGCAATCCCGTGACGGATAGATAGATTATTCACCTTCATGTAACATATGCAATAACGACCCCAGATTCTGGAATGAACTATAAGATTCTCATATTTATCCGTAATATCAAATATTCATTTTCATCTCCACAGGCCAGGTCGGAAATGTGATTAACAACAGAAACGCTAGCAGACAGGAATTTGAGCGTTTATTGGTGAGTCTTAAATTCTATCATGCCTACTCCGGGATTTTAGCTTGTGCACTGCGTAATTCATAATATGTGTCTTGTTTCAATTTATATTCTTAGCAGAGTATAACAGTGTCCTGTCTCATCAAATTTTAGTCCTGCAACAAAAAGTCC
Organism: Oreohelix idahoensis; assembly: GCA_024509875.1. Taxonomy (NCBI): domain Eukaryota; kingdom Metazoa; phylum Mollusca; class Gastropoda; order Stylommatophora; family Oreohelicidae; genus Oreohelix; species Oreohelix idahoensis. Next base: position 126,230 of record JAMPIV010007208.1, read on the forward strand.
TGGCAAACATTATTTGAAGTGTGGTGCCATGTCATTTAAGTTTGTCCGGTGCCAGACTAAACATAGGGCCTTAAGACGTTTACCCGCATTTGTCAAGGAATTGTATTTTTAAAGAGAGAGCGAGAGAGAGAGAGAGAGAGAGAGAGAGAGAGAGAGAGAGAGAGAGAGAGAGAGAGAGAGAGAGAGAGAGAGAGAGAGAGAGAGAGAGAGAGAGAGAAAACAAAATAAATGTGTTGTATATAAATAAATATACCGGTATGTATTTACAGAATTCGCTTGTGAGATTCCTGAGACAGACAGAAAAAAAAATTTTCTCGAGGTCTTGGCCCTATATAACGTCACACATTGTTTGTCATTTTTTTTTAAAATCCTTCTGACACATTTCGTCACAAAAACCCAGAAACTCCTCTCATGTGACATACCACATTCCTTACCTAATTTTTTTTTTAAACACTGAAAAAAAAAAAACAACGCAATGGAATGTAAATCAGTTAACTAGCGCAGAGAAAATAACAACCTTTTAAGAAAAATGATGGTTAATTAATTATGTTTTTACAAAGACGGCTTCTCTGGTTAAATGTTGCTAAATTTATCACAAATATCGCTCATGTTGGCTTAATTTAATCTCACACAATACAAAGTAAATCAAATGTAAAGAAAATACAGCAATAACTTCAATTCTCACTTATGTTAAAGTTTCATAAAATAATGTTACACTTGAAAGCAAATCCATAAAAATTTAAATGTTTAAAAACTGAAATGGTTTTCAAAGAATTATTTCTCTTCGTTATCATAGTTCCACGACAAAGTAAGATCCTTTTCCACTGAATGTGCTACAAATCCATTATCTTACAGATCATCATCATCATCATCATCAGTTGCCATCTCCACAACGGAGGTTGGCTGTAATGGATCTCCAACGTCTTCTGTCTCTTGTCTTGGTGGTACACTCTGATAGACTCTTTCCCGTCCATCTCTTGATGTTATCTTCCCACTTATAGCGCTGTCTTCCCCTTGCACGTTTACCTTCAACTCTCCCTTCTGTTATGGTCTTCTGCAAGGTGTTATGCCTTTTTATGTGGCCAAAGTATTTTAGCTGCCGAACTTTGACCTCTCTCATTAGTTCTCTTTTCATACCTAGATTTTCTAGGACCTCCTTATTTGTTTTCATCTCTTTCCATGAGACAGATCAACATAGTTTATTGGAAAAGTCTGTATTAAATGGGAGCCGCGGTAGCATAGTGGTTAGTGCACTGGCTTCCTAGCTCAGTGGTCTATGGTTCGATCCCCAGATGAGGTGGGATTTGTTTAGGCCGCAAACGGCTCCTGGGTCGACCCAGCCCCAACAGAGCAACTCTGGGAAGGTTAAGGCGGCCGGCGGGATGTTGACCACGTCGCCCCTAGTGTTCCGATGGTCAAGAAAATATGGGCCTAACACCATATTCCCAATATGCCCCAATGGGCGTGTAACGGGATCCATGTATTAAATTATATTTGAAGAAAATGAAATATGTAATTAAAAAACAATTTAAACCAGACCAGTTAAAGGTTGTAACAACTATCTAATATCCCAGCTTGCAATATAATATTAATATAAATCGTCGTGGGAGTTGTCTACTATTGCTGATACAAGTAGAGTGTGAGAATGGAGGTTATAAAATCTATTTTGTTACGGCATTATTTATTGGACGGCACTAGAGGCCACAGAAATGTGGTTTTACAGAAGAAAGTTAAAAATACCATGGACAGGCAAAAAGAGTAATCAAGTTGTCCTTAAAGAGGCCAATCCGCAAAGGAAACTTATTTCACAAGGTAGAAAGAAGCAATCCACTTTAATTGGAGATGTTATGAGAAGAGGAAAGCTGGAATATATCGTAACATCGGGTAAGATTGAAGAAAAAATAGACAGAGGAAGACAAAGAGAGCAAATACTGGACAGTTTGACATTGTGGCATGGAAAGAAGTCAACAGCAGAATTGATAAATTGTACTGGGGACAGGAAGTTGTGAAGCGACATGATATCCTACGCCACTAGGCATGTTACATGAAGAAGAAGTTCATTTATGAAATAACGATCTTTACTGGTATTTTTGTGTGACGTCATACTTCGTTACAAAATGTGGGAACCCTTTTCCCAGCACTGCATGACGCCATATTTGAAGGACCCCTCACATTTCAAGTATTATAGGTAAGATAAGACTAAATCTACAACACATAGTCTAACAGATTTTTTGTGACATAATGTGAAAAAAGATATCCATCTTTCAACTGATTTTTTGAATTTACAGTAAAACAAAAATATAGAACACTTCTCGTAACAACTGGCGGCTCCGATACGGTTTGGCTGATAGGCATAACAAGAAACATTTTTGTAATTACATATGTAGAGTTAGCTACCCGAAGTGCAGCAGCTCGGAGACTTTTTCAGGCCATAAACCGAGGATTCCTCAGCAAAAGAGAATGTAGCAAGAAGACGAAGATGGCTGTATACCGCTCCACCTATGTCCCAGTCTTGACGTATGGATGTGAGTCATGGGCAACGACTACAACCCACAAAAGCCAGCTCCAAACCTCAGAAATGAGGTATCTGAGGAAAGTAATTGAAGTAACAAGAAGAGATATGGTCCGCAACCAGACGATAAGGCAAGGCCTCAAAACTCAGCCACTATAACCTGAGTAGAACGATCCCCTAAACTCGTCAAATAATTATTTCGCATTCTTAGGGATGGTTCATTGTTATTCGTTAACTCGTTCGCTCGTTTCCCAAGGTCAGAAAGGTTGAGAAGACAAAACGCGAGCTTTAAGGAAGTGGGAATGGAACGAGTTAGCACCCAGAGAGTTGATGGAAGAGAGAGAGAGAGAGAGAGAGAGAGAGAGAGAGAGAGAGAGAGAGAGAGAGAGAGAGAGAGACAGGGGAGAGAGAAGGAGAGAGCGGGAGGAGGGTTTAATGTAGAATCATAGCGGTTATAATATGTGTACGCATACTTCCTTTATGTCACTATTAAAACATGAAGTCTTTGTTTTAAAGAGATCACGTAAGGATGACCCCAGAATCCCTCCCCCCCCCTCCCCAAATAAAAGGCCGCCTTAGCTTGTAAATAATTTCTGCAACGTAACAGAAATATAGAACACATCTTGTAACTGATTTCTGGGACATATTGTAGCGAATCTAGGCAAACTGGGGACACAGTATAAATTTAGATTTTCTGGGACATTTTTAGAACTTCAAAGAAACCATTCGTTGAGAGGACGCCGTGACAGACTGTAAGTGAAAACAAAAGAAAAATAATACATCAACTGGCACAAAGAATACGTTAATTAAATGCTTCTATCGAATTATTAATTTATAGGTAGCGAAACCCACTGCGCAAGGTTTTCTATATCTGGACCAGAACAAAAGGCGTAATAAAGTTGTGGGCAGATCACGTGATGAAATAGTTTTAAACATCAAAGCGGCAAAACCGTGATGCAAGTCAGCCAGTTTGCTATGTATCTCAGTCGCATCTCCCCACGAGGCTTAACCGGTGGTGTAGCCAGGAAATTAATAACTAAAGGACAGCGCACGTTAGGGTATATATGTCTAGTATTTAAGGAGAAGAGCAAAGCAAAAAAAAAAAAGAAAATTGGAATTTGTCTATATTTAGATAATTTATATTTCCCTGAATCTAAAAATGTGAAAATCCTTTGTCAGAACACATGCTAAGTAGATATATTTTGACTGATTTTGTAAATAATATACCTCCACACCTCACGGTAGAAGGGGAACGACTAAGTAAGTAAGTTGTAAATATTATTTTCTTCAGAAATTGTACTGTTTCTATGAAGGAAATCAAGATTTTCTTAGAACCTTGTTTTATGGTACTAATGTTCTTACAACTGCACACCTTTTAGTCAATCAATATGAGGTTTGGCATAAATACTTTCCATATGATAATAAAACTTTTGTCAGATCCGATTTTTGATATTTTATTTTTAAAAATTTTGATTTATTGCAAATAAAGTTGTAAAATTATGAAAAAATTGTCACTATTTTTAGATACAAATTTTGAAGTTCTGCATCACAAAATCTACTTAAGTTATAAAAAATCTAATCTGACAAAAGTTTTAATAAATAATGAAAAACATTTTTTAAAATTTGGTATTGATAGATTAATAGATTTTTAAAAAAGCCTTAAAAAAGAAATAGATCAATGGAGTACAATATGGCTGCTGTGTTCATGTCAATCAATGATGCAATACCATCAAACTCCGCATTATGCGTATTTATGATTGATGTAGGTTATGTATGTGCATTTTCATTGAAATCCTATGATGAATAATAAAAATAGCATTTCACTGTATCTCTTTCCTTTAAATGTACTAAAAATAGAAAATTGTTGTGCTCCTGTTCACAATTTTGTGCACGTCAACAAGTTCTGTGACCTTGTTCACAATTGAGCGCACGACACCAAATGTTGTGATCCTTTCAAAGCTGTAATCTTGTAAAAGTTCTATGATTTTTTCGGCTTTAATTTTTGAATGGCGGGCCAGGGACAAATCATTCGAGGTTCTTTCAAATTTTTGTAGTTTAAAATGTACCACGATAGATTGTCATGTGCTAAATTTCAGCTTCCTAGGTCATTTGAAACCTATTGAGCCAAAAGCTCAAAGATTTGAAACATCCAAACAACACTCATACAAATTAAATGAACGTGTTCATAGAAGAGAATACAACATGAGGTACCAGAGAAAAGCCAAAACTTGTTAAAAGACAAATTATATCTTAACTGAATGCTTTATCGTGATTTATAAATTAGCTTCATCAGTAATTGTAAAACCTAGTTCAGAGATATATCTATGTATATAATTTTGCTTATCATACGTCGCAGTACGGTGGAAATCGATAACATTATGACGTCAGTGTCTAGTCTTGTAGGGAACAGAGACATTGACGTCAATGTCCTTGAACTATGCTTGATGCGAACGTGTCAACTAAGAAAGCTGTAAATAGCATTCCTTTTGTTCCGATTATATTTCTTCTTCGTTTGCAGTCATATAATCACATTTATCTCTCTATTAAAGTTAGCAGTCTGCCTCAGGCGCCTCTCATCGCCTCACAGTTATTCCATCAACGGGGTCGGTGAAGGCCAGGCATTAGACCTACTCCTTTCATCATCGTCACCACTCAATTCCCCGAGGAACACCATGCGTTCAAAAAATGTGTGCCAAGCCATCTAGTACTGTGCCATCCTTTCGGGGTCTATTCATGTCTTCGTGCTTATAAGTAGTTATGTTAATATGAGTGTGCTATTTTATTTTACTTTACAACGTTGAATTCCTTAAAACTGATATGTAAAATGCGTGTGAGAATAAATGAATTCAGTATGAAAGGTGAGAGAAAAGAAGGGCAGAATGTCAGATGGGCCTGCGTGCACAATTCTCAACCCTTTGAAAAATAAAGTAAGTTCGTTCGTTCGTTCGTTTTCCTTATCGTGTTATCTCTGGTCCCCTTCCCTCTTACCCTAGAAATTACAGAACAAGAACTGCTTTGTAAAGCAATTAACCAGTTTCCTCAATGTCTCTGTTACCTTAATGTCTCTGTTACCTCAATGTCTCTGTTACCTCAATGTCTCTGTTACCTCAATGTCTCTGTTACGCAATGTCAGCATCTGCCTTTCACCTTTTGTTTTTCTTGGAATTGTTGGGTTCTTGTCATCCGTTCCACGTTGATGATTGTTGCCTTACCATTTTAATTCTTTTATTCTAAGCAAGTTCCCATTTATGACGTGTCTGTAATTAATTGGTTGACGTATTTGATTTTCTCCATGTGTCACAGCCACAAAATAGGAGTGTCATGACACTTAAGTTGAAGCTTCTGATTGTTGTATGGACGTTGGTTTGTATGACCTTCTCAAAAAAACACACACACGCACGCACGCACGCACGCATGCACACACACACATACACACACATACACACACACACACACAGATATATATATATATATACGAGGTAGCTTCAAAAAGTTCCCGGAACAGTCGACTCATGTTTGAATGAGTGATTATGTCATGGAGATTATAGTTTTATTAGTTGGTAGTGGTTAGCAGCGCTCCTCTGAAGGTTACCATATTGCCCTGGCGATCAGGTGTTCAAGGTTCAAGCCCGGATGTGTGCATTTGAAGAAGTGTCATCGACCGGGATTTTGACTGAATAACCCTGAACGGCTCCTGAGATAAACCCTCTGTGGATGGGAAGGAGCGAAGCTCCTGACCGATTTGGAAGGAAAGCCAGGCTTCCCAGCCTCGCAATGACATGTCATTGTGCCGAAGGGCTGAAAGCCCAAGTGCCGATGGTTAAGAAAAAAAAAAGTTCGTAGTGACCTTGAGGAAACGACATGGCTGATGTAACCTTCACATGTACTCTAGAACAGAAGTTACATAAGTTTGTTTGTTTGGTGTGCACGTAGCATCGTCGGAGTTGAAAATGTCCTTGATTGAACAACGTACAAATATCAAATTTTGTGTTTTGCTTGAGAAGTCACCCTCAGAGACAGTAACCTTACTTAATAAAGCATATGGTGATACCGCAATGAAGAAATCGCAAGTTTTTGAGTAGCACAAGCGTATCCGTGAAGGTCGTGTTAGTGTCGATGATGATCCACGTAGCGTACGACCGCCTACCTCGATAAACAATGAAAACATTGAGCGTGTTCGGAACGTTGTTCATGTTGACAGAAGACTTAGTGTAGAGAAAATAGCCTCAGAAGTTGGAATATCAGTTGGAAGTTGCCACAGTATTCTCCACAACGAACTGCACATGCACCGTGTTTGTCAATACATGGTTCCCCAAATGTTATCTCCTGAACAGAAAGAAACGAGATTGACACTGGCAGGAGACCTAATCACTGTGGCTGATCAAGATAGCCATTTTCTCAACAACATAATCACAGGAGACGAGACGTTGTGTTTTTTGTACGATCCTAAGACAAAACGTCAGTCCTCTTAATGGAAATCCCCCTCATCTCCCCGGACACAGAAATTTCGTTTGGACAACAGCAAATGAAAAGTTATGTTGGAAGTTTTTTTTTTTTTATTCCCAGGGTATTGTCTACCATGAATTCATTTATGAACGCCGAATGGCAAGGAAATGTGCGTTGATATCCTCCGTCGTCTAAGAGATGCAATCAGAAGGAAACGCCCAGACAAATTGAGAACAAATAGTTGGGTTCTGCTGCATGACAATGCGCCAGCACATCGATCCCTACTGGTGAAGCAGTTCCTCGCAACGCACAATGTGACTGCCCTGGAACATCCTCCATATTCTCCCGACCTGGCACGGCCTGATTTTTTCTTGTTCCCTCGCCTAAAATCGGCACTGAAAGGGCAGAGATTCAAGAATGCTGAGAACGTTATCACCAATGTAACAAAGCAGCTGAGAGAGGTGTCAAAGAATGAGTTCCAGGAATGTTTCCAACAGCTGTATGGACGTTGGTAAAAGAGTGTAGTTGCCGAAGAGAACTATTTTGAAGGAAATGTAGTGTAAATAATTGTATTGTTACTTATTTCTATGCAATACACAAATTCCGGGAACTTTTTGAAGCTACGTTGTATATCGATGCGACTAAATCACTGCTTAAACCTTTTGTATCTTCATTCTCATACACTGGTTCTTCTAATGTCTATACAGCTGCCAAGAAATTGTGCGAGTTCCTGTCTAGAAGAAATGTTTCTCCAAAAATCTAACAGATTTATTGTAGAAAACAAAATCACTTCAGAAAACTCAAGGGGAAACTTAGACCTTCTAGGATTAACGGTTCGGTAAATGTCGCATGAAAATATAATTAATAGTAGGTAAAGCTTGACAGCTGTATATGGTGAGGAACAATAGTGCACACGGACGTGTGATAGTGATGCGCAAGAGAGATAGGCAGAAGGCACAGGCTGAGTCAGTGAGTTCTTCACTAAGAAAACCACACACACAGCTCTTCTTGTTTTCTCTGGCGACAATATTACTCTTTTGCACACACTGTGTCACTCACAAATAGTAGGGTAAAGAAGTAAAGTTAGATTGAGGATTTGGTAGTCTGAACTGAACGAACAATCCTATCGAGGTTAACTCAATTTTATTCAATTTAGAAATGTAAATAAATCAATAAGGATTTTACAGCACATAATAATAAAGATTATCACGAGAAAACAAACTCACAACAATTTGATGATTTTAAAGAAGGAAAAAAATTATTACACAAATAGTGAAAACAAGGATTATGAATGAATTGTGTTAGTAAAGTTCCCGGCAGGCCTGATAAGCTTTTGCTGGAAAATATGTGAAATACTGTTTGTGTGTAAATGAATGTTTGTTCCTTTGTTCCTCTGGTATGAATGTTGGAAACAACTTATATCCAGGTGTTTTCTTGGAAAAATATCACGTAATCCAATACTTTGAAATTAACTTCACTGTCCGAATAAGGTATCCACAAAGGGCACAGAATCTGAACACGATTTTATAAATCCAAGATTGGTGTAACGCATCCACAGTTGATGCGATATCCAAAGATCACGAATTTGCTTCCAAAGATGGAATGGGGGGTTAAAATGGGTGGAGTATGGTAGGGTGAGGTTTGGTGTTGAGAATGTTTGAAATACTTGAAATAATTGAAATAATTGAAATGATTGAAGGGAATTATTGTGACTGGTGGACGAGGACTATATGGCCACTGGCCAAAGGTAACCTCTTTTCAGCAATACGAGACAAGACTTGCACTGCATAAATCTGTTAGACAAAACAAAAATACATGTGTAACTACTCTTCTGCTGCAACATGCAGATTACAACAGAAACAATTTAAGCAGTGTCCAGCGTCGGCATGTTGATATCCATGCATGCGTCTCGTTCCTAAAATAGGTCAGTCCATTCTTAAACATTCCTGTCTGCTGTGAATGAATTAGCTGGCCAGTCCAGGTACATGCACAATAACAAGACTGTTGCTTCCTCCCCTGTCAGACAAAGTTACATGAGGGTCCGCTAGAGAATCCTCCTGTGCTTTCCACCGTTCATTCCTTCCAGCATTCATAATAATATGCTCATACATTAATGTTACAAACATTGAAAAGTAAAATGATCATTGAAATTATGAATGATACAAACATTGTAACATAACATCGCTTTAAAATACAAGCAGTGAAAATAAATGAATTTTCGTAAGCATTTATGATACATACATGGTAAAGGAAACCCGTTTATATAATACACTTAGACTTTCACCATGATAGTAATATATTTCATTAGACTTTCACCATGATAGTAATATATTTCATTAGACTTTCACACTGATAGTAATATATTTCATATCTATATATTTGAGCTAATTGTTTATATACTGGAATAGCAAATACATACCCGCTCCGGAATTTTATATTCTGTAAGTTAAACTAGAGGGCACTTTGTTTGTTTAACTCAAGTCTCCCTATGCACAGTTTTACTTTACAAGAAAGTGCGTCTTTCTCTTACAGTATGCTTATCACCAAGTGAAGTCTAAAAAACTAGTTTCTTAAAGAAAGAATTATTTTCGATTTACCCGCTACATTTTTTAAAGTTCTCACGATAGCCAAAAGTATTGCCGCAAATTAGTTTGCATATTGAATGTCACTTGTAAGTGCTGTGGTTCCATTAACAATGGGGAAGAAGACAGGCCATAAATCTAGAAAGCCGAGTCTGGAAAATCCTAACGAACGGGTTGACCGAAGCTTCACCTGAGTTAAGGTGCGTGAGAAACAGTTTTTTTTCCGAAACTTAGGATAGACAGAAAATAAAGCAATATACAGGATGGACAGAAAATTTCAAATAGGCAAATTATCTTCACTCTGCGACAGTAAACCAGAATAATGAAGACCAAAGCTGCTGTATATAATGTCTGTGTGAGCAGCACACTTCTATAAGGCAGCGAGACATGGACAACCTATGCTAAGCAAGAAATGAGGCTCACGACCTGCCATCAACGTTGTCTACGCCACATCCTTGGTATTTCGTGAAAGGGCAAAGTGACAAATTTCGAGGTGTTGTCACGTGCTGGCCTTCAAAACAGATATACTCTACTTACCGCAGACTACGCTGGCTTGATCGTGCCCGCCGCATGGTAGATGACCGCATCGCCAAAAATATTTTCTGCTGACAACTGGCAGATGACACAAAAAAAGCCAAGCGACCGCACGGGATGTTCAAAAATGTGTGCACGAGAGATATGAAGGCATTGGACATGAATCCAGCAACTTGGGAGGATGAAACTGCCGATCACATCAAGGGGCGATACTCTCTACGGCTCCAACTCAGATTGGGCGAAAAATAAAAACTCTGACAGTACAAGCAGAAGAGAACAAATCACGCCGACAGGAGCACCACGAACAAAAACAACAACATCTGTGGGATATCACCCCAGGTGCGCATTCTCACAGTCAGTTATGACTTACGGAGGTTATAATGCTAGAATAAGCAGGTGTGAGTCTTGTAGGAACACAGACCAGACACTGGCTACCTCAGGAATACCGAGGTCTTCGTCTGGGTCAAACGGAAGAAAACAATAGAGAAAAGAGAATCAGAACTAAACGATATGTACATAAAAATGATGATCCGAATTACTTAGAAAGATAGATGGGTTGAAGGTCGTCATGTTGGCCGAGTATCATCGACACGCAGCGTTTCACTCCGCGTTAGATTTAACAAAAAATGGTTGTCTGGCGTTGTTATTTTGGCATAACTTTAATCATCAAGTTAATGTCAAGTTAAGGCTAAGGTCAAGGCTAGCTGTTTGATAACGCTTGAAACAGAGTAGGGGTTAAGATTAAGGCTAAGGTTAAGGCTAGCTGTTTGACAAAGCTTGAAACAGGGTAGGGGTTACGTTAAGGTTAAGGCTAGCTGTTTGACAAAGCTTGAAACAGAGTAGGGGTTAGGTTAAAGCTAAGGTTAAGGCTAGCTGTTTGACAAATCTTGAAGCAGGCTAGGGGTTAGGTTAAATCTAAGGTTAAGGCTAGCTGTTTGACAAAGCTTGAAACAGGGTAGGGGTTAGGTTAAAGCTAAGGTTAAGGCTAGCTGTTTGACAAAGCTTGAAACAGGGTAGGGGTTAGGTTAAAGCTAAGGTTAAGGCTAGCTGTTTGGCAAAGCTTGAAACAGGGTAGGGGTTAGGTTAAAGCTAAGGTTAAGGCTAGCTGTTTGACAAAGCTTGAAAAAGGGTAGTTGTTAGGTTAAAGCTAAGGTTAAGGCTAGCTGTTTGACAAAGCTTGAATCAGGGTAGGGGTTAGGTTAAAGCTAAGGTTAAGGCTAGCTGTTTGACAAAGCTTGAAACAGAGTAACGTGCCTTCAGCAAGACGACCAAGTCCTCAAGGAAAACGTAACGCATCAAATATTTCGCACTATGACATCTCAGCCCGCGCCACCTGAGGATCTTTCCTAACAATGACACCTAACAATGACACCTAACAATGACACCTAACAATGACACCTAACAACTTCTTTAACAATCCACCCCTCAGCAGATATTGAATATACACACACACATGCACGCACGCACGCACGCATAGACACACACACACACAAACACATAATCACACACAACGAACAAAGTAGTTATGATAACTTTACCTACCATTTCAAAGATTGTTGAATTAATTTTCTTGTCGTTTCGCTCAACAATCACCTTTGCTGCATTGAATCTTTGATTTCTTCCGTATGTTTTCTTTTCGGGTTTTAATTTCCTGATCTGTCTTCCCACATTCCCACACAAGGATGGAGCCAAAATCTACATGCAAACGCATAACGTTCCCCACAACTTGCAGAAGCGTGTCCAGAGGTGGTATGACTACGTATGGTCCAGGGGCAGACTAAATGGATGTGATATCAATTCCCTGGGACTTCTGCCGGACAAGCTGAAGACGGAACTCGCTATTCATGTCAACTTGGAAACGCTCAAGAAGGTAATCATCATCATCATCATCTCATTATTTCATCATCAGCCTCACCATCATCATCAACATCCTCATCATCATCTCTTCGATATGTCATCATCATCTTATCATCATCATCTTCTCAACATCATCATCTAATCATATCATCATCTCATTATCATCATCTCATTATCATCATCTCATCATCGTCATCATCTCATTAGCATCTCATCATCATCAATCATCTCAACATCATCATTTCATTAACATCTTATCATCATCACCTGATCATCGTAATCATCTCAATATCATCATATCATCATCATCATCTCAGCATCATCATATCATCATCTCATCATCACCTCATCATCATCTTCTCAACATCACCATCTCATCATATCATCATCATCTAGTCATCATCATCTCATTATCATCTCATCATCATCTAATCATCATCATCATCTCACCACCATCATCTCAATATCGTTATCTCATCATCATCATCATCATCACATCATCATCTCATCATCATCATCTCATCATCACCTCATCATCATCTTCTCAACATCACCATCTCATTATATCATCATCACATCATCAACCTCATCATTTTAGTGTCATCATATCATCATCTCATTTTCATTATCATCTCAAATTCATCACCTAATCTCATTATATCATCATCATCTCACTATCTCAGCAACATCATCATCATCACTTCATCTTCACCACATCATCATCATCTCATCTTCATCATATCATCATCATCAAATCATCATCTCATCACCATCTCATTATCATCTCATCATATCATCATCATATCATCATCATCATCATCTCATCATCATATAACCATCATCTCAATCATCTCACCATCATTATCTCATCATCATTATCTCAACACCATCACCACATCATTATCATTTCATCATCATTATAATCATTGTCCTTATCACTCCCTTACACCCGATACTAGACACACGCTCAAGCAACGGTTGCTTCTATTGGAATCTGTTTTACATGACGTGGTAGCCAGCCCAATGCATAAACTCATATTAATAGCCTTGTACGACATGCCAAAGTAGTAGTAATTCTCTTCTTTATTTGTCTCTCTATGGACCCCGGACATGTACACGAAATAAGAGGAGCATTTTAGTGAGTGAACAATGACGTCCTCTCGTGTAATCCCCACCCCCGAAGGGGAGGGGGAGGCGGGGCTTCTCTGATCAGCTGAAAAAAGAATAGGCCTACTGTACCCTCATGCTTTTGTTGTTGTTATTGTTATTGTTAGTTATTTTTATTGTTATAGTTATTGCTTTTGTTATTGTTATAGTTATTGTTATAGTTATTGTAATTGATTTTGATACTGTTATTGTTATAGTTATTGTTATAGTAATTGTTATTGTTGTTGTTATATGTATTGTTATTGTTATAGTTTTTGTTATAGTTATTGTTAATGTTCTTGATATTGTTATAGTTATTGTTATTGTTAAAGTTATTGTTATAGTTATTGTTATTGTTGTTGTTGTTGTTGTTGTTATAGTTATTGTTATCGTGTATTGTTAATGTTATTAATATAGTTATTGTTATAGTTATTGTCATTGTCAATGTTATTGTTATTGTAATTGTTATTGTTATATTCATTGTTATTGTTACTGTTATAGTTATTGTTATTGCTATTGTTATTCTTATTGTTATTGTTATTGGTATTGTTATATTTATTGCTATTATTAATGTTATTGTTATTATCATTGTTATAGTTATTGTTAATTTTATTGTTATTGTTATAGTTTTTGTTATAGTTATTGTTAATGTTATTGTTTTTGTTATTGATATTGTTATTGTTAAAGTTATTGTTATTGTTATTGTTAATGTTATTGTTATTGTAAATGTTATTGTTATTGCTATTGTTATAGTTATTGTTAATGTTATTGTTATATTTATTGTTATAGTTATTGTTATTGTTAATGTCATTGTTATTGCTATAGTTATTGTTATAGTTATTGTTATTGTTATAGTTATTGTTATAGTTATTGTAATTGTTATAGTTATTGTTATAGTTATTGTTATGGTTATTGTTATAGTTATTGTTATAATTATTGTTATAGTTTTTTGCTATAGTTATTGTTATTGATATTGTTATTCTTATTGTTATAGTTATTGTTATAGTTATTGTTATGGTTATTGTTATAGTTATTGTTATTGTTATGGTATTGTTATAGTTATTGTTATAGTTATTGTTATAGTTATTGTTATAGTAATTGTTATAGTTATAGTTATTGTTATAGTTATTGTTATAGTTATTGTTATTGATATAGTTATTGTTATAGTTATTGTTATTGTTATAGTTATTATTATAGTTATTATTATTGTTATTGTTATAGTTATTGTTATAGTTATTGTTATAGTTATTCTGTTTTGCTGCAAGCACCTTGTTCTTTGCTTCTGTTCTGAGTATTATAGATTCTCTATATTTCTCTGTTTTTCCTGCTGCGTTTTTAGCTCCGAAGTATTGTTTCCGTGCCTTTTTCTTCTCTCTTAGTTTCTCTGTAACCTCAACTGTCCACCAAGGTGTCCTCTTTCTCTTGTTCCCAAGTCGAACTTCACCACATGCTTTTGCAGCAGCTGTCTTTATGATGTCCTTGAATTTCAGCCAGCGTGTTTCCAGGTCATCAGGTTGTTGTTCTGTGTTTCTCACCGCTATAGTAATAAGCCCCTGATATCTGGTCTTCACTTCTGACTCTCTCAGCTTGTAGGTCTTAATGATAGTTTCTCCTGTTCGTTTACTTAGCTTCTTACGTGATGTTAGGCAGTTCCTAGGCCGAGTAGCTCTTTCAGTTGTTCTTTTAATTGTTAACAAGTAGTGGTCACTTCCAATCTCTGGCCCCCTCCACACTCTAGCATCCCGGACATACTTGAATGAGCTTTTCCTAACTATGGCGAAGTCGATCACTGACTTCTCATTCTTTGTTGGTTCACACCTAGTGTATACATGTATGCGCTTATGGGGGAACTTTGTGTTTGTAATGATCAGATTCTGCTCTGTGCAGAATCTAAGGAGTCGCTTTCCACTGTCATTAAGAGTGTCTTCTCCATATCTTCCGATAACTCCACCCCATCTAGCATGGTCCTTTCTGTAGTGGTGTTGATGGTATTGTATGATGGTGATATTACTAAATGTAATTGTATGAGGCCAGCTGTGAAGGCTCCTGAGATAAAATGTAGTTGTGAATTGTCAGAAGGCCTTTCTTGCTACCACTACGACCTCACACTTAATTTTTTTTAATGAATGTGGCTACGTAAAGTGTCTAGGGTAATGATGTGTAGTGTGGTGTGATAGTTTCTAAATAAACCTCCGAATAATTTAGAAGATAATAAATATTAACAAATGTTAATTAAAATATAAATAAAATGAACTAATCTCGTGTGTAAAATTTTTGTTAGAATTTTAGTACATGTTTTTTGGTCTTGGATCAATTTTTAGGTTGACCAGAACTTAAAAGTATTTAGAGATTATGAAAGAAATGCATGGAATATTATATCATAAATGCAATAGTGTACATATATATGTACTATACTAGTTAGTTTTATTAAAATGTTCTAGTAGTCAGCTAATGGGAGGATTAGTGACTTGTTTGTGATGTTGGGGTGGCCTATCTCACC